>VYXF01011654.1:202838-407509 GCA_013397295.1 Polioptila caerulea
CAGGTGTCGCCGTGGCGCTCCGCTGGGCCCGGCCCGCCCGCACTCACTTGCAGTCGCGGTCCTCCAGGTCGAAGTGCGGGTTGAAGTTGATCATGATGCGCTGGTAGGGCTCCGGCGCCTGGATCAGCCACTCGCACTTCTGGCTGGGGTGGTAGGACTGCGGGTAGCCGGGAGACGTCAGGTACCCGGGGCTTAAAATTTTGATCGTGTCGCCACACTTGTCTGCGGGGGAAGCAAACGGATGGGCTGGTGTCAGTGCCGGCAGCAAGCGTCCGGGCGCAGCCCGCAGCAGCGGGCCCGCAGACTGCGGTGGGAATGCTGCGGAGCCGCAGCCTTCTCCAGGCTAACTGAGCATCCTTCTGCTTTTAAAGGCATCTGTGCTACTTTCTACCGGAGGGAAGAGGATCCCCTCTCCATCCCCATCCTTAAACAGGCAGCATGTAGCAGAAGCACCCCATTTCTAAACAGTAACCTTTTAAAAAGCCCTCCACTCCAATAGTGCCCCTTGCAGGGTTAAAACCTTGCACCCTCATAAAAGTATTAATGCTGCCAAAGAGGGATACATAAGGCAAAACTATAATCCTTTTAAGTATGAAGTTTTAAGAAAAGCTAGGAGGAGATGTTAAGGGATGTCATTTGACCCCCTGCCCTGCTATGGGATAAGTCTGGTCTGTGTCACCGACCACTGGGATTGTATTGGTGGATCCAAGCTCATTTGCAGGAGACCTTCCCTTTGTTTTATCAGCCCATAAATCTAGGCAGGTTGAAACTATCTGTGCTCTTCAAACCCGGGATAGAAGAGAACAAAGTAGCTCTAGTGAAGCAGAAATCATCCGCTATTTACTCTTTCAAGGAAGTTTGTTCATGCTTGGAGACTGCATCAAAGTAATGGAGCAGAACAACCTCCCTTCCTCTTCCCTTCATTCCTTTCCCCTCCGAACAACAACAAGGATTTATTTCTAATAGCAAAATAGTTTCAAAAGTTTCTAGAATCACAAAGTGTGACTGTAAAATGTGGTATGCTGCATCTTGCTCCTTTGGTCAGCATTGTCAGGATTGCATTTTAAGGTTTACAGGAAAAATAAAAAGGGACAAAAAACCCAACCTACACAGTCACTGACTTCACTTTCCAGTGCAGGTTTGTGTTATCACTTTTTTACTACTATGGATTTCTTTCTGTGGACCTCCAGGTAGGAAAACTTTCTCCAAGCGTTGGTTGCTTAATTTTGAGCAATAAAACATGACAGCAAACTATGGACAGGAAGAATGTCCCCACTAAAACAAGACTATATATCACTGCATCTCAATAATGATATATACAGGCTGCAGTGCTCTATCTAATACATTCCCTGTGAAAGCAAAATGGCAATGCTTGCTCTCAGCATGAATTTATAAGTATATAGGATTTTATTGTAGGAAAAAACAGGTCAAATGGAAATGAATGAGGAAGTATACATCAAAAATGCATAAAGCAACACTTTATAGAAATTATTTGCCATAAATTAGGAGGGAAGGGCTTGATAGGTACTCAGATGTATATGGTCAAAACCCAGATACCGCCAAGCACGTTGCTGAGAAAGGCTATCATGTTATATTTCCTCTGTGCCTTTGCAAACAGGCTGTTTTCCTCTGACCAGAACAAAAGGCATTGCTGCTCAAAGCTCAAAAGCTGTCACTGGTGATCTTGCTAATCCGCTGTCTGGGGCTCTCGGGGAATCTTGCCTTTTCCTCCCTGTGTAAGCATACTTGGAAAGTGATCTTGTCTCATTAAGCCCACTCCAGCCCTGAAAACAACATGGCAGAGTCTGGCATCTGTTAAATGCCTGAAATAAAGCAGTGCTGCTTCTAGTCACTTGACAGAGTCACTTCAGAGGACGCTGAGGTGGACTCACTACCACCAGTGCTCCTTAATCTGCGACTTCTGGGAAAGTGACAGTGTAATAAGATAATGCGGTCTGCTAGACTCCTTGGCTCTGCACAATCTCTCTCACACTTGATTAAGAAGAGCAGTTTCTAATGACTTTGGACCATTAGTTCCAAATAAGGTTAATGAATTAATTTAGTGGACACTAATAGTGCATGTAGGTGAAGGTGGCATTAGTAGGTCTGGTGGGTTATGGAGGAGGTTAATGGCCTTGGTGACTGCAGCAGGACCACCACATTAACCACTCCTGGTGGAGGCTTCTGCCCAGCAACTCACTCTTTTTCCCTTCTTATCACAGGGAGAAATGATCAACAGGAGCATGGTGGTGGCCCCCTTCTGTCCCTCAGAGGTACAGGGTGGCAGTATGGGTCTACGTGGGAGGCAGCTGCCCACACCCCAAGCTGGGCTGGGGGGATGAGCAAAGGACACTTCTCAGAGCATCCCCACACCAGGCTGGGTGCACCCCTTGAGCACCTTTGCTCCTGGTCTACAGCACTGGAGAAGGAAGCTTGTCCTGATTAAGCTAAGCAGCCTTCTCGAAACATACTTGGAAAGAGATTAGCTTCCATCATAAAACATGCGATTTTAATACTCTTGCTTGACACTACACTTGTGGTTCCTTATTAAAACAATATACCAGCGTAAGTGGAGGGTGCTCTCTTCTTTTAATTACTTTGATTGAAAACTCTGTCAGGCAAAAGTAAATATTTGATAATTAGTTAATAATAATTGCTCAGGATTTGTCAGGAAAGGAAGACCCACATGAGCTGTTTCATGTGCAAGAGCTAAACGTCCAGCTGTCCCACAATTAGACCATTTTAAAAAATGCATCATGCAGGGAAATATTCACAGGGCCCTGGCATTGTTCGGGGAAGGAGGAGCACACTGCTTATAATTAGTTGTGTTTTCAAGGGCTGCCCGACAGTAAACTAGCCACACCACCCATTTGTTATAGGATTTGTCCTCTTGGAAGGGAGTCTCAAGCCTTCACAGAGAAGCTCAGCTCCCCTCCTGGCACAGTGCAAGTTGCACGTAAACTGCAGACTTGGGAAAGGGGTACTCTAGAGAGTTGTCTGTGTGAAGACTATTCGCAGGTACACACAGCTAGTAGGAGGCATGATCTAAAATTTTACGCTTCGGAAAACAGAAAGGGCGGGCGGGGAATAGAGCCTTCCCTTTAAAGTGTTCATTATCTTTCAGATATCGAAGAAGAGACGTTTAATTGCCTATGGGACGGGACATTACTGAGATAATTGTCTGTCCTGATCTAGTGAGAGTGAGCAGCCTGCTTTATACAATAACCCTAAAGAGCAGAAAATAAAGTCAGAAGGCAATGTCAGGGCGGGCGATCCTCAGGCGAGGACTGCGCCGCATCCCTCCTCCGGCAGAAAGTTCCCCCCAGCCAGGTTTATGTCGGTGCCGGTCCCACGGCCCGCGGGGCCCCACCGCCCGTGCCCCGCGCCGGCAGCCCCGGAGCCCGGACCCGCAGCTGCCCAAGCTGAGCCCCGACGTCCCCCGTGACACTCACCGCTCCGCAGAGCCCTGGCGAGGGTGAAGGTGAGGGCTGCACAGTGCAGGAGAAGTCCCCAATCCATCTTCCCTTCCGACAGCAGGGAAAGGAGAAAAAAAATAAAAATGCCCTCCAGGCACAACTCTTCCTTATATCCTCCAGCCGGAGTGAGGAGCAGAAAGCACGGTCCACAGGGGCAGTCTCGGGGGCAGAAGGAGGCTGGCTTCTCTCTGCGCCTCAAGCCGCCCGCATCCTGTCATTTAGCTCCGGCTCCCTCTCTCTTTCCCCACACTTGTTCCTTCTCCAGGCGCCGCTGCCCCTGCCATTCCCAGCGAGACTAGAAAGCCAAATGAAAACGAGGGGAAAAAAAATAACAAAAACAAAACCCAACAAACACACAAACAAGACACACAAAAAATGCTGGTGGCTGCCGGCACCTCGGGAGCGCTCTGCTGGGCGAGGGTGCTCTGCGGAGGGGAGATAAGGAAGGGAAAGCGGCCGTGAGCGGGGACCAGCCGGGCGGCGGAGTTTGGCAAACTGCGTCCCCCCGCCTGCCCCGCTCTCCAGCGGCCGCGGCTCCCGCGGGGCCGGAGCCCCGGAGCCCTGGAGCGGCGGTGCCCGGCGGTGCCCGGCGGGGCCCTGCACTCCCCTGCCCCGGCGGGAGGCGAGCGAGCGAGCACGCTGCCGCCGCAGGGACTCCCGGCCGGCCGGGGAAGTGGGAAGCGCCCGGGCGGCTCCTGCTCGCAGCCTGAGGAAGAGGAGCGCAACTCAGCGGCAATAAGAGAGGCCGAGGAGCCGCCGTCTCCCAAGCCCCAGTCCCCTCCCCCTNCCTGCGCCCGCCGCCCCGCGCAGCCCTGCCCGGCCCTGCCCTGCCGTGTCCTGCCGTGCCCTGCCCGGCCGCCCCCGTCGCCCCGGCCCACACGCAGACATGCACACACACACACGCATCCCTGCCCACCTCCCGGCGCGCTCGCCTCGGGTACCCCGTGGGAACCCAGCTCCGTCCCTTCCTGGGCCATCCCCTCTGCCGCCTTTCCCTCCTCCGCCACCTTCTCCCCCTCCCAACACTCTCTTTTTGTTTCATGCGAGAGTGCGTGTCCCTCGGAGTCCCCGCCGTTTTTCCAGTGGGACACCACCGTCCTTTCTTGTCCTTGGGGAGGCTGGCTGTGCTGATGTGGGGTGAGCTGCCAGGACCCCCGTCAGAGTACCCCCAGGTGTCAGTCTCATCTGGCCGCTGTGCATCTGCATCTCGGGGGGAGGCCTCCCTGTATCCCCTCCCTTCCGACCCTCTTCCCACCTCCCTTGTCACCCACTCTTGCTGTCATCCCTGTTTCTCTCAGCTCCTGTTGCAGCTTTGCCCCCCTCAGTCTGTCTGTCTCTCATGAAGCCTCTTGAGGAGCTGCTGGGGTCCCCCAGGGCTGGCTGTGCTCCCGAATGAGGCTGTGCAGCCTGAAATCCCCACCGGGGATTCATGTGTGTGTCTCCTCCTGAGCATTCTGCCCACCACCGCCACTGGCACCACAGGACTAGAACAAGGCGGGGACATATCAGGCTCCGAATCCTGCTGCTTTGGCTGCACGGTCTGGTGCTCACCAGTTATGGGCCCTGTCTCTTCCTTGCCCTATTGCCCTGCCTTACAGGCTGTCCCTGCACCTGGGGAGTGACCACCTTGCTGAACCCGACTGCTTCTTTTATGTGGAGTACTTTGCACACCCTCCATGTGAAGGCAATCCAGTCGCTGGGGTAGGGGTTAGAGGAAGAGCTCCAAGGCTGAAAGCTGAAACACAGTGTTAAATGGTCCCCAAAGATGGGCCAGTGCTAGAAAAATTACCTGCAGCCAGTGGTGGGTGTCAGCCTCTCTCATCTCCTAGGGCAGTTTGAAAACAATTTGTTACTGGTGCACAGTCAAAGCAAACTCTGTTAATGCTTCATCAGGAAAAGGTCCTAATAAAAGACCTACTCCATGAGGAGTTTTTCTGAAGGATACAGTGGGAAAAGAGCTGGGCCTTGCTGAAGACAGGGTCATCCTCCAAGTGTAGCCATGGCAGTAAACCCCTGTCCGCTCTGAAGATATAGCCATGTTTGAAATAGTTTTCAAACATAGTTGTCAGTCTGCAGCCACACAGATTAACTACAAACGTGTTACATCTGTGAACGGAAACCATACACAAATCCAACCTCCTCCATCCCTTTGTCTCTAGCCCTGAGTCTGAGATTTCTGCTCTCACTCTCCCTCGCTGCCCTTTTAAAGCCCTGAATCTAAGGTCAGCTGAAGTCTGGAGATTAAGTCTGTAGGAAATCTCTCTGCTGGTTTCATACTGCACACACTCTCACCACTACTTTCTGAGTTTTTTCCAGACATTCCCCTTCTCTTCTGTGATTACAGTTCTCAGATATTGTGCACTAAAATGCAGTTTGATCCTGTTATACTCTCTGTTCACTTAATTCTTTCCTTTGTCAGCTTCTGCCCCTGCCTCTGCTTCTGCCCCTGCTCCTGCCCATGCCTGTATCTGCAGGAAGGCTGGAAATTAGGCAGGCTGGAACTAGTCAGATTGAGTTATTGGGTTCAGTCTCATTTCTCCGTCTTTAGGCAGTCTCTGGATCATCATTTGAAATACTTATGCATTTTCTTGATTGATTGGGATGTATATTTTATGGGTAGCACATTAAGCCCCCTTTATTTTTTTTCTCTTAGAGACATTCCCAGAACATGGGGGAAGGGGAGAGTTAACATCGCTTTCTGATTATTAAAACTCATTCTGCTGGACAGTCCTTGAGATAAATGGACTCTGACCTGATCATAGTTTGACTCTTTGAGCAACAATATTGCTTTTAAAATAAAGTAAATCTATTTTTAAAAACAGAAATTACCTGTTGATGGTAACTTACTAAGGGTTTGCAGAAATATATACATACGTGTTTGTTTTAAAACCTGTTTCAGAAACCAAGATTAATTCTCCAAGTGACAGATACTCAGAAAGCATGTACATCAAAAAATACACTTAGTGCATGACAGTGATGGCCCTCTTGCCTTGGGATTAGCATTGTCTGTCAGGTGATTTCTAGGAATCCGCAGAAAGGAAATAATCATTGCCAGCTGTACGTGGTAAAGATGTTCCAAACCAGCCAACCAACCAACCAACCAACCAACCAGCCATTGTGTGTCATCCATTTTTTTCCTATTTGATTAATAAGTTGCTTTTTACAGATGGAGAAATAGTTTTTTAGTAGCTAGTGTATTTTAAAATAATTTCTTTCTCTGGAAGAAATCGCTTAAATGCAGACAGAACATGCACATTAGGGAAGATGGTACAATGCAATAAATTGTAAGATAATGAGGAAAGTTGCTTTTATCACCTGAGCCGAGCCTGTATTCACTAATCTGTATACCAAGGTTTATTTCAACATGCTTATGTCTCAAATATCAGTGCTTCCTCGTCTTGCAGAAACGTGAAACAGACTGCAAATGCAGCTGAACAGGAATAGCTTCTCTTGGAGCTAGCATGGCCCATGGAAGAGGATTTCCACCTGTCCTTGGCACTGTATGTGTATTTTGGATTCAACAATGGGACTTTATTTATTTATTTATTTATTTATTTATTTATTTATTTATTTATTTATTTATTTTCTTATTTTCCTGTTGAAGTCTCAAGGCCTAGCAAATATACCAGAGTCTGGTACATTAATGTCCTTTCCTATCACAACATGAATGACACTAGTCTCATTTTTCCACCCATCTTTTTTTCTCTAGTTTATGGATAGAAGCACAGTTTTCTTCTATGTACGAATTGCCTTGGAATGATGAGCTAAGACATTCTGTCCTTGGTTTACATGTATTTACCTGAAAATGTTTAATCTTTAATAATCTTGAATATAAACTAGAATCAAGTGAAACATTCAGAAGTCTCGTTTTATAATCCACTTCTCACATTTTAGTCATGGAATTTTAGGTCCTGATCCCTCAACTGCTTACACATTTGTTCAGCTCTCCATTTTCACATCAGTAATGGGATTTTATGGCAAGGATGAGTTAGTGTTACAAAGACTGAATCTGAATCCAGGGTATGTAAAAGTTAATGGAGTGGCTAGCTTTGGGGTTTGGGTTCAGGCCCATCTTTGCTTCATAATTTGACTTGGTGTTTATAATGCTTTTTTGAAGATTGTCTGCTCTTCTGTAATAAACCTGTTTCTCAAGAAGTTTATAATTCAGCCATAAAAAAATATTTGCCTTGGGCTAAATTATGTAATATAAAACTTAAAATTCCAAAGGAAAAAAACATTTTTCCCATTTTAACAATAGCAGAACAGAGCAACTTTGATGTTTATTCCTTTATGTACTCACATAGCACATTTAATTAAAAACTAAGTTTGGCAAATGATTAATCAATGGCTGAAGACACCTTTATTTGGTATTATTTTGAAAAAGAAACACAACAAATTAAAGTCATCCATAATATTAAAAGCCTGAAAATGGAGACTTCCTATGAGTATTTAGTGGAGAATATAAATATATTTGCTTTATGACTGGTGTCGACTAATATCTTCATATACAGTCTGGTGCTCATTTATATCCTTTTCTCTAATGTTTTCCTTTTTTTTTTCACTTATCTTACCCAATAATCTCTCCAAAGCTAGTCTTCTGTGTCATCTCCTCTTCTGTTGTTTTGGCTATATGAATCACTACTTGGCTTCCTGTTGCTTACTGTACTGAACCAAAGCTATTTACCCTTATCTTTAAGATCAGACATACATTTTACCTTGTCTATATCTCTCCTCTCTCAACCCTTTTATCTCCTTCATCTTTTATCCTCCTACTCAGTCTCTCACACCCAATGCTTTTTTACCCTGTCCTCTCACGTTACACCTCTTTTCCACACACTGCCACATACATCTAAATGATCCTTCTTCTTTTACTTCACATCTTACCCTTCTGCAAAGAACCACTGCAAATACATTTATTTTCATAAACTGGGCCATCTGATTTATACAACCTTTAAATATACATATGGCCATGTGTTGCAATATACACTCATATCCTCGACTCCGTTGGTTAGAGATCAGATTCATTTGCTTTTACATCATCTCCACACTGACTACATTGCTAGGGTAAGATTCATTTTACAAATATCTTACCAAACTCTTTGAAATCACAACTGTGCAATGACATAAATACCTTATCAATGTCCATCTTCCCATCTAAACACATTCCACTCCAAAAAATTAGCACAGCCCCAGGCTTTATTAGCTGATTATCTGATCATCAGAAGTCCAATGTTTTCATTTGTGTCAAAGGCAAATTATCTCACATATCATTATACTCCCATTTTCAATTTGACAACAAGCTCATCAGGTCTCTCCACAGCATAATTCCTGTATTGCTTGCATTGCTACAGCTGCCAAGATCTGAGCATGGTCACCATGTTCCTCCAAATTGTCCCACTCCTCTTTTTTCTCTTTCCTTTTTTTTTTTTTCTCCAGAAATATTTGTATATTCTCAAAGCAGTCTGCTTTTATCTGAAATAGGAAGTAGACAACATATACAACATATGATTTACAATGGTATTTTAAATAATAATGCCTAATCAACTCAAGAGGTTCTGAAGTAGCTGTTTCTGTGATTAAGGAAGTAATACATAGAAAATTCACCATATGGACTAAGTATCTGACTATATTTCCATTGGTGGCAATGACAAAATCCCACTGACTTCAAAGGAGAAAAGCAGGCCCTGTATGATGATAATGGACCCTTAGATTATAAACTTGTTTTTATCAGCTTCAGTTGTTTCCATTTGCTTGCATAATGGGTATATCAGTGTCTGTGTTTACACTAAGATAACAGCCGCAAAAAACCAAAAATAGCAGTTCTTTCAAAGTAAGGTTTTTCCAGACTGAAGGTCTATAATCATTAAGAAATAGGTAAAAAACAGTGTGAGATGTACCTGTGTATTTCTCGCCTTACTCTATTTTTGGCTGGAAAATTAGTGTCCTGCTCATATAATCTATTCATCCATAAAGTTCTGTGTGATTATATCGTATTATTAAGAATTATGTGCACTACTTTATACGTGCTACATCTGATAGAATAATACTAGGAAGGGTGCAATGTTATTAGGGAAATGGAAGCTGTCACAGCAACACTGCATGGTTGTCATGCACCCCCTTTAGCTACAGTGCAGCAATCATGGTAAACAAGCAGTATCACTGCATTCATTACAGATCAGATTCCCTTTCTCTGCCCTCTCTCATCTTCTTCAAGAGATGTTCTCTATCATAATTTCCTTTGTCACTTATTACAGCTGATGTTAAATGGCTTTTCAGCTAAATGCTTGTTTGGGTTATTTATTAACTAGGGAACATTTACATTGGCATACTTTGATGTTAAACATGTAATGGAGAACCCTTTTGTAGGCTATAGTGGATTAACTAGAAATTCAGAGAATCGTATTCAGAGGGATTAACTCTTAGGCAGTGGATTACCTCCAGTCAGTTAGCTTCATTGGAGGAGCTGGAAGCAACCCCTAGCACACAGATCTTTATTCAGGTGATTACATATAATGATAGGAGTATTATTCAAACAAATGGAATATAATTAGTTTATGTGTTTGCTGCTCTAGTTCTTGCAGCGAAAGAATTTGGACTGAGATCTGGAAAGAGCTCTTAGGTTCTGCATGGGTAGATTTTGTTTCATATCAGTGCTTGAAAGTATAAAGCAAGAAATATACTGGTCTGACCTACAGAGTTAATTTCCAGTGTGTTGGTTTCTTTCAGTATTTTCTCCTTGTTGCTATGTTTGTAGGAATATTGCTCTTAAATATCATGTTTCATAAAGTTTTTCTGAATAAAAATCCCCACCACTGAGTGGAATTTTGTTTTGTTACTTTATCAGGAAGACACAATCAAAACAGAAAGACTTTTTTGGTATGGAATACATGTGGAAAATTTTTAAAAACTGAATTTACAGAGGGCAGTAGAGAGATAACAGAGAAACCCACTGAGAGTGTTAGAAAATCGAATTGGCAAACTCAATAGTTTAGTACTGAGTGGTACTCAACACTGAGTATAGAATAAGAAAAGGAAATTAAAATACAGTCAGAACAAGGAATAGGAAATTATATTTTTAAAGGCCTCACATTTATTGGAAATTTGTTGCGTTTGTCTTTTTTTTTTCAAGCCTCACTTAAAAATATGTTTTGTTCATATTTTTTCTCCATTCTGTCTTTTCTACTTTATTTTTAACTGTGTTGAGACCACTTTGCTGCCAATAAAGTCAACTGAAGAACTCCTGTTTTGAGCTTTACCTACTTTACTGGGGAAAAAAATTTGTAAAAGAGGCATCAAAGCAATAATGAAAGCAGTTTTCAACATCCTCGCAATCTTCTCAATCTTATTTAATGAAAAGGGTAACAGAATCATTGTATTAATTTTTTTTTTTCATGTCCCAGGTATAGCTTAACATTTCTTACAGACCTTTCTGCAATCTATTTTTCATTGTGGGTTCATGACTTTATATAATTCAGACAGGTTGTCATGAGGAGAAACACAGTTGTTCAGGTTGTTATAGCAGCTAAAACTTTCTTTTTTGTGAAATTGTCACCAGGTCTTTGGCTTCTTGTAACCAAATCACCAGAAGCATTATTAGTTTAATGAAGAAGCTTTCCAAAAGGCTGTTTCCAAATCTGTAAGTTATCTGTCCAACAAGTATGTCACTGCTGTGTGCAGTATTTTATTCACAAAGGCCATCTGGACAGCCTTGACAAAGGATTCATATCATTTGCCAGAGAACATCTTGTTTGCTGTGAAAAAAAATTAAATTCAATGTTATTCTAAATCTATCCAGAGACATTGCTTTTTTTGTTCTCTACTGCTCTGTTGGCTTTACAGTGTTGAAGCTTTTTTGTCATCAGAATTTATAATCATGACATAGTCGCTTTTTTTACTCCTTTAGTTAGAGTCTTACACACACCTTTGTTCTTTAAGATTATTTCAGGCTCTGATAAGTTACAGTCCTTGATTTATTCTAGTGAGATTTGTGTTTGGATGCAAACTCTCTGACATTTATGTGCTATGTTGTTTTTGAGATTTCCTTCATGGCTTGTTCATCATGCCATAGTATATCATAAAACCTTCAATTATTTTCTCCTCCTTTGGGGGAAATTCCTCCATCACAAAAATCTTAATGAGTAATAAACAGACAAAAACCAGGTACCACATATAGGCTAGAAAAAGGTCAAAGCCCACTTTAACAGTTTGGCAATTGCATGTAGTGAGTCCAAAAGGTGCTTGGGTTTTATTGACTGGAATGAAGATGATTTCAGCTGGTAGAAAATAGCATGCTGTGACCAATGGCCAAGAACCCCACTTCAAATTAATCCTGCGAGATACAGAGCAATCTTATGAAAGAGTGAGTAACCTGAGCTGCCGTACAACACCGAATAGGAGCTGATGTTTTTTCAGCTCCTTAGTAAAACACTGTGCACGCATCTGGAGAGCTCTGCATCCTTCATGCAGAAAGTTCATGTGTTAATATAAATTCAAATGTTCTTTCACCCAATTACCCATAATTAAAAAAAGGGATTCCAGACCTTTGTGATACAGTATCTGGATGAAGCATGAGAAAATTAATTACATTGATTTTTTGACTTGTGCAGTATCCCTCCCTGAATCTAATTGAAATAACATTTTTGAGAACGACCAGAACTTACTGGATTTACTGAAAGGGCTTCTTTTTATTTGACACACTATATTGAAGAGTTTAAGGTGAATTAGAATTTAGAACCAAAGTGTATAAATGGTTCTTAGTTATGGAAATGTGTTACCTGAAGAAAAAAAATATTAAGTTCATGATGAGACAGTGGTAATAAACAATTTTTGCTTTTAAATATAACCTTTTTTATGGCTAAAGAAGACCAGAGAGATGCTGGAGCTCTTTATTTCAAAGGCCTGCACTTTTGCCAATGAAATGAGAAGATTTTCTGCATTGACTGCTTTAAAAAAAAAGAAGCTTAAAAGTTTAGCATCCCAAGACACAGTGACAAGACTGCATGTAGTTGCTAAAATTCAGCAGAAAGACAGCAACAAGTATTTGGAGAGGCTGGGGATGTTTGAGTGTTATGTCTCCCTTGGTGAAAGGGGAGTGTTGGGCAGTGAAGCTCACTTTTATGGTCTGTGGCTGCGTTCTCGCCCATGCTGCAGTTCTGCCAAGACACGCTCAGGGTCCTTAGCCAAGACATTAACCTATTGACCCACTGCCTCAGGATGAGATTGCTGCCAGCCATAGTCCGCTCTCATTGAGGAGTAAGGTATTGCAAACATTGAAAAGAAACAATTCTTTGGCAACTAATCAGAATATTTACCTAAGAAACACTGAACTAAGTAAATGTTTCTGATAGTCTGCTGCTTGCCTATGCTCCATGGAATATTGTCTTCATCAAACTCAACTTATATGTTAAAACAGATTAAGTTAATTTGGTACAGTTGCTAATGTATTTTTCAGCCCAAAGAAAAGTTTCTTTGTCTAAAGGATAAGTCAAGGATAGAGTGTTGCTCTGTAACTTGCAGTCATTCCAATCATACTCATATCAACTTGAAACAGTTTCATATTTCAGTGAATTAAGCAGGCCATAGTTTAACTGATACACTGATGAGGGTGTGGTGTGGACCTGAGCACTACTGATAACTGTCATCATGATTTCAGTGTGGTTTTATTCACTGTGATTTAGTGCGTGCTGGCATCGTCTAGGGGAGTCAACGTGGGTCAGGAGCCATTCCCCAGGGGAAGTCTGGATGAAGCTGTCCTTCATAAATGAGACTGAGTTAGTTGCCATCAGGCCAGGGCACAATTTGTCATCCATTTGGTCAACAAATATAGACACAGCTTTAGCTGCACAGACCATTACTACATCTTTGCAAAAATGAATGCTGTCCAGCAAATAGACAACTATCAATGTGGGAGTTAACCAAAATGAAACACTACTTTTGATGAACATATTTTTGACGCGGAGAGGAAGCAATCAAAGTGAAGGGTGACCCTACATACTACCACTTGTTGCTCAGCTGCCCACTGTGGAGAGCAGTACCTCTGCTGGTACCTCAGGATCAGGCCCTGCAGATCCTCCAGGCAGGGTTTCTAAGAGGGTTTTCAGCATGAGGACGTGCAAAGGATTCATCATCTCTCCCCTTCCCAAGTTCCTATTATTCATCTACTAGGTGATAGCTCTGATTTCTGTGTGAAAACCAGGGGGCAGAAGGCTTTCAGCTGCTCTGGCTGGCAAGTCTAGGAAGCATTTCAGTGTTCCACAGTGAGAGACATTGCTCTTTCACAAGGGTGAGTGGGTACACTGTCTGCTACTTCAAATGCCCTGCTGGAGGGAGGAGGGTGTCTTTGAGAGGGACAGAGGGGCACCACCCCATATTGCTGTGCTGATCTGCTCCCCACCACATCCAGGAGTGGATCTCACATTTTCTGTAAGAGAGGCCTGCATATGTTTCCATCCCCCTGAAGCAGGCCATCTGTGTGATGGTGAGTGTTCAGAAAACACTGAGGTCAGTGGTAAATGACCCTTCTCAAACCTCCTGGCTTCCCCTTCCAGGTCTCAAGCCTGTTCAGCACAGTGCCCCTTTTGCTGGATGACTCCCAGATATTCCTTGTGCCTTAAAAACCTACATCCTTCTGAGTATGCCTGGGCCAACTGTGAACAAGCACTGAAGTGTGGACAGGTATGAGGAAACTCTGTAAGGGGAAGGCAAGGAATGACTTTTCGATACTGCTGTTGGGATACTCTTGCAGTAACTACTGTTTTTTGAACTCGTGTGGTGCTATCAGTATGGCCTGTGGATGGTGCAGTACCCTGAAGATTCCTTTGGGGTTTCTGGCTGGCTCTCCCCTCCTGGGTGTCCTTTTGCATGCTGAAAGGAGGGTTGCTGTCTCTGTGAGGCCCAGGCTGGCTCTGCAGTGTTCCTCAGACATCTGTTGACATGGTGTTAACAGCAGTTGTCATCAGGCCCGGGTCCACAGGCCAGGCTGCTAATGAGGAAACCGCCTTACAGCCTCAAGAGTGGGATTTTAATAAGTGTGATGTGGAGAGTATACACATGCCCTGGAGTGTTGTGTGAATATTTTGGGTTGCATGTGAGAGCACGAGGTCTTCTGGGTTAATGTTGGAGGATGGTGACAGATGGAGACAGCTAAACACAGTATGGCCTCATCCATGCTGCTCCTTGGTGGAAGCTAACCTCAGGATGAACCCAAGCTTCATGTTGAAGAGATGCAAGGGGAATAGTCCAAACCCCTATGAAAGAGAATGCAGAGCAAACATCAAGGGCTGAATTTTCAAGCTTGCACCCTCAGCCTCTTTGATTTCACAGGATGTGGATATGCACTGCCAGTCCTCCCTGGAACTTCTGCCTTGCCTTGGTAGGAAACATAATTCTACTGATTTAATAAATTACAGTATTTCTATCAGGCTAGAAACATAATCTTAAAACAATTTAATTTAAAAAGACTTACTACATTGCCTATGATCCACCTCTGTGTACTGACACAAGAGGGTGTCTGAATTTCAAAGCTGGCATTGTTTGACTCACATCCTGGTGAACCACAGTCACTATCACTGCTGTATACCATGTTCTGATTGCTGTTTTGCAAAGACATTAATGAGTTTCCCAGATCAAAGCCAGCTCTTTCTCAGCATAGTTTAACATATATAAACAAAATCTGTTGCAGTAACTGTGAAATCATTTGCATTCATAATTATAGTGGTTTTTCTCATAAATTGCAATCATGTCCAAGAAAACATATAAAAATAGAAATACATTACTTATGCTTTATTGTTCAAAATGGGCTTCTGTTTTATCGAGCTGCAATGATAAAAAAAATGCATTTACTCAAAACAAGAAACCTGGAATATCATACTGTGGCAAGGTGGTGACAGATCAAAATCAAGAATAGTGCAGTTATCTCTTAAAAAGGAGCTAGAACCTTTGAAATCACTATCACTGTAGCATTAAAAGCCCCCAAATAAAAACAACACCATGCCATGTAGACATGAGATGACATTATTCTAACTGAGGGCCTCAACTGAACCAAAACATTTGAATTTTTTATAAGGTTTTACATTTTTGATGAAAATATCTTAGTGAGGAACTCTTAGTAGATTCAAAAATATGTCTGTCAGATAGATATTCAGGTCTGTAGTGTTGTGAAAGCTCTTGGAAATGATGGTGAATGTGCAGTTGATCAAAAGTCTCAGCCGGTTTAAAATGCTCAGTAAAATCCAATTAAGCAAAGCAGAGACTAAGGAATCGAAATGTCTACTTTTTCCATCCAAGCACCTGCATATCTTTAGGAATTTAAATTATTACTGGCATATGTAGTCTATATAGGAAGTAATGAAATATTTTCCTTTCCAAGAATTATAAGTTACATCTAAATCCCATCTACTCTGAGTATTTGAGACAGAGACGTTGTATTCAGATAACAGTGTCTGAACTGGGCAACTGGAGTAATGGAGGAAGGAATTACACTCTTGGATCTATTATCATATAAAACAGATTCTGCCACTGTTACTCTCATAAAGTCATAGCTCAGTTCTGAGTATCTTACAGCATTTTGGCAGTTTCACTGCTGATGGAGAATAGCATCATCTGATGTGGATACAGATAACAATATTGGTCTAATATGCTCAGTATTCTGCATTAAACACATTGTAGTAAAACTTCTAATGGGGTATTCTGCTTAAGCTGGCCCCTCTAATTGATGATTTGGCTGCAACAAGAAGTGACAGACTTTTCCTATCTTAAGACTAAACAAGAAGGCCTTCTGGAATTTGAGAGGAGTTTTTTAATGTCCTAAGAATTTGTTTCTGTAGGTCCTGGTTTTAACAAGAATTAGAAAAAACAAGTGTTGAAATCCAATAAATAAAGCTACTCTCTTGAGCTTTCCAAACCACTTTGCTGACCCAAGAGGCAGGTCAGAAAAATATTGAATCTTGAGAGTGCTTATCTGAACCACACATTTTGAGGGGCAATGGGTCACGGATGGAATCTCTAAAATAAGAATCCAAAGTTCAAGCTCTTGGTGTCAGTTTAGTAAAATTTCAGGAGGAGTCCATATCTCCAGTGCAGTATTAATGATGTTGTTAAAAAGCTCATGAATACAGAGGCAATTACTATGGTATTCTCAAACCAGTCTATTGTGATAAGTGTGATAATCCAAAGCTAGGGAAAAGTGAAGGGTCATTTACTGTGCCAAGCTTAACACATTTGGGCTCTGTTGGAGTAGTTGGGGAAGCCAATTTTGAAGCTGAGAGCTGTTTGTTTTAAAAGCCTTGCTACTGCCTCCTATTTGTTTAAATCTAGAGCTCTAATATTATATTGTCAGAAATTGCTTTGAGACTTCACTTGGCAGGAGATATTTTTTCAAGAAAATAGGACCCAGGTCATTTAACACTAATTCAGTGCAGGAGCCAGTTTCAATAGGTAGGGAACTGTTCCTTTGATGGGGAGGAAAACAGAACTTCTGCCAGAGAAGCTATCTAGTATGTGTTCAGTGGTTGCCATTGCCAGCCAGGCAAGCAGCTGGTTTCAGCACGCGCTATTGTTTCCAGTTGGTCCTCATCTGTAGCCCCATATAGAGCACATCACAATAATTAAGTCTAGAATTTAAAAAGGTGTGGATTAGAGGTGGCACTGTTCGAAGCCAAGAAGAAATGTGATAGATGTCTAACTGAAGCAGATATGAAAATCTGTCTTGGGCCCTCAAAGCCACCTGTGATTTCAAATAGCAATAGGAATCCAAATGCACTCCAGATCAAAATCCTCTCAAATGGGAGGTGGAAAAGAAGTAAGATCACGCCTTTTTTCCCTTACACAATAGCCCTCCTCCACCTTGTCCAAATGAAGCTTCTGTCGGCTTGCCCTTATCTAAGTATTAATCTCTGCCAGGCGCAGGCAAAGCAAAGATGCTGCACCATCTGGGTTTGATGAAAATGAGGCATAGAGCAGCGTGTCACCTGCATCTTGAAAGCACAACAGCCCAAACTGTGTTATTATCTCTCTCAGCATCACATAGAGGAGGTGCACTAAAATATAGCCTGGCAGAACCTGTGTGAAAGTGTTCTTTGGGCAGATGAGCAATTGATCAAAATCACTTTCTTTCATCTCCTGGGGCCCAAAACTGTTTTAGTTGAAGCCTAAAGCAGTTTTGCAGTTGAGTTCAGTGGGAACTGGAGTTGACGTTTGGAGAGGAAAGAACAAAATCCGTCAAGTGAGTGATAGCATAAAAGCTGTGCTGTTTACCACAACCAAGGACCGTGCGTGTGAAACACACTGACTGATCTAAGAAATTACAACAGACATCTGAGATTTTGTCCACTGCTAAGGAGAAACCAACAGTTAGTGAGACTAGAACAGTCTCTGTACTATTCTCCTAACATACAAGGATCTGAAAAAAAAAAGAAGAAGAGCACATTAAGGTTCCAAACTGGTTTTTTTATCCTTATCTTCCTTCTTGAAGATTGTCAGAAGGGAGATTGTGGAGCTGTATAATAGCAACAGAATTGCAAGGACTAGAGCTGCATTGTTTAAGACAACTAATGGTCATATAGTTTTGCAAAAATGCTATCTTTAGTTCCTATGAGGTATCAGAAATATCTGGTCTAATGCATTTGTGCTCAACAATTCCAAAATCCAGGTTGCAAAATTAAGTCGTTCTTCAAGCTTCCAAGCTGCTGCTTAACCTGGCTGACATATTGCCAGAGAAGAAGTCACATTTATCTCTTGCAGTCCCAGTGTGACCACAGGTGGATACACTCCCTGTCTTGGAGAGCACTGAGGGTTTAAGGGTTCATTTGTCCACCTCCTTTCCCCCAGGTAATCAATTACAGTGAAATAGATTGGCTTGGCTTCCTCTTTAGGGTCACCTTTATTCTTCTGAAGGGAAATCCAGCTTTCACTATCCTTCAGTGTCTGCACAGCTTAAAAGCCTTATGTATTTAACCTAGTCTGACACCCAAAATGTGAATAAAAAATGAGTGATAGATACATACAGGATGAAGGTGAAGGGAAGAAATAGCTGCTTGTAATCAGATTTCCCCAGTTGTTACTTTTTTGTTAACCACAGCATACAAGGTGCACAGATGTCCTTCTGGAGTGAACACACATGTACCACAGATCATGCTTTACAGCAGTCTGCACATATGTCCTTTAAAGGGGAAAAAAGATTTGCTTCTCAGTAACCTGGCTTACAGGCTCACATGGGTTGAAAGGAAATCTTTGTGGTATTTTAATCCTAGCAATTTTCTGGAAATTTGTGAGTGGAAAAAAACCCCTCAGATTAAAAACTTAAGCTCTTATACTAGTTAAGAAAACCCAGCATTCTAACATGATTAACAGTAATAAGTAGTGATTTTGAAAGCAGCAGAAGTGGCTAAGCCACAGTGGAACTGCATTTTAGGAATTTTAAGATAATAATTTGAGTATTAAACTGTGAAAAATTGGTCTGTACCAAGAAGGAAGCAGCAGGTTTGATAACTAATGCAGAACATGAAGCGAAGAGGACAAAATCCTCTTCAGAATTGGTGATTTAATGTAACAAAGATGTGGGGACATACATGAAAAGTAGGTACCGAAACACCTATGTCAGAAAGAGCTATTTTAAAAAACAACTAGTTTTCTTCTGATCCCTGAGAGATAAACTAATAAAAGAATGAAAGAGAAAAGGACACTTTAACTCATGCTAATATATCTGCTTAATTTAAACACAATTTTATGATAAGCACTACTTCCTTGGAGCTGTAATGGTATTCAAAAAAGAGTATGCACATTACCTTTTATGGTGTCATCGTGACCTGTAAGTATTCAAATGAAGAAAATGTCCTAGTTTTGTAATTGTAGAAAACAAAATCATTTAATAGCTTATGGACAGTAAAAAGCATTATGGTTTGTATGAGAGGTAGCAGAAGGTTCTGGGTGTCATCTTCCTTGCATTGCCCTTCCTGTATTTTATATAAATATTTCTAAAACTTTTTTTTAATTTATTTTATTTTTAGATTCAGTAAATACCTGGAGTTTTAAGAAATAACACCAAGAAATGAAATTTGTTTTTCACAAAATCACCCACTTCTGTGCTGGTGCAATTTTTATGATGAGATATGTTTCTTATGATTTTAGGCTTAGCTGTGCAGGCTGTATTCAATATACTTACATTAAGATTTTGATGACACAAAAGTTCAGAGTTCATTTTGCCTAAAGCATTCTTTCTCCATTGAGATTTCAGTGAAGAACAGTGAAATGTGACCAGAATAATCAAGCAATGACCAACTCTCTAAGTTATCAGAAAGATAAAAAAGGATTAAAGTGACACTTTGAAATATAGATCTGAGTGTGGAACATACTGAAGAAAACATTTTTGAAGAGAGAAAAGAGTTTATAAACTACATATAGATTAGCAAAGTGCTGTTAAAAGAGGTGGTTGAAAGGGGAGCTCAGTCCTGTCAAGAAAGGAAAGAAACAGAGAAAAACAAGTCTTCCGTAATTTGAAAAACTATGTATGATCCATGCATACTTACAGTTTGTAAAAATTAGGCATATAGTTCTAAAACATTGATGGAGAAACACATCATACAAATTCGAAGCATTTTCTAGCCAAAAAACATTTTAAGGAAGATAACAGATCTTCTATCATTTTCCTCTCACTGGAGCAAAATAAATTATGTCTGACTGGAATCTAAAAATAGTGAACAAAAACATTTAATCCAGGGATGAAATAAATTCCTCCAAATTTTCATGTTTACATAGATGTTTTTTATATTTCCTTCTAGCAGTAGGTATATAAAATGCCTTTCCTTGGAATGTTTAGTAGCATGAAGGGTTTGTAGTTGTTTCCAAAAGATTTAGACCTTTTACTGATGAGACTAGACTGCAGGTGCCCTCCACATACTGGGATCTAAAGATGACAATTTAGAGTGAGGCAGGTGTAGGGGGAATTAAAACGAATATTTGGAATCATTATTCTTGCAATTACATGGTCAGCATGCATATAGACATAATTACTTCTATCTGTGCATAATTTTCTCTTTTGAAATCGCCTAGAGCAGACAAATATGAGAAATTGTTTGGGATGAACAAATCCAGCATTTCTGCCCATTGTTCCCTAAAGAACTCTGTTTTGTAGGGGGGTTGAAAGCACACCTAGCACACTGGCAATACTGACATCCACACTCCATGATGTTCATGACAAATGTGGTTGGCAGGTTACAAGTAGTTCCTATAAAAGCCTGTTGAATAGCAGTCCACTCAGAAATTAAAGACCTGAACTTTGGGCATGGGGAAAACACCATCTTTCTTTATTTAAACTAGTCCCAGAGCTAGAGGTGAGGATTTGGGCTGAAAACCATGGCCTCATGTTGATGTCCTACTCAGGAAAGAGTGGTAAGAGCAGTGAATTTGAGATGCTCTGACCTCCAACAGTGCAGGATAGGAGCCATCTCTGTGGTGGCATTCTGCAGGTGTTGGTGCTGGCTTCCTCTGGTGCTGAACAGTGTCAGGAGGAGATCAATGAAGTGATCAGGGTTCCCATTTCTAATGCACTCAAGGCAGAACAGCAAGTTCTTCCTTTCCAGCCTCAAAATACTGGAAATCCCTGTCTTTTACAAACAGAAATAATGAATTTGTTACGAGGTTATGACAGAGTTGCCATAAGCTGTCTCTGACAGCAGTTACTGAGATCAGTTCTACTTTGTCTCTGGGTATTCATTAACTTTTAAAAATCAGATTTCTATAACTGTGTTTACTCACTCATCATGTTTACCTTCTACACACATGAAGTATATCTTGGGAGAAACATACACAAAACAGTGAGAATAAGGTCTGAGCTCCTGTGAATTCTACTTAATTCTGGTAGTACCTGTTTTCTCTTCCACAGCAATTCTAGTTCAAGCAGTTTTAAGTTAATTTTGATTAATTTTGAAGAATTTATGATGATAAAAATGAAAAAGTAAAATCAAGCACACTCACATAAAAAAGGTCATAGTAGTATTTATGTTATCAAATTAAAAAAAAATGAGTTAACCTGCATATCAATTATTTTTGCCACTATAATTTTGAATTGTAATGTTCAAATATATGCAATGAATTGTTCACAGATGGGCTACATAGCAAAAATTATTTGACAAATAATTCAAAACAATGGTTACACTGAAGAAAGTTGTTACCTCTTCATAGATAATGCATAGACATAAAATAAAAGGCAAAATTAGTCACATAAATTATGCATTGCAAATCAACATCTCAGCTCTTATGATATCCCACCCCTTTACTGTAGCTCCATCTTTCACCATATGGAGAAATAAAATGCATTTCTAATTTGTTTTCTAATAAGTACTAATTAGTTCAGGCCTTTGAGATCCTTAAGGAAATAAAGTGTGTCCTTGTAGCCTTCCAAATAAAGCTCTAAAGCTGCAGCTGGTACAGTCCCACATTGCTCTTCCTTCCATCTTCCAAGTAAAAACTGAAATGCTCCCTTATTTAGATTTTAATGCGAGATTAATTTAAAATCAAATTGACTAAAAGTAGCAGCAGTCATTTAGTCATTGGGCAATATATGGAATCTACTCCTTTGTGGTGACATAAAAGATGATGAACTGAAGGAAAACACACAGAAAAATGTTAAAGTAGGAAGAAGCAAATGATTTTAAACTGCTTTTGTCAGATGATATTATTAGCAGAAATAGTTTAATGGGGAAAGCCCATTTTGCTGTGGAAGTGTCTGCTCCCTCTGCAGGGCCCCTCTGAAGCAGTGATTGTGGGGCATTGGGAGCACCTCCCAGGAATTGTGCCTGGAATGACCTGTGCGTTCCCGGAGTCCATCTCCCTTGACTCACTGGAGAACTTCATCTTGTATCCTTCAGCAATTGTCCAACTAAATTTATTATAAACTTGTCTCTTCCTTTAAGCTGTAGACACTTCTGTAAGGAATAGTAATGTACTTGGATACTTCAGCTTTTCCTCTTCTTCCCATACTGGGCTGTTTACTGGGGCATGTACTCTGGTGCATTTTTAGGGGCTTATCATGTCATAGTGAAAATCTCTGCAAATGTACTCATGGTGTGTGAGAAGAAAAAAATGATGTGCTTTATCATATCCACTACTTCCTCTGCTCCCTTCAACTAACTTTTTGGGGTCTTCACCTTGTGAGGTAAAAAGCTGAAAAAAGGTGAAAAAGTTGAAAAAGTTCTGTATTTTCTGCCTACTCGACTCTGTATTGTTTTCTAGTGTCTATTCTGATTCAGGTGATCTCTCCATCTATTCCCTCCAAACTTTTGTTTGTCTCTCACTTCAAATGTTTCCTAAAAATCTCTTTTTGATCCACAGAAAAATAAATGCTCATTAGTCCATTATACATAAACAGTATAGAGAAAAATTACTTCGCCTTTTAGAAGATTTTAATCATTTTTTCCACAGCTCTAATTTGGAAAACAAAACAAAACTTGATGTCAAAACAAATCCACTTCTGCTGGAACTTACATTTTTTACAAGTCAGCAAGTTCTTAGGCAAGAATACTTCCCTGACCCCTGTGTGACCTTAGGAGGGGTGGCTGTGTCTGCGGGGTCCTGGGCGAGTGCTCCCATGGCACAGCGCTCTGGTCTGTGGGGCACGAGCTGCTCTGCCCTCCCATCCCCGCTGACAAACTGAGCTCTGCTCCTCAGCTGAGCATTAAACACGTGCTAAACAGAAGCACGTGAGTCATCCTGCTGACATGAACTTGAGCTGATGAACAGCAAGTAGGGGAAAAGAAATAACAAATACTTTTCTTCATGCATGAAACCCTTTGGTTGTGCAGGGATGCTGTTATCTGTGTGAGTAATACCATATCCAGCAATGTTTGTCTGAATGCCTGAGGAGAAATGGGAAAAGGGCAGGGTACTGATACCACAGAACTGTGGTTCTTGGAAATTTTGCAGTTAAGGTCATTGACAAATATTTTTGTTACTTGGTCACCCCTTGTAAGGACCATCAATAACATTTTCTGGCATGCCTAATTCTTTCGACTTTGCATTCCAAACTGTTTCTAGCCAAATTTCTACTTCCACCTTCTTAGTATTATAACTGCATCCCGAGTTGCTGTTTTTTGGTGGCACTTAACTTTTCTAGGCGCAGCCCCAAGAGCACTGGGGAGACTGATATGGACATTCAGTGTTTGTCAGTCTGGACATCCCCAGCAAGAAATAAACTCTAGGTCATCTAATTAGCAACCTTAAGTATTACCATCTTTTTATTTGATTATTTGCCACCATTTCTGAAAATAAAAGTGTCTTTGTTTGCTGAGAGCCTCATTCCATGCTCCAAAGGAAGCTCAGATTACTATCTACTTCTACAGATAGAGATATTATTATTGATAGAGTTTTGCAGGCAGTAAAATTTGAATATGTAGAAACAAATGTCTGTAGGCACAGAGGGAACTTTGTAAAAAAATAAATGCCTAAGAAATTCTGGCTGCTCTTGAGTTAGGTAGTGACCAGGGAAAAAGAATTTAGAGTAGCATTTAGTGTTAAGGCTACTCAAGCCCCATTGTGTACACCTACGTCATTTGCTGTATCTAGCCTGTGGGGATGTGCTGAATTTCATTTTACAGTCACTTTTGTTTTCCTCTTCTCTTTCTGAGGATGATAATTTTTAGACAGAACACTGGATATCATATCCATTTTTGGTACATGGGATCTTAAAGGAGATAGACTGTGATGTGAATTCCTAAAAACTGGTTGTGATCCAAGTTCATGTTCTTTCCTTGTTTTTCATTTTTACTGGTACCTATTTGGCTTCTAGCTGGTGTGTTACTTTTTCTACTCATTTCCATAAATAAAATGTTCTTTCTCTGCCATGTTGCTGTTCCCCCTGATTATTTCCTGCTGTGGCCTTGGTGTAATAGTGTTTCTTCTTTTACTTAAAACAGCATGCAATTGCATTTTGAGTTAAGTTAATGGGGGATGGAGAGGATGTAGCCAAATCTCTGCAGGACTCCCTGAATCTCACCACAGCATCTCTGCAAAACCTTTCTATGGGCCTGGCTCAGTTTTTCTGCTGGTTTCTGTTGGCTTTGTTTGTTACCGACCAGGGTAGCGCGTTTTGTGTGTCACTTGCCATTTAATGAAATACCCTGCAGTAAGTTGGATTTCTAGTATTAGCTTCCAGGGAACCAGTAAGAGTCCAGTTATTGTTGCTGCTATTAGGGATGTATTGGTTCTTTGCCATCATTAAAAGAATGAAGTATTACATCTGCTAGGCTTGCATTACAAAGCAGCTTCATAAAGCTCAATGTGAGCTTTATTATCTGTTGGACTTCCCATAATGTCTAGCATACAATACAGTGCACCTATTTAGCAAAAAGGTTCCCTCTGCAATTGAACCTTCTCTTAGAAATGGAAAAGGATTTTCAGGCTGTGAATCTGCAGGTAGTAATTTTAATAGCCGCTAATGTGAATTAATAATTCTAATAGCCTCATTTCTGATGCATTATCAGAATACTGGAGAGTGGGTTGCCATGGCTGCTATATTTTATCACTCACAGCTGTGTAAACTCTTTTAGGCCAGCCTTTTTCTTTTTTCTTTTTTTTTTCTTTTTTTTTTTTTCTCCTAAGAAACCATTTGTGTGACTTCTTACTTTTAGAGCACTCATTCAACATGGACTAACATGTCTCTTAGGAAAGTATTTTTTTCCCCCTCTGGGAGACTGAGCCATATTATTATCAACTTAAAAAAATTCACTATCCAGGGAAATGTTCAAGGTAAAACCAGTTGTCATCACGCTGGTATATTTATCATTAGGAATGCACGGTCTGCCCAATACTCCTCAAGAAATTCAATTGTGCAGTGAAATAACCAGCAAGACAGAAGAATATATTCTCCATTTCCCAGGATGCAGCAAGCTCCAAAAAATACGACACATTCCTTGATGTGCAAAACTGTTATATGTGGATAAATTTGCAAGGATATAAATTTTGCATTTTGTCTAATAGCAGGACAAATATTTAACCATATGAATAACCTCATTCTTGCTTGGCAAAGCACTTGAGCATATGGAACTTAAGTCCTTGCTTAAAGTAAGCCCTTAATTGCTGTTTGTATCAGTTGCTCATCTAAGGTAAAAAAGTGAAAGCTCAGGAGGCACAGTACTCAGTTCACAGGCCTTTTATTCACTGACATTTTATTTTATCAAAATAAAATTATTTCTGTGCCTTTTGTGGGCAACTCAGTGGTAGCATTAATTTAGGGAGCATTTTAATCATGTTGGGTGGCATCCTCAGTCCATTCATATTTATAAATCTCTTGAAAGCAGTTCTGCAAACCCTCATGTCAAGGACACCCGACCAGATTTGTACCACAGTTATACTTCAATGTACTTCAACAGTCTAACCTGTTAATGGATGGACCTGAGTGGAGAGTTGCATCTGGTAATGAGACAAACTTTCAATTCCTTATCGGAAGAACATCCAGATCTCTGCAGTCAGCAAAACATCTCCAAATCTTGTAACAACGGACTTTATAGAGATAACGATGGTATTTCCCAGAAGGGCAAGAGTGGTCTTTTTCACAGCATTTTTGGCATTGTTATTTCTGGCTCCAGATTTAGGAACAGAAAGGGAAAATAATTTTTTAAAATGTAATTGACTCTTAAAAAAAAATCCCCATTATTTCTGTTTTGGTTCTAAAAATAGGCATAGGGAGAGGAAGGGACTCACTCTCCTGTTTTCTATACATCAAAACTTACTTTACCTCATGATTTACAGTGGAGAGTTTTCAGGCAAATCTCTTCTCCTGTACTGCAGTTCCTGCTTGTCTGGGGTTGGGATGCATTCTTAGAAACCTCTCTGCAGCACTACTATTTTGGGGCAGTGGAAGAAGACCTTTCTCTGCAGTTCAGGGCTCTGTGATGCAGACTGCACTGCTGTTAGTTGATACTCCAGTTTGCTTCCCAGCCTCTCTGCTCTCATTTACAGCATATTCACCTTCACATGATGACTCATTTGCTTTCACAGTTGTTAAGAGTCACCTCAGACTTTGTACGCACAGTTACTGTACATTTTGTACCCTTAAAACCCTCAAAGGATGACCATGGCAAAGCAGGGATTAAAAATGTTTGATGGATGAGGCCCTTCCTCTTCACAGAAAGCATTTTGTCTATTTTATATTAAGAGAGTGAGACAAAATTACATCTCTAAATGTCCCAGACTATGCCCTCTGTTACCATGAATCACACCAGCTACATAAGGCAGGCAGCACAGCACGGAGACAGATCCTCACGTGGCACATCTGAGCACCTGTGTCTCCATTTACTTGGACTCCAAAAGATTATTTAATGTAGGATGGATATAATGTAAAAAATGCATGTGCACATACATACAGTTAATTTGAAATATAAACTAATATAAGCATAGTGTATTTTTTAACTATGGAAAAATTCTTCAGGTTTTTATTTTCTTCACTCATTCTGCTTCTTAAAAAAGAGTTTATAACTGGATCCTTTTATATTACAAAAAAGGATCTTTTTTAGCAAATATAGATGCCCACACACTGTCCCTCAAGAAATAAGTATATAATCGGATTAGAAGATATTTCAGATTTGGACAACTCTAATTAAATTACTTCTAACTTTTACTGGCCTTTGTGGATCAATCTCTTCTTGACCTTCACATTCCATCAATACAAGCAAAAGCAAAGCAAAGAAAGTTGTCTATCTGAAAAAAAAGTGTACCTTTTTCTTTTTAAAAAAACACCTGTAGTTGGCCGGATTTTTTTGGCACTTGACCTCATCATTCATTAACATTAGCTTAAAAAATCCACACCTATTTTTTTTTTTTTTACATTGACTTTATTCCATGGTAACTTTATTCCCTGTGTAAAGAAATTTCCTGTGCAATCTGGTTTTCTTTTGCATACATCATTTACCATCTTTCAAGGTAAGGAATTTAAATGTGTGCTGATGCCTTTATCATCTTGACAGTTTAAGGATAAAAGTTCTGTCCAATGTGATGAACAAAAGACTTTTTCCCTCAAATGTATAAAGTGGAAGACATTTTCTTTAAATCTCTTAGAAGATTAAATGCCACATAATATTTTGCATAACATTTAGGAAATCTTTTACTTGAGAAGCCTGGACTATATGTCTTTGAGGTCCTATTCTGATCCTTTGCATCTACATAGTGTAATGATAATCTGATCGTGCATCTCCTCACTTGCCACAGTAATGAATGAGGACATACTCTGCTGGAATTCTGTCCTTTTGATGTAAATGGTGTGCCTCAACAGTAGCCAATTTAAGGGGTCTGGAGGTAAGACTGCATATTTAGTTCCTTGGCTCCTGCTGTGACTATGTGTGCTTGAATTTTCTAATTTTGGCCTTTACATAGAAAAAAAAGTAAATTAAAAGTTTTTTAAAATTAGCTTTCTTTTATGAATTTAATTTAATTACAGTGATGCCAGAATGCATTAAAGTGGATGTTGCTGGTATGAAACCATACAGCCAGAATCAAAACAATTCTTAGTCAACAATGTATAACCATTCTATCAAATTTAATCTTGAAGTAAGCATGAGCCATCTCAATTAGAGATGTGACATTCTGCCTGTCTCAAGGCTAATTTTTTTCCCACCAATTTTTGTGCAATGCAATGAGTGTATCTGGAAGAAAAATGCCATCTCATGCCTTTATCCCATGTATAGAAATGATTAATCATAGGCTTCATACTGTTAGTGCTGAGGATAGTGCATTGACCTTGGATGACCCTGGTTCAGAAGGATGACACACCTTCAAAAGCTGAGAAGTGTTCATTGTGTCACATTTAGGAATATAAAAAGTATTCTTTTGGACTGATAAAAAATTATTCAAGGTTCTGTGAAGTTTTAAAACTTCACTGAAAAAGAAAGTTACTTTTTTGGTAAAAAACAGAAAGACATTTGTAAATATCTATCTACTTTTACTTTCTTGAAAGATGGAGCTTGACTGTAAAAGTGAGATTTTCCATGGAAGTTCAAAGTCAGAAAATTTAGTATTTTTTTTTTTCCACATTTGTAACTTGTTGGAGGAAAAAATCTTTAGTTGCTAGGAGAAATGTTACTGTCTTTCCTTCATAAAATGAAAAATACCAAATCAGGAAAACTCGAGGTTTGTCTTTTGCAACAGAGACTTCACAAAGACATATAACTCGGAAAAATAAAAGAGAAATAAATCACTCCTTCTCTTCTGTTGCTCATGTTTTTCTGCTTCCCTAAATACTCGTCTATACTTAGTTGTAGACTAGCTGTCTTCTTTCTCCGGATATTTTTTTTTCTTTTCTAGTCTCTTCTTTCTCATCAGACAACAGAAAACATCTTTACTTGTTGCCCTGAGGGAATGCAACCATTTAACATAAAATTACCCAGGGATTCTCCAGATGGAATGCAAAGGACATTTCCTAAAATACCAAGTGAACACTTTCTCTGCTGGTGAGCTGAGAAAAGAATCAGTTCCTGATCAGTTCGAAAACTCATCCAGCTACCATATGATGGATATTGGGTTCATGAAGCCTCAGATGCCTTCCAAATCACTTACTCCTTAAACTTCTCTCTTTCTTTTTCTCTTAAATGATCACTATTATTGTAAAATCTAACTGCACACATACACCACCCTTCTGCTGCCACAGAAAGCGTTTTGTCTATTTTATATTAAGAGAGTTAGACAAAATTACATTTCTGAAAGACTAATGAGGAACAATTCCTCATGAAGCTTCTGTTCTTCCTAATTTTAATCTAAGCAGGACTAGCACAAAGGGAGTTTTTCAGCAGTGGCCATAATGGCTGTTGAATTAACCCCCATGGGCCAATTAGTTGCAGCACAACTTTGCAGGCCATGTGAGCTGGGGTTCTCCTGCAAGCTGTCTCTTGGGCAGCCCTGCTAACAAGGCACATAGCAGTCTGGGGAAGTCACCAAATGTCTGTTTCTTTGTTTCAAAGACCCAATTGGTAAAGTATTCTCCATAAAATAATAGTAAACAGTAATGTGGGAGTAGTGGGAAAATCCGCTATAAAACTTCCATTAGTTAATGAAAGTGGCTGTCACAATCATGTGAAAAGTTCAAGGAGACAATCTTGTTAAACAGCCATTTTGCATAGAGAAATTTATATTGCTATAGACCTTTCCAAATAACTTTGAGATTTTCCAGAACAATTTATGAATGCTGAGCTTTGAAAGAAGAAAGATCAATCCCCCACAAAATAAAGTTGGCTAGCAATGGACATTTGGTCCCAGCTCAGACACTCTGTGTTCATTTATAATATACTTCTATGCAGCTCAGTAGGGATTTTTCTCTGCTGAAGAGCTCCACAAGCTTCAATTTCATCTTGTATTGGAATTTGTTTTAAAACACCTCTGCAATCACATTAAATGCTCTAGCATCAACACAAGAGTTCCTAACACTGATGACAAATTACTCTTAAATGAATAGAACCAAAGCTGATGGCCTCACCATCACTGTGTTTTCATTTGTATCGCCCTCTGAACCTGTCAAATCTGTCTTGTCATGAACCAGTCTTCTGAGGTTAACATTCTTACTTAGGACTCTGAAATTCTTGACCTACACAGACACAAAAACTGCAGACTTCAAAGACGAAAGACCAAAAAGCAGAATTTTAACCTATTTTTCTAGGCAATCATCTCCCATGTATCTAAATTTAATGGTTACCCCTCAAAAGCATCCAGCCAAACCAGCCTAATTCTATTAACAAAATGTTAACCCAAACACCCAAACACAGATCCCTTTAAAGATTTGACTCAGACAGTATTTACCACGTAGTGGGCATATGTGGCTCTGAAGTCCAGGGTAAGGGCAACCAGTTGCTCTCATGGCAGTCTTACAATAAACACACCTTAAAACCATTCCGTGTGTGGTACCTGTTATAGGTGTAGCTTAGTGACACTGTTACACATTGTATCAGTGGGTAGCTGTAATGTCTGTCTGGTCTCTGGCCCCCTCCTCTTCCTGCATTCAAGGGTCTGTGGTACATGGTTTCCTGGGGGGTGCCTGCTGCATTTTAGGATTTGATTTCTCCTACATTGGGCCTGTTCATGTTTCAAACTCCTCTTCGTTACAGAGATATATTCAGATAACTCTGATCCTTTGATTCAGTTGCCTAAACCATGCACTCTCTAACCTGCATTGGCTGCTTATTGCTGTGTGCCTGCTGCTTGGACAGCATTGTGAATGCTTTGGTCTTCCCTCACCAGATTCTGATCTTCTGATAACTATTTGCAAGTAGCATTGTTGTAATATGCAAAAGTTTTCGATAAACATTTTAATATTATAATGATACCTAGAAGATTCCCAACCTCTATTATTAAAAATGCAGTAAGTGGATGATATAAGATGTGTGGTAGTTTAGATGCTGTGGAGCTGCAAAATGTATAATCCTATAAAAACATCGCTATTGTTTCAAATTGTAATGCCCATGTTTTAACATTTTCCTGGATTTATTGAAGCTTCCCTTAATTTTGCTGGAATTCTATTACTGAATAGTTTGTTATAGATGTAGGTATAAGGTTTTTTTCCATAATTTTTTCCATCCATTGGCTCAGTTGAAATAGTTTTAAATGAGCTTAAAGCCAGTGTGTTATTTTCAATTACAACAGTGTCAAATATCTAAGTTTTATTATGCACTTGAAGCCATCTGACTGAGAGCACAGAGTACCAAACATCTTTGGATAAAGTTTGGTTTTCAATTACAAAGTGTGATCTAACTGCCAAGATACCACATGACAAAGTACATAAAGTGAGTGTTTTTTCCAGTCTGAAAAAGATAACTTTTGCATTGAGTGATTCTTCATGGTGATGGATATTTGCTGTTATTCTCCTGAAGCAAGACAACAATTGTTGGACATTTCTAAAGCTACTTGATTAGTTCCTTGGAAATGAAAGAATCTTTCTACCAAATTAGTGCATGCTTGCACATATAGATTTGTGATATTTTCATTATCACTTTATCTCCAGAGTTAAAGAACTTATGACCTCTACCATTTCTTGGTATTTCTTGGTATTTCTTAAAACAAACGCAAAGCCTTTAACTTACACATATTTATTTTAAAATAGTCCCAGTACAACACTACAGAAACTGTCCTCAACCACAAATACAGTGTTGTAAAGCTTCATGTAATGGTGTGCAGCCTTCTGAAATAGAACTTACTGAAGCCAACTTTTCTCATTTTTACTCTTTTTAAGTTTTGAAAAAATTTCTTTTGTGACAAGGTTTGCATACCAGATCATCACACAGTTCAGGTAACAATCCAAATAGATTCTCATGCTATAAATGTTATATATAACACTTGAAACTAATGAAAAGTAGAAGTTGGAAAGAACATGGGCCTATTTTGTAATGTCCTAGAATGTGTAGACTTCCATTTTCCTATATAGGTGCTTTCATAATGTAATTGCCCATCAAAGATAAATGCAAATACATTTGATAAGCATGTGAAATCTATACTATTTAATATCCCATTCACTACCCACACACTTCTCAATAAAGTACTTGGGTATCTATCTTTCTATCACACTCACATATTTTTTAATCCATTGTATGTGTGGATTTATCCCAAAATATATCCCAACTGATGACTCAAAAATTTGTGTTCAAAGGAAAGTTTAAGTTGATTTGTGCGGTATGCTAGTCTTTAAATTTGAAAAACCTTTCAGTTTTCCATGGTGGCTTCAAATATGTTGGCTTCTCTCCATGGATTTCACATACATCTGAGAATAACAATAAAACACACAATTCCTCTCTTTACTCCTTTCCTGTTTCTTTTGCCATTGCATACTTTTGTCTGCAGTATCTTTTAGGACCAGGCCAACACTTTCACCCTGTTTACTGGATAACAACTGCATCCATTACAGTCTTATCCATGATTCCATTCACCTACGAAATCTTTTTGACCCCTTTAGACATTGATTAGAGAAGGCTACCGCTTGAATAATTTTACACCCCTCCCCCCCACTTATTAACTTGGTAGGATTTTAACTCTCACATTGTTCTTGTAAAATTTCTTCAGCTCTTCACATAATATCTACAAAATTCTCCAATTTCATGGTTACTGGGTTTGCTGAGCCGAGTTGTCTCTTCCGCCTGCTTCAGTGCTTCATGTATGGCTAGTGTGAAACCCTCTTTATAAATATTCACCAATTCTCAGTAACTAAATCCTGCCTCTGGTACCCAATAATTTATTTTCTTGTGCATATCCATTGGTGATTTTAATTTGCTCTTTATTCTGCAGGGTAAAAAAATGTACCAACAATTTACCAACGCCTCAAAATGAATTGTTAAACCTGTCAACTTGCCCTCCTTAACAGACTTTGAAATTTTAAGTTACTTTGCATTTTTGAGTAAGTAAAGCTCAGCTAAAATTTGTTGGGGTTGGTTGATCAATTAAAGATTGATCTTCACTGTTTAGCCCTGGATATTCCTCCAGTGCTACTACCCAACATGTACAGTTTTCCTGTTTAAGGATCCTATGTCCTTTGTTGGTTGTTCTAACATGATCAGTGTCCCATTCTGCTGCAATAGTGACTTGTTAATTTGTCCCAGATTCCTTGATTTGGAAATGAATTTGGTGATCATTAGTCTTACCATTTATTTTTTTGTTTGTTTTAGTGTTATTAATTTGCATGCTCTTGTTAATGAAGAACATGTATGATATTCTTATGGATTCACACTAAGTTCTATGAAATTTGGGTCAAACTAGATATCTCCATTCAAGTTGTTATTCCTCACTTGTACAGCTGTTGCAATATCTATTTTTTATGCTTATGCTTTTAGGTTGGTATTTTAAAAAATGTTTTCAGACTGTCATATTTCCTGGTAACACTGCATGTGATCATGTTTCTCCTCTGATTCTGCTTTTTATCTTCCAGCACAACTTGAAAGTAGCCTAGGCATCACTTAATTTTGGTTTAGCTCTTGCTTCCTCTTACAAGGATTGGTTATTCATTTTTATTATGCTATGTTCCTTTTTCTAGAAACTTCAGCATTACTGCTGCTCAGAGTCCTTTTTTTCTACATTGTCTGCATTTTTTTCTAACTTCTGTTTCCCATATATTCCCATAGTTCACCTTCTGGTCTTTGATTCTGATTATTTTTTAATCTTCTTTTGTTTAATATTCACCTTCTTTGTTCTATATCATTTCATGGGGCTCTTTTATCCTTCTGTTTTTTTGGGTTTTTTTTGTCTTGTTGTCTGTGGTTTTATCTTCAGTGTCTTCTACCTTTGGTTCCTTCTCCTCTACACTGTCATACCCAAATGTCTCATTTTTGAACACATTGTAACTGAATTTCTAAATTCATATTAACACTTAGACATCAAGGACTCACTGTGCATTTTCTAACGACCCGTGGAAAAGATCCTCTGTTCATGTATTGGGACCCCATTGTGAGATCCATGAGAATCAATTTTCCTTACAGATTCCTACAGATGACAAGACAAAGATTGTAATCATTTCAATCTATGGCTCAATTCTTGCTATTATGGGCCTGTTACAGAATCTGGTGCTGATTCCTGATTTTGTAGGGGGTTTGAGTACCTAAAGCTGTTAGTACCTAATGGTGAAGGTAAACAGATAAATATTTCAGTGGGGTACTTGGGCTGTGGGACTGAATTGCAGCTAGACCACGCAAGCAACATAGAGGATGTTTCCATCCTCATGTCATATTTTCAGTATTTCTTGGTTTCCTAGATTGTCTACATCCTCCATCAATTGCTGCAAGCAGAGTTAAGTCAAGTCCCAAGAGGAGCTGATCAGATCAGGCATGCGTAATCAGGCACCAAAACACAGTTTTGTTTATGGTAATGAGACAGCAATACCCTGGTACTAAACACTACCATGTCACAACCACAGCACTGAGACAGGAGTTCAGGATAGGATCTGATCCATAAGTTCCGCGCACCGGATTCTGAAGTACAGCATATAAACACAAAAACTTGCTTTTGTTGCTGTTGTATAGATAAATCTTAATCTATCTTTGCTATCCTTAGGGGCATCTACACATCTGTTTTAATCATCAACCCTGTGTCTGTCTGCTGGGTCTCTGGCCCCCTTTTCTTCCTGTAGTTCTAAGGTTCTTGCTCCTCAGTTTTGTGTTCTTTCTGTGGTTCTTTCCTTATCCTAGAGCCACTGGTAGTTTTCTCTGTCTGACCATGGCATTGCAAAGCACATATGTATGTGCATATGCAATGCTTCCTTGACTTGTCATTGATATCTAATTCTGGTAATGTTATTATTACAGATTTGGATTTGGTTCTTTTCAGGTTGTAACACCCAGAAGAGTAAGCACAGAATATTTACACTAAAAATGAACAGTGTGGAACTGTGACAGATGGGCATTAATCTGTCATCAATTACATTGGACACAGAACAGAACAAAGTTGGGAATCTGTAAGAAAATATGAACCCTATCTTTTTTAAAGAAAAAATGAACTGGACACAGACTGAAACCTATAATCAGAGTAAGTAGACTGGAAATCCTAATTTTTTTTTTTTTTTAAAGGAGGATCCTGATGCAGATGTGGAAGCCAGCTCTAAAGAAAAGACTTTATCCTCACTCAGAGTCCTGTGACACGGGAGAAAAAATCCAGGATCAAAAATTCCCCATGTCACTGTGAGACTGTTGGTAGCATTTTCAGAGACTTTTTATGTAACTGTGTTTGAGGGGTGAGATAATGGAGGCAGAAAAAATTCATACTAAAGACTGGACTTACCAAAAGAATGTGAGGGGGCAGTTAATCAATAGCATCTGTACCAGTGGTTATGGTAGTGCTGGGATGTCTATGTGGCAAAAAGATCAAACATAAATAAGAAGCTGGACCATAAGAGACTCTCTGTTCTTGCAGATTTTCCCTCACTGGGTTAATGTTTGAACTGTTTGAGTTAGGTGCAATCATAGTTTACTTTATTTACTTTCCTTTTCCTGTCTTGTTCATAGTCAATACTGTATTTCTGCAGTGTTTGAGGCTTGTGAATGTCATAATAGAATTGTCTCAAACATGTAAAATCTTCCTATCTACCCATGTGTTTTGAATGATACCGTGTTTCTATCACTTGCCTGGCACTTGTTGCTCAGAGAAACACAGAGTGAGATCTACCTGGCTTAGGATACTTTGCTGTGAGGTCTGGGAGCTGACAGGTGAATGCACTGTGTCCTGAGCTCAGAAGAGAGCTGAGCTTACAAGATTATAAAGGTCAAAATCTGTATTTTGTCACAAATGTAAAACATGATTCATACCTGCAATTACCCCAATAAATTCTTGCACTGATTTACCCCATGTATTTGTTTTTTCTCACATAAATTCAGGACTATCCTTACATTTAACTGATAATTGTTTATAGGCTCACTGTAAAATTCTACTATTTTTGTAGACAGAAGGAACTCCAGGGTAATTATCAGTTCACATAAAAACATAAACAGATGCCCCATCCATAGCAACACATATTTTATTGCTGAGAATGAAGATTTTATAAAAATATCCAGAGACAGTGCTGTGAGTAAGCAAGACTTGTGTGACTAGCATTCCAGATGCCCTCATGATATGGGCACTGCATCTGATTTTCAACAATATTATAGTTTCTTCTGAATTTACAGGGAGATTTGGAAACCTGGAGTATCTGGACTTTCAGAAACTCAGTCTGCTTCTTTTGTGGATCAAAATGTGGCATGATTTTTACCAGAGTGAGGCTGTTAGTGCTGAGCCAGTGCCAGGTCCCACTTTGGGTGCAGCATTTGGAGCGGCGCTGAGCTCCGGCTGGTCACACAGCAGAGAAGCAGAGCTTGTTCCCTCAGGCATGGAACAACACTAATGCAATTATGCAGCTTTTAGGACTAGAGCTAATATTTCCAACAGAAATCAGAGCTGTGTTATACCAGATTGGCCAGTACTAACCCAAGGATCTCTTTGTGAGAGAGGATAAAGCCCTTTCTGATGGATACAGGGATATCTTTCTTGTTTGTGCCAACACCTGGTGCTAAGCAATTATGTTACTAACATTGTATCTGTATCAGCAGATCTCACTGCAAGTGTTAAACATGGGACAGAAATCTCTCTTTTTAATTAAAAAATAGGATTAGATTGAAACTACCTTCATTTTATGATTCTGAAAGGTGACTGGGGGCATATTGCTAGGCCTGAGTCAGGAAGAACTAACTTCGCAGTATTACCTGTGCAAGAAGGGTACCTAATTACCTGTTAAAATCACCATCAGAGACAGAGGGAAGGAACAAATCCCTGATGGTTAGAATACGTTTCTGAAAATACTAGCTCTGTTTTTTTTTTTTTTTTGTCATGAGTGTCTCCTCATACAACTCGTTCCATTAAAAAGGAAAAAATAAAGAAACATCTCATGAGTAACACAGCAAGACAGAGTCATATAGCACAGGTTAGCACAGCTAATTTCAGAGTCATCAAATTGAACAAAGCCTCTTCAACTATACTTGAACTATCAAACTCATTTTGTTGTTGGCTGTGTGCCATCATATCCCAATTATTGATCTGTTTCTGGGGGATCCTTTTCAGGTACTGTCTGAGATATTTTGTGCAATGCTTCCACTGCACCAAAAAGTGTTTGCCAGGTCAAGTAACACATAAATTTTCCTGTCAAACAAAGAGATGTGTCCATCTGTTCAACCTTTAAAGGCATACTTTGATCTTTACCTGACTAATACTTGAGGCCTTGGAAACATTTTTGAGATAAGGAGTTAAATAAGAAGTGGACTGTTTTTTTCACCAGGACCTCACAGTCTGAGCAGGCCTTCTGCTTCAGGTCACTTCTATTCTGCCTGCATGGATAGAGTGCATTTCCATCTGTCCTTGCTAGAGCTGGAAGTAGCACACTATTTTGCCCTACTTTCTAAGCAATGATTTTTTGGATACTCTTTTGCCACAGTAAATCTTTGTAGGCAGGATCCTGGTGCATAGGACATTTATTTACAAATTCCATGTACAGGTGATGCCTGTATTTTCAGTAATTTTATCTAACTGGTAAATGGCAGTGAAAATGCAACAATGCAAAAGCCACTTACATTTATATATTATCTTTCAATCACAGAGCTGTAGAATTGTAGCATTACAAAGCAGTGTGAAGTTTTGATTTACTCTGTCCCTTCCCAAAGACCATATTGATTATACTTGCCATTCTTGGTAGGTCTTATCCTTTAAACACTCCAGTGAAAAACATTATCCTCAAGAAATCTGTTGCATTTCCCTGTTTGTGTATCGGTAGAACATTGTCTATGCACGTGTAGCTTCAGTCTCCTCTTTCACCTGGAGGTTATTATAGTGAGGCACCACAGTCTTCTCTGCTTTAGGCTGTACATTCTCTCTTTTGTCAATCTTTCTTGATAGTTTGTATTTTTTATTCCTCTGATTGTCTTTGTTCCTCTCCTCAGGGCTTCCACACAAAGTCCACAGCTGGTTTTTGGAGTGTAGTAGCCAAAACTAGTAGAAATATTTCTTCTAAGTCCCTGCCATTGAAGAGAAGTGACAGATTACTTAGTATATCTCATAGGCTACCTTCATGCTTACAAATTCATATCCTAGCAAAATGCATACAGTTTGGACAGATGACTCTACAGAATGTAATATAGAGCATTCACTAAATCAAGATGCACCCATGTGATGCATAACAACATTGTGGTTTTTGTTTTTTGAGTTATGTTGTTAAATATCTTGTCCAGTTGTTACACAGTGAATCAATACCAGCAGCATCCCAAGACTTTTGTTTCTTATTACCCAAAGGCAGACTTGAATCACACTACAAACGACAAGCCTGGTCATTATTAATTCTGAGCAACCTTCAGTCATACAGCTTGTTCTCCTACAGTCAGTGGGCTTCTTCACACAGAGAGGATGACTACCATGGAGGTGGCCAAAGCATTAACACTATTTAGTTTTGAATGGATATTGACCTACGTGAAAACTGAGGAAGAAAAAAAGCCAAAATAACCAGTGGTGGCAAATTACGCAGTATTTTCTCTATGATGTGCTGATATCTCTCCTCTGTAACTAAAAATCAAGGGTTTAACATGCAGTGTCTAACTGAAGCTTTCAAAGACCTTGAATGCAGCTTTACTGCCATTGGGTTTTTGGGTTTTTATGCAATTTGATTCTCTGAGCCAACACAGAGGTCCTTGCCTTAACTGGAAGCTTGGTGGTTATTGATAAGATGTTAGGAAAGAGCAGACATTAATTATCTGTGTTCATAATTCAAATTCATCTTTTAAACACTGCAGCATCTTGTCATTAAAAATATAGATGCTGCATGACTGGAGCCTAGACCCCCACAGAACCCATCAGCAGATTCTGCAGTAGCTATTCCCTTTGGAATCAATTAAAAACATCTACAAATCCATTTCTTCTTTTCCACATTTAAAAGGGATGCACAAACAGTGTATTAGGAAAAAAGGCTTTAACGTCAATTACATCAAATTAAGTAAAGATTCTCCAATAAATTGCTAAGCTTGACATGATATGAACATACTTAACTAAAACCTTGACTTGATATATTCAAAATATTCACTGTGTGTCATGAAAATAATTTTAATGTGTTTGCCATTAAGACTTCCACTGTTTTAGGAATGAAAAACGGACTTAATATTGAAATCACTCCTTCAGACCCGCTCTTTATGCCATATTTAGAGGTGACTACAAGCAAAATGTCTGATTCTGCAAGCGCTTGAGCATTTCAGCATCTTAATTTCTGTGACTAATGGAACTCAAAGGTTATTTGTTTGCCTGGATGTTTATGGTCTTAGTCTGTTCAGACCGAGGTCATCAGGACTATTCTGGGCCTCTTCTGCTTTAACTAAGTTGTAATTGTATCTGAGTGCAAGCAATCAGTGAAATAATAATACTTCACTACTTTTTGCTTGGGAGACTGCATATTATTTTTCCCTTGCAAGTGGCAATATCTGTCATTAACCACAAGATGTGCACAAAGGCCCCTCTTCTGAGACAGCTGAGGAATGGAGCAACGCCCTGGCAGCAATCAGCTTCTGCTCAGGCCTCTGCCCATCCTCAGCATAAACAGGGTGAGGCATTGCCCCATTGGTACTTTGTCCTACCCTACAGTCATTAAGGAACTGTATTTGGGGCCGACTGAAGTAGCCTCCCTTACTGGCTTCTGTTTCAAGACAATGGCTCCAAGTTCAGGGTAGTATCCCCCCAAAGCATGTCTGATTTCTGTAGAACTGTCCTGGCTTTATGGACTTGAAATCCGGGCCCTCAGGGAAGTCTGCTCCTAAAGGAACAAACTTTATCTTTGTTAGCTAATTAGGCTATGGAGCATAGAATTGAATAGATTATTCCCATAAATAAAGAATTGATTTTAACAAGAAATGGATATTATGGCAAAAAAGATAAATGGAGAATTATTTTGTAGCAAATTTGTATGCTGAAAGCAGTGTTGAAGCTCCAGCGTATTTGTCTCATTAGAACAATGCACTTAAATAGTTGCTAACCTTACATCTGTGGAACTATTGGGAAAAAATTTGTGACAAAATTTTTGTCAAGAAAAAAAATGTATCCTAGACCTGATAATTCCATCCATTGATTAAATCAAGACTTATGATCAATATCAAAGTTTAGTACACTTTAGAGCTAGGAAAAAGCCCTTCAGTTATAAAGCTCCAAAAATATTTTCTCTTAAAAGAGGAAAAAAATTCCCCAACCCTGTCAATACTCTCCTATTCAAAGTCCTCTTGGAACAGACATGCTTTCCCCTGGCTGCCCCTTTTCCTCTTTTTAAGGGACTGCTGAAGACATTCCTTCCTGTCTACACCTGGGATAAGGAAAACGGCCTGGAAAGCAGAGACACAGAAGACTCCCTCATAGGAAAAAGTGCAAAAGGAGTCTCTTAAGAGTTTTGAGGCATAAATACATATGCCACAATGTATTGGCCAGTTTTGTCAAGATTTGAACTGTGGATCCCAGCTCTAGGCATATGGGAATACTTTTAGTACTTCTGCCCACAGCCCGTGGCAAAATCATTGATGATCAGATATATCCATTTCACAGCTTCCACACTTGTGGATGCTTGGATTTCTACTTGACTAGTAGGTCTCACTAGCTCTGTGTGTGGCTCTACGGATTCAGAGAGCAGAGACTTATGGCAAGGTAATGAACTGGACAGTAAAAAGGAGGCTGTTGCTTCTCAGAGCTGTGATAAAAGGCTTCTGTATCTGGCAAAGTATAGAAACTGGTGTGACAAGACATTTCACAGAGTCATTGCTCACCAGAGCAGAGTGGGGAGTCAGGAGATTGAGGCTTTTGGTCAAATTTTATCACTGATCCTCGCCTTCATATTTTTTAGTCCTTAAACTATGAAATGAAGAAAAGACACAAAATACTTTTAGAACTCTTTGGAGATTGAGTAGTAAAAAAATATATGTATCAGGAGACTAGAAGATATATGAAGTGTTCTAATATTTATAAATATCATGCAACCCAGAAAATAGTGTTTGCGATTAAAATACAAATTAATCTTTTCTTTATATCTTCCCATGCTGTGATGATCATCCAGATATTAAATATCATACACTATTCTCACACAACCAAATCTATAACCACTATTTTTTGTCAAAATAATTACCTTTTTCATATTACTTTCCAGGACTTATGTTTCTTATTATTTTCTTTGCTATTGAATGTCAAGAAGAAAAGGCACTCACATTCAGTTCCGTATACAGAGTCAATAAAAAATTGTGTATGCACAATAGGGGAAATCAGAATATTGTAATGGTCTTGATTGCAGTTGTTTTGATGCAGATATTAAAAATAAAAAATAGCATAGGCACAGTGTAGTTCCCATTGAGATATTCCTCATGGAAAGATTAGCCTGTCTAAACAAAGAAGTCCATTTGAGACACCATCTGGGGTGTCCAGGACAGTTGTAAGAGCCAGCAGACACAAACCACAGTTCTCAGATACTTACACCCCCTTGGAGCAACAACTGGAAACTGGGCATTACACCCCAGTAAACTCCTGTCACATGTGTGCCTTAAAACTGAAATATTTCTTGACTCTGAAACAATCTTTATAGGAAGGATAATAAATACAGTTCACACGTAACACTTCACATGAAAAAGACACCTCCAATCTTTCACAGGTTCTTGTCATATATTTCTTCTGTAAGACAGAAACATATATCAATTAACTACCCCTGAAATATGGTTCCAAATCAAGGTCTCACAAAATGTGTTGTTAACAACACATACTGGTAGTGTATTTCCATTGCATCAATTGTTTTAGTGATAAATAACCCTCACAAAATAGAATGACTTGTTGACAGACAAAAGCACCATCTAACAATGGACTATTTAGACTTGTAAATGACAGAACTTAATTATTCCAAAATAACATTTCCCTGTTAAACGATGATCATTAAATCCATCATCCTTCAGTTTATATGCATGAAACATTTATCACGTCTTCTACAAACAGGAGTCAGTCATCTCAATATAGATTTTTGGACCATTCATTTCATCATGGCATTTCATCGAATGCCCAGGATTTCATTTATTTTCAGTTACAGAGATAAAGTGTTTGTAAACGATGTGATAAGACCATAAAGAAAAGTGAAGTGAAATTCTGCTCCATACAAAGATGATAAATACAATACCTACTTTGAACACTGGGATTATTGTGTGAGAAAAATGAGATATTGGAAGTCGGTAGCTATGTTTAAGATAAGAAGTTTTTTGCCTGTGAATTTTTCATTAAAGTCAGAGAAGTCAGGGGCAAATAAAGAATTATCTGAATGATTCTTATTTTTTTTTTAAATGACCATTACAGACCTTAAACTAAAAACAAACAAACAAACACAAAACAACAATAAAAAAACTCTAACAAATGTAGAACAACTGGAACTAAAAGGAAACAATTTCTGTCCTCCTTTACTTCTTGTCTTAGGAAATTACTGAAGGACAGTTTTTCAGTTTAAAAAAAAACCCCATTTCTATTGCATTAACATGTGTTCTGGTGAGATGTGTGATTTTCAATGCTCATTCTGACAACTAAGCCAGAATCCCTTTTTCCAAACAATATCTAATCTCTGTGTTTCTGGGTGTTTCCAGCAGAAGCCTGAGCTTTCAGTTCAAAACCTTATTTGGGCAGTTTGCTGACACACACATTTGGGACATTCATAAGAGCATTTAATCTGTACCTCTTGGCATTTTGGCTTCACCTTTGCATGAGTTCATTTTGGCAGGATTTCTTTCTTTCATTGCCTCCACCCCCTTCCTTTTTGTTTTTTTCCTATTTGGCAGAGTGGCAGCTTCACTCCAAATCACTGCACCCAAGCCTCTTTGAATGATTGTTTTTACTTTTGTAATGCAATCTAAATCATAACTACCATAATGAGAATGTGCTTGCATAATTCCTGAGGGACTTATTTTGCACAGACTGCACAGCAGAGAACATTTTTATTTTATTTGCCAAGGTAACAAAAGTAGTGTTTTCTATGCTTTTTCTCACTGCAACTATATAGCATATTAACTTTTCTCCTCTTTCTACCTCTTTTCTGTTTTTTTTTTATATAAAACTTTTCTCCTCTTTTCTGTTTTCTTCTTTATATAAAAGACCTAAAGAAGAAAACCAAATAAATAATGGATGCACAGAATGTTCTTGGCTTCTGTGTATGCCTACAGGTGTCCTTTCATCATATTCATTTGGCTGGCAAAGTGGAAAAGTGCTTGCAACCTGAGGGTTAGCTTGCAAAACAAACAAAATTCAAAATATTTTAGAGAAAGGGAAGAAAACATTAGGTTTAGTATACAGTCTCTTTTTGGGGGGAGAGGGGAAATCTAGAAGTTAAACATGCATGTCTATCATACCTAATACCATATTAAGAGATTGTTAGACTTACAGAATGGTTGAGGTTGGAAGGGACCTCTGTAGGTCATCTTATCCAACCCTTTTAACAGAGACAAGGATTGAAAAGTGAGGAAATACTAGTGTTTAAGTGGCCCGTATAATCTTCAGTTGTCTTTCCCCTGAGTATGCATTTAAACAGAACTTTGATTATGTGTGTTAAACTTTTTTTTTTCCCATTTTGCCCTCATATTATTTAATGCACTGGATTCAGAGAGCTCTCAAAAGAGGAATTAGATGTTGTTTTTTTTTTAAAGCTGACTCAGTTCACTTTGTGATGTGTCTAAGCTTTTGCTTTTAATACCCACTGCTCAAACATTTATCACTAGCAAAAATCATTACACTTCCTCTTGGGTGTTTATATCATGATCAGAGATTGGGAGCTCATTAGGATATTTTGGCCTCTAGTCCTCATTTTCGGTGCTTACAGAAGTGTAGATTTCTTCTTCACCTCACTTGCTCACTCTGGAGCTCTTGAAAGGACAATGTTAAATCAAACACTTTGTCACTTCTGAATCTCTCAGAAGTTAATGACCCTTCTACATGTTAACTGCTTTCCCTTTTTCCTATGGGTTCCTTAAACTTGTTTGTAAAGCCCTCTGTGAGAAATATCCAATCCCTCCAAAGGGTTCAGCAAAGTTCAGGTCAGAGCACTTGGCTGCTGTGGTCACAAACTGATCAGGGCAGCCCTCAGTGTTTTTGGGCATGGCCTGTTTGAGACACAGGGCATTAGATACCTAGTGGGTTCACCATGACATGAAGTCTTCAGACTAGGCTTAAGCATCCTGATTCATGACGCAGGTGTTTCCTGGTCCTTGTTTCAAGTGCTGCTGTCTTCATGACTGTTACTAAAATCAACTACATAGTCCCTGAGAAGAGCTGAACTCTAATACATTGGATAGCTGGGTCTATAGGGCTATCATTCCTGGTACATGCAATGTGTACAAATGACAGGGAGAGCCCTCGGACATATTTTTATATACATATATGTGTGGATATTCTGCACAGAGAATGCAAATGTGCACTGTGCCTCAGACATCACAGTTGTATGAAAAGACAGCATGCTTACTGCAAATAAAGTATTTGGAGAATTTACATTTTAACAGAATACGAGTGCGTGAGAATTTGGTTTTTTAGGAGATTACAGCTGGATCAGATTTCCACAGGAGTGACAGAAGATAAGTCTTGACATCAAAGTAATTTCCTTACAGAGTTTGAAACTTCAGCTCCAAAACTTAGACATGCTAGAGTCTCTCAATATGATGGTTGCAAGAGTTCTTAACATGACTAAAAGGATGTATTTTTACCAATGGTGTTCTTGGAATTATCTGAGCCATTTTAGTCAAGACTTTCCAAACCTAATTCAGTTAGAGATAGATACTCACCATGGAAATCTTAAGCTGTAACAGTTAAATTTTGGCAAATTATATCAGTAATTGGAAAGAAGTTCTTATAAATGAGCATTAGGCAATCTTAGCTAAAGGCATTACTTCTCCTGTTATGTATAAACATACATGAATAACTAATACATTTACTCCTGCTATGCATGTACATATACATTATATATGCATATGTATGACAGGGAATTAGTGTAATAATTTTTAATGCAGCTGGCTGTCAGGGAGAGACGGCTTTATGTGGAGCTGTGGCTTGTACTCTTTAGGCAGAATCCTGAGGTTATACACCAACTTCCAAAGCCTCCAAATTTTTAACATAAATTTAAAGTTCATGAGAAGTGTCAGCCCAATGCTTGTTAAGAAGGAAGGTCTTTGTTTGGGTACAGCACAGGGCGGCACGGGGAGCAGCAGCCCAAGTTTCCTACGTAGCTCTATCAGATGTCTCATCCCTGACCTGGAATGCAGGAGGGGAGGTGAAAGGTTAGTCCATTCTTCATGCTCATTCAATACTTCACTTCTCTGTTGAGTGCCAAAAAAGTATCAATTACTGCCAGTTGTGTGTTGCTTTTTGTAATGTGGACTTGTGTCCATTAAGAATTGGACTGAGTCCACAAAACCATCTCATTGAGCCTGCTGGAAAGTCATCCCGATGGCGATGGCTCCTCCATCATTTCCACATTGTTGAATTTGAAACAGGTACTGGATTTAATGTACTTCATTACTTGAGTCATACAGCTTCCCAACTTTTCATTTGTGTTTGGAGAGGAGATGTCAGGGCAGGAACTCTCTCTACTAATACTGATAAAATAGAACGGTAATTGCAATCTTTCAGTACAGCCAGGATGCCTGGTAAATCTATGCTTTTTTAGTCAGGACCTTTTTGCAAGAAAGGTCACAAAACATTATTCAGATAAAATTGCTCTAGTCAGGCAGTGTATGCACATTCTTGATACTCCCTGCAACAACCTAATTTATGGGATACTGCAGTGAGAAACAGGCTGCGATGGTGCTGGTGTAACAGTATCTTAGCAGCAAATAAACACAGTGTGAGAAACTCTTCCTTTTAAAAACAATGTAAAGGAAAGACATTCAATCCCTCGGGCAATTTCTTTTCAAAGCATTTGAATTCTACAATACCAGAGAGATTCTCAGTGCATCACATGGGGGATATGGACAAATGCCATCTATAAGTTAATTAGTTTTGCATATGCATTTCACAGACATAATTTCAAATACTTTGCCCTCACTTTCACTACTTTTGGTCTGTGTGCATGTAATTTATCCTAAAAAGGCAGAACTGCATTTATAAGTGACAACTTTATCTAAGCAAGAACACTGTACTAATTTAAGTCCAACCATTTTCTGAATGGCCATTGTTACACTTTTGCATAAAGCTATCATGGGTATCCTACAGCCTGTGATTTTCGTCTTTCCAAGCACAGATTTTTCTGCAGCCATTCCTCTTTGTCTCTTTGTTCTCCCCCATGATCCCTGTTTCAGACCTGCCCTTCTCAGCTCTCTCACATGCATATATAGTAACACTAGGATTTTACAAAATCTCCCTTCCAAATGTTTGCCTCGGGAGCAAGAGGACCAGGAACAGCAACAGGTAATCCAGAAAAGAATGGCTGGTGCAAACAAAGAAAATTCTCTGGCAACACGAAGTCTCCACCCCAGTGTGCTGCTGAAGATGGGGAGCTGTGCTGGGGGAATATTGCTGTGTTTGTCCTTTTTCTGTATGCTTTTGTAGGCAATGGCTGTAGGACAGTGTCAGAGCCAGGGCACTGCTGGTGTTGATCCTGACGATGCTGGCAGCAAATATTGAGCCCCTTTCTAAGCATGAGTACAGCTTGTTAAAGCATGGCACATGATGAGAGGTTGAAACTTTGGCCTGCTAGTCAGCAAGGGCCTCAAATTGTGGGGCTCAAATCTGGATCCAAACTCCTCTGGATTTTCAAGTTATTCAGGTCTATGGTTTTGGCTCTGGCTCATCTGTCCTAAAAACAAAGTGAAGTTGACAAATGTCTCTCTTAGGCAGCTGCCCCAAAGGACTGAATATCATTACAAAAAAGACATTAAAATACAAAAGCCCTTAGTAATTTGTATTGAGTCTAGTTTCCAGTAATGTTGTAAGAAGCCTGCCAGCATTTTGGTGAAAAGGGACTGGAGCACAAATCTTGTTAACCAAACTGAATGAGGAACAAAACAGCCTCGCTGTGCACTCCCAATGAAGTCAGTGGCAGAACTCCCACTGGCCATGGCAGTGCATGATCCAGCCTTTCAGTACGGAATACAAGCACTTTCCATTTATTACCTGGTCAATAAGTTACCAAGGACTTTTCATTCAAAAAAGCACCCCATTTACTGCCCTATTTATGAACCACATTTGGGAGTTTAATATGATCTGAAATATAAACAGATATAAACCTGGTATTTTTTCTGAGCATGAATCTCTATGAACAGCAGTAACAAATATAATGAATTAAAAGTGTAATACAACCCAGGATCTAGTCATCTTCATTAAAGACTAACCATGCTGTATTCCAAAGTGAAAATTATAGAATACTTTCTACACAGCGCTCAGTGTTCATGAGGATAGGGTGAAACAAGCTTTACCCCTCTCTCAAAAGCTAATGGCTACTGCTTACTAACTGCTGGATCCACTGAGATATTTAGGAACCAAAGTCTTTCTAGCCTCGGTGAATCTGTGTGTGATAACAACAACCATTCTGAAGGTGAGAGAGGTGTATTTGTTGTGCTCTAAATTGATGACCTAGATTACTATTAGTGACATGATGGAGCAGAGTTATTGTTGGTTGTGTTAATGGTCAGTATGTGCCTGCTGGTGCTTGCTGCAGGTAAATACCAACTCACTACAGTCATGGCAGTGCACCATGGGCTACAGGCAATGCTGGAGAGAACTCATTTTTCCCAGGCTTCCTGCAGATCATGCTGATTAAAAAAAAAATCAACATGATTTACATCAAAAGTTTGACATTAATGAATTAATTAAAAGGATGTCCTGTCCTGGATTCTAAGTTATGTTCATTTTAAAAATGCAATTTACTCTATACTGATGACTAATTTTTATTTATTTTGCTCTTTTTTAGTTCAATGATCTTGTAAAAGCTTTTCATTCTCTCCAGTCTTCTTCCACTGCCAACATAGCTCTGTATAACCCAGACTTCTTAGCAAACATTACTACACATGCCAGTATTCTGTCTAATTTTAACTAAACATTCAATAACGTTAAGCTATTTTAGTATCTTGGGCCCACATTCTCCAAGGTATTTAAGCACAGAACTCCTGTGAGGATCTTGGCTTTGTTGCTTTCTAAAAATGCTAGAATTCTCATAAGTGCTAACAGAGCAATGGTAAATGAACAACTAATTTTGCTGCTGCATTTACATATATTTTTATAAATTACATTCTCTCAGTGTATAAGATGATTATTAATCATCTCACTCAGTTCTGTGTAATATACAACTAAATAAGGAACACAGTGGACCCTTTGTAATTACTTACCCTAACTTCACTTTTAAAGCCAAACACATTGTGACCTTATACTGATTTGGGGTTTATTAAACAGACTCCTATATTGTATGAAAGAAAAAAAAAGAAAATGTTTACATAAGATATTTTGACATTTATTAACCCCTCGAAATCTCCCTCTTACAGTAGTCAGTAAAACGTGCTGGGTGTACATATGGGCACAGTAATTAGCACGTACGTCAGAGTAACAAATGAACTCCCTGTCAACACAGAAAAGGCCAGGAGAAGGGTAAATCAAGATTATTCTCTAGATATGTGGAATCCAAATAATTAAAAAATAATCTGCTGTCTTTAAATGCTACAAATTATTAAAAGCACTGAAATATTCAGATTTATCTTCATGATTGTTTGTTCACTAAATTATTACCTCCCAAAACTGTCAAACTGCTGACCTATCTCTCCCCTTCCACTGCCTGCTCCCCAAATCTGTTACATTGCCTAATTTTCTCTTGCTTAATTAACATTGGCACTAAATTTAGAATTGTCAGAGCCTGAGAGGACAATTTACGATCTATGCATTCCTGTATTAGCATTAATGGAAATAGTGCTTGGGGAAGTATTAATCTAAATTTGAACATTAGTTTAGGGTCATATTTTCTCTGTCCTGCCTGGTATATTTGCAAGCAGACGACCTGGCCCTGCAGATAAGAGACTTCAGATAAGAGACTTTCATCCGCAGGAACTCTAAAACATTGGTTTGCACACAGAAATATCATGCTTTGCCTCTGACAGTCAGGGGTATTCACACAGTGACAGTGACAGCCAGAATGCAGGAAGTTGTACTGACCTAGGAAAAAAAGCCAGGGAGTTACACTTTCTGGAGGGCTAAGATACAGCTTCATCAACAGTGCCAGTGACTAAAGCAGAGAAACCTGCACCTCTGGGGCCCGTTGATGTGGGAAGCAGAAGAGTACAATCCCATCTGGCAGTGCCAGCACCCCGCTGCAGGAGGGGAGAGACGCTGCCCCTGTGTCCCTCCCACACTGCCTGCCTGAGCACTGCTCTCCCATAGGCTGGCCCATAAAACTTAGTTTTTGAGAATCTGCCCCATGTGTTGAACTATCTTGAGAGAGTCAGCCATTCTGAGGTTCAGCACCTTATAAATTCTGCCCCTAGGTAAGGAAGTGAATGGCCATCTCATGACTCTGCAGCTGCCCAGCCAATGTATGCAGAGCAGCACGAGGAGGGAGAGTACGAGTACAAGTACGAGAAGCAAATGATGATACAGGGAGAGGAGGGTTTATGCTTTTAAATGAGGAGCTGAAACATGTCTGTCAGCCTAAGAAGGAAGGGCCATGAGAACACTAGGGGAGATCTGGGAGGGTGAGAGCCCTGGAAAATAGGAGCTGTCCAAGTGCCCCGAAAAAAAGAAAGCAGAGCAGTGGTGGGGAAAATGTGATGGAGAGATTAAATCCTGGAAGCAGATTTAGAAATAGTGATGTTAGTGAGGGACCAATAGGAGAAGCAGTGAGCAAAATTTGAAAGTGAGGGGGACAGAGAAATGCTATGCATAGTGCAGAGAAGAGCTGCTGTGGGAAGTACAAATAAGTTCCAGGCAGGGAAATCCAGGGATCACCACTAAGGATCGTGTCTTGGAGGGCTTCCTCTGGGGCACCGAAGATATAAATCTGTGGTTTCTTTTAATGTTATTGGTGCCTTTTAAAATTTTTTTTTGTGTATGTGTGTGTTTGGTTTTTGTTTTCTTTTAGTATTTCCTCTGGCACAAGAGTAGTTTCATGAGACGTAAGTGAGAATTTCAACACCTTTCCGTGCAAGGTATCCAAATGATTGAAAGGTAAAGCTTTCAGAAAATGTAGAAAATCTTCAAGTGTCCTACTAGTCATTCAAATATGCTTCCAGGGAGCATATTTTGTCTTAGGAAAAAAGTATGCTCTCAGTCTAGTCCAAAAAAAGGTGAGCATCTAGCACAATAACCTGTTTAGTTACCAGCGAGCAAGAGTTCGTGCGGCTGGAAAATCCACTCAAAAGGAAAGAATTAAAAATGTCCCAGATATCTTCAAATTTGAGTAGTTCTTCCAAAGTGCAGTGCTTTGAGATGTGTGTGGAGATTGTTAGCACAGCCTCCCACATAGAGGTTACTTGGGCTACAACAGCCAAGTAGATAAAAATAATCTTCTTTGATACAAATTCTGAGAAATAATAAAAGTCCACTTCCCATTACAGTAAGAAAACCCACAAATAGTGTCCTATCATTGGGCTACTCCTTTTTTATGCATTTTTGATCATTGTTTATTATGCATGGAAAACATGTTCATGCTAAAAACCACATTATCTTCTGCTTCAATAGCCTGTGGTCAAATGTATTTAAAAGCCCAACACTAATAATATATAATATCCTCTTTTCTATTTTCTTTTTTTTTTGCCCTGATAGGTAACCTTAGGAAATGTTCTGAAATATTTCAGATAATTTTGCCTCAGGAAAAAGCAACGTTTATTGAGTACTGTTGGCTAAATCTTTTAAAATTTCTCATTTGGATATGCCACTGTTTCTAATCTCACTGTCCCTGAGATAATACAACTTCATACTACTTTGGTTTTCTGGCTCTGACAAAAGGCTTTTGATATTTCTTATGAATTTTGACTCTGCATCTCAATCATGTTGTAGCTGAATAGCCAGAAGTTTGAAAGATTCCAGCTATTACTCACCATAACTAATTTTTTTAAAAGAGAGCTTTATGCTACATATGGGTGACTCCTTATCTGCAGTTTGCAGGGAGAAAAAAAAAGTACAGGGAAGTAAACATAGTGATCTGTTAAATTATGGATAAAGAACGCACTATTTTATGGCTATTTATAAAAATAATGAGCAAATCATCGAAGAAACTTTGTTTTTGAATTCTAATGAAGAAGACATTCTTTCCTTCAGTTTTCCCCTATCACAATACACACAGAAAGAGGGACAAAGAATGCAAACCTGTAAGAACAACTTCTAGATTTTCAAGAACTTCTCCACAAATTGACCCAAGAGTTACTACAAATGTTTGGATTTATGTATGGATATTAACCAAACACGGGACAGTAGGAATACACGTCATGCACAGGGAGGGAAAGACTCATCTGACAATGTGAGCGATGAAGGCAAATAGTGAACTGCATATGAAGTATAAGCTAAACAAAAACACAAGGTCAAATTTTTGTCTGCTTTTCTCCGCTCAGCAACAAGCACAGATAAAGCCAGCTTAAGCTATTCTTTGAAGCTTTGTGGTTACTGATTTTATTTTCTTTTATTATTCCACTGGCAATGGATTTCTGCTTGGAAAGGAGTCTCCACATGTTCATGTCAGTTTATTTTATAATTTCCTTTGTAGTAGTTTCCACACCTCTTCTAAATTTATGGGGTTAGCAGGCACTTGTAGACTACAACTGTAGAGTGGAAGTCCTTAAAAACAGTATTTGGAAGTGTGGTGATCCACATCCAAATGTATACTGTCCTAACTCAACATTTTCACACTGCCTGTAGATAGGAAAGATGAGTGTTGATGACTTTACAAACAACCCAATGGGTGAGGGTCTTTAGGAGAAATGGGTGTTAATATCTTTGAAATGGGTCTTAATGTCTCTGCCAACCTCAAGCGACACAAGTTTGTTGCAGAACTCAAGACAGCCTGACTACAGTTTGAACTCCGGAACTTCGAGGTAATAGACCAATGGGTCCATGCAAAGCCTTTTGCAGAGCCCAGACAGTGGGAACTTTTGGTGGCTCTGCAGAACCCAGATAGCCTGAACTTCTGAACTTTGGGGCAAAATGGTGTGTTCAAAGGGGGAATATGTGGTAGGTGGTTCAGGAAGCCTGTACCTTCCTAATACCTCAGCCAATGGGGAAAGGAACAGGACAACATGAGACCTGGACTTTAGGATTCAAGGAGTCTGTGTCCTCCGAAACCTCAAGAGAGAATCCCCATGGGGGGATGCTCCCGTCAACGTTCTCCCATTATTCAAATAAAGTTGAGGTCTCCTTTGTCTCCTTCATGGACTTTTTTGGTTCATAGTATGAGTCTCCACACAAGGCTGATTGTAGGTGCAGTGATTTCAACAGGAGACACGCAGGAGTAGAATAATGCTGTCTGGAAAGGATGGATTATTAGGATAAGGGGCCAAACCAGAGTATGTACCTCTGTTCATTAATTGACTGAGTTCCTGTTACACTTTTGGACCATGTGCTCAATGGAAGGCAAAGCACCTCACTCTTCTATGTCTTCCTGCTATAGGTAGAAGTCAGTGGCTTCTTCCCAATCTAAAATTTGGCCTTGGCTAAGGATGTAATGAGCACCTCCATTCATTATTGGTGACATCTGCTGTATCTGGGACACTGCATGAAAATGCTTCAGAGGCTATATCCAGGTTATTGCTGCTGTAGGTTACAAAGAGCACATTGCTGCAGCCTCAGCACTGCTCAGCATTACTCTCCCTTGGCCTTCATCCTGTAGCTGTTGCCAGCTCCAGCTGCTGCTATCTCAGAGACTGTGCCTGTCCATAGCCCATGGTACCCATGGGGATCCTAGAGCTTTACAGATGTTATCCAGGGTGTTTCTGGCCGGTGATCACAAAGGGTTTTCTTGATGTGTGTGCTGACTGGTTTGGAGAGCCACTACAAGTGGTCTTGTAGTATTGCTTTCTTTTGAGAGGAGAGCTTACAAGCTAATCCTGGGCAACCAAGAACCAAGGGCATTTGCACATTGCAGTGAAGACCAGCTTCTGTGAGCACTCTGCAAAGCTCAGTCTCCAAAGCAATTTTGGAAAGTGAAAGGATACAGCACACCTGATGGGAGCCCATTAATAAAGCTGCAACTTTTTTTAAAAAACTTTTTTTTTTTTTTGGCAGTATTACCTCCAGCCTGGATGCTTTTGGCATAAAAGATATTCAAGTGAGGTTTTTCCCTTACAGCTCAGGCAACCAGGTGGTTTCCCTAAGGCTCAACATCAGTTGTGAAAGGGGTTGGTGATGAATACCAATCTGATGGCAACAAGGGGCAGATGATTTCAGCCAATGCAACCCTGGCTTGTTAATGTTATTGCCAGAGAACTGAGAGTTTTGGTAAATCCATTGTTTATATGGCAAAATAGATTGCTGAAAGAGCCCAACAATATTTAGAGCAGGAAGTTTATTTTTCCCCAAACTGCTTTTGTTTTGTTATTCCATTATTATAATATTTCTTCTGCTTCCTTTCAACATGATTGTTTTTCAAATCCTAAACAAAAGAATAAGACAAATTATTCTTCAGCAGTATATGAGTTGGCATGGAGTAACAGGAGGAGCTATTATGATCTGTCAGACAACTACTTATTTAGAGACTTTTGAAACTACTGATAATTGACTTAGTAGAATAAAACAGCTTCTCTGGAACTGATGGAGCCTATTGTTGAAGTACTTACCACATTTGCTGCAAGTAATTTAAAAATACTACTGACCCTGGTTAAATTACTACAGACACAAAGGAATGGTGAAAATGTGAGGTGCAATGGTGCTATTTTAATATCATTTTACTAAACTGACTGCATAAATAAGATTTGAAGTATAAGGTGGTCACAAATTTAAACCCCAGTGGCAAAGTCAGTAAGAGTCAGCTGGAGAGTGGAAGAAACAGATAATAATATGCAAGGCACTCGGCTGTGTCAGCCTGACAGCCTCTCTGTCTGCTCCACAGGACTCCTGTGAAGGTTGCCATGGGCTCAGATCCATGTGTCCCTGATGCATATTCAATACCAGACCCCATCTCACTCTCCAGAACAGGGTAAGTTGTGCAGACATACAAGACTGACACATGCACATAAGCAGCCACATCAGCTGGAGCAGGGAACTGGATGCTTAGTGATATCTAAGGACCTGTGGGAATCAGTTCCCTAGGTCCCTTGGAAGCATAGAAAACCTGAGAAGGCATTTGTAAATCTAAATCTTAAAATCTGGGCATCTTGTCAAACTGTGCTGCATAGTCTCATGGCAGTGGTTGCTGTTCTTGGAGACAGATGTGGGCTTGCTTTAATGCAGCCCAGCATAGCTGGGAGATGCATTAAGGAGCTCAGAGGTTCCTCATTTCTATTTCTAAGGTTAGGACATCCACCTGGGTGGTGGAAAATAGGAGTCTGGATAATCTCTATCTGAGAAAGACACTGAACAAAGTCTCCCACATCACATGCTCCAGTCTGACAATTTTGATGCAAAAGATTCTGGTGAGAACTGTCTGTGCTTTGTGTTACAGAGTTTAACAGGATCAGTTCCCAATGAGAGGCCATTGCTGTGCCTCATAAATTAGGAGAATGCAGGTAAGGACTCGCTGGCATATTCTTTTCTATGTTTTCTCAGACAGGATGAAGTTCAAAAGCCCAGCAGGTCCTGGCAGTATCTGATCTATGTGGTTTACACTCATGTGCTCCCACAACCATTCAGTATGTTTGTGAGAGGTACAGTGCTGTCTGGATTCTTTCTAAGCATTTGCTGTCCTCTTGATCCCCATACATGCTGTGGACATAGCCAGGATTTCTGGACTGCTCTGTTGCTGATTTGATTATTGGGCAGATCTTGTTTCTAATATGATCATGTGCACATGATACGATCTAATATGATCTAATATGATTATAGAAAATCTTGTTTCTAATATGATCATGTGCACATGATACGATCTAATATGATCTAATATGATTATAGAAAATCTTGTTTCTAATATGATCATGTGCATAGTCCTCAAATTCTAATGGAGCAAAATTTCTAGCTGAAAAAAAGTTCCTGTATCTGTCAAAATATAAATTAAAAAAGCTTAAAAACACTAATAAAATTTTTGAGGAATTGTAAAAAAAATAGTTGCAAACCCTTTGTGGCTATTACAGTGGTGAAATATTTTAGAACAAAAACTCAGCATACTTTGGCGATTTCAGGTTCCAGTACTAATATGGGCATCTTCTTACCTGAAGTATGAAAATATTTATGGAGGTGCATGTTGGGGGTGTTGTCAGTTACCACTAAGAAAAACAGAGACCCATCTCTTCCAAGTTCATAGCTCGGCATTGGGTATAGCAAAGAAGAAATTATGAGGTCTGGATTAATCTTTACTGTGCTTGCACAAATCTGACTCACTTTACTTGCAGTGGAATTACTCCAGATTTGCGCTGATATAAGAAGAGAATTTACCTTGCCTAGATTTTTACCTGCACAAATCAAAATAAATGCAAGTCTCAAACTCTAGATGCCCTTGACTGTGTTTGAAGAATATTAAATAAAACTGACTGGCTCCAGCAATTACCTCCAAATCATGATACCTCAGTTGCAGCATAAATGTAGCAAAAATTTAATTAGTCACACCAACAAAATCACTACCTTTGTTGCTTGCTAAAAGTGAAATATCTCTCCTCTCTGTGACAATGTCAAGGTTTTGGGTAAGACTTGGATTCTTGTTGTATATGAAAGCAATGTTTGTGGAAGAGGCCATTTATCAGCTAAAGACAATAAAGACCATGACTAAATTCATGGGCTGAGACAGAGAAAACGATACTGTTTTTATGAACATCTTTGCAGGCCTGTACGGATATATTGTGCTGACACTCTATGGGTATATTAACCTACATGAAAGTAAACATACATCTAAATCTCAACATTTGATGCAAAGCAAAGCAAAGGGGTATTAAGAAACTTGAAGACACACTGCATTTTTTGACTATTTTTTCCCAAGAGAAAATCTGGGGAAAGGGCTGAGAGAAATTGGTCCACTGGGAAAGCAGGTCACATCCCTAATTTTCAGGAACAGTCTGAGTGATCCATCCCAAATCTTTTGGAAAGAAACTTACCTGACAGGAAAATCTATTCTGTAGCAGTTGTTTTGAAGAAGGTTGATTATGCTTGACGACCAGTCACTGATCATCAAGCATAATCAACCTTCTTCAAAACAATTCCATGGTTCCCTTAGGAGGTCAGTACATCCACCTTTGTTAAGGGATCACCAGATATACAAAGTGGTTATGGGGGCACATTTCTATCACAAAGCTCATAAACCATCAGTGCACATGCCTTTGGACCTGGTGTTTGCAGCCTATGCTCTGCTTCAAATCTGGGTTGTGGGCATCTTTCTGGAAAGTGGCCTTTCCCTGCGGGAGGAAAAAAGCTGTGATCAGAAGAGCCATTCACATGCAGCTCTTAGGGCCTGTTCCTGCCAGCTCTCACTACAGGCTGTTGTAATGAGCTTTGCTTTTCTGACATGCTCTTTTCTCTTCTCACTACTCTTGTGGTTACCCAGGAATGTCAACATGTTCTCATGCTGAAATTGCAACAGTGTAAAAAAGCTCTTTTAAATAAAGGAATGAGAAATGAAACAGAAGGAAGAAAATATGAGAGAAGAAAAAAGTAAAGAGAAGAAAAATTTAAAATGCAAGTTTTATCTATCTTCACATCTTTGTTTGGTTTAGTTTGTTTATTTGTTTGTTGTATTTTCCTGGAAAGAATGTTCACTTAAAGAAGAGCTTTGTTTAGAATTGGTGAAGAGTGTTGAAAATCCACTAGCTTCTAGTAACATGCCAGGTATATTTTAGTCCATTTCTAGCCATAAATTATTTGGTCTGGAATGGATTTATGAATGTTCCTTACGAAAATTCTCAGAATAAACAAAATTAATTTGTAAATAAAATATTCTGTGAAAGAACATTGCATAAGTTTTATAGCACATAACTTTCTCTTTGTATTGTCTTTTTTCTTTTGTCATTAAATATGGCCTTTGCCTACTATTTTCAGTGAAGTCCTAATAATGAGTATTGGGTTTTACAGTGTACTTGTAAGACAACTTATGTATGTAAATATATTTAGCTGTACATGCAAATTCAACACAACCCTTGGGCTGTCAGAGTGGTAAATGTTGTATTTTGATTCACAAAAAGCTAAGGACCTCTGGCTCAGAGGGAATTTTTATAGATGTGTAGCATCTATCTAGCATTATCCTAAGTGGTGGCACTCTATAATGTTGCTCATGATTATTTCTTAACATTAATTAGGGAGCAACAGATTAGTTTGGAAAAACCAGAAGTGTAAGTTAGAGTAGAAATTTTAACCTTGTGCTCTTATAACTGCCCTGGTAAGAGTAATTTTCACCTTCCACAGCTGACTTACCCTCTCACCCAGACTTTTCCTTTGACATTGACCCTTCTGTTGAAGAGCCTCAGCCATGAAGGGAATCAGCTCTTGGCTGTCTACTGATGTTCAGTGTCATATGCACTGTGATCTAGGCGAAAAATATACAGGTTCAATATTATTATTCAGACTTTGCAACATCTCTTATTGGACAGTATGGTGGGACAAAAATTAGAAGCTCTGTGGGGTTTGTCTGAAGACATATGAGGTCAAAAGACAAGCCTTTAAAGGGAGTAGGAAAGGTCTGAGAGACCCTACAAAAGTCAGCCAAAATGCTTATGGAATTTACAATTCCACCAGTAGATACAACTGGTTGCAAGGTCAATGACCAACTCAAAAATATTTAGGAAAAAAGACAAAGACTAGTGCTCAAAGACAATCCCCTAAAAGATATGTGTGACAGAAGAGACTAGTTAGTAGAAGAACTAGAAAAATACAGGGACGCACTCAGGTAATCTTATAAGATTGCTCAATATTTTGAAGTTTTCATCCCTAAAACTTATAGGAATAAGTTAATAATATGAAATTGAAAAAAATTATCCTTCATAGGTGGTAATTAAAAAGCAGTATGTTACACGCTGGCTGATAAATATTGTCAGAGATATAGGGAATCTATTAATCCAAGAATCCATTTTATCTGTCAGTTATAATAATTCAGTTTTATCACATGTGAGCAGACTATAAATTACAGAGAAAGCGATATAAATCTGATTATTTTAGTAGTCTTGGGTGAATGGGAAAACTAGGAATAAGTAAGGTTCCCCTCTCTTAAAGCTATCAATCAGGTGACATTAGAAATGGCTTGACTCTTAAATTTCATCTCAGAGATTTGAGTTTTGTTAGAGAGATTTTAAGGCCACCTACTGTTAATTCACTTTCACAAGTGTATTAAAACATTATTTAAAGGTAATCCATTCATACATGAAGACAAAGAGAATAAACCTGTTGATGGTGTGATCTCTGCTCAGGTAAAAGGATCTCATTTCTCTTGAAGACATTTTGTGTATTCATATTTCACATGTAAAAGAGAAAGAGTTCTCCCTCTCCGCCTAAATTTTTAAGTAAAGTGGAAATTTTAAAAAAAGGTAACTAAAAGAAATGTAAAAAAAATAATTAATCAAAAAAGAAAGGAGAAAACTAAAGTGAAGGGAAAAAAAGAAAGTGCAAGTATATGGGCAAATTCTGGAATAAGTCTAAAAATCAAAATGTGAAAAAGATGTCCAGGAAAGAAGGTTATAAAGGACCATAATCCTTGACAAGTTAAAACCAAAATCACAAAAAAAAGGCAAAATTTTGGAGAAACTAATCGTTAGTGAAGAGAAGTTGCTTCTTATTCAAACCTATCAGAAAAAGAAAGCTAGCCTCGTTCCAAGATATTGTTAAGAAAGAATATTTTTCTAACATGTAGTGATTGCAGACAGGCTGATTGGATCATTCCTATATCACAATCATTCTATAAAGGGAATGAGCCTGAGGAAATGTTTCAGACTGATCTGTCAATGAAAGAATTTTAAAATGAGTTAACACAGTTAAGAGCAACAAATCACTAAAACTTCAGAGCACTGTCTCTAGACTTCTAAAAGAAGATAAATATAAAATTGTTGAGCCGCTAATTAAGGCTGGAGATTATTGTTTATATCTGTCTCTTTGTCAGAGAAAAGAAGATGAGAAACATGTCATTAAGCTTTAAAGTAAAGTTCTACCCATGACTCTGGGAAATACGAATCAGTAAATCTGATTTCCCCAAAACCATTGAAATTAAATGACTTGATAATGAACAAATTTAGTAATGCAGTGAGAAATATGACATATTTGGGAATAAGCTTTTGGTGAAAGTCATAGTTTTATTACCATTGAGAGAAGAATAAATGTATATGTGGATATGGCTGATCCAAAGGATACAGTGTGTGGATTTTCAAAAGGCATTTGACATTATCTCTTTTAAAGAAACTAAACACTTCCTGATAACAGAGAAATTTTTCTTATGGATTAATGGGTGATCAAAGCAGGTAGAAACAAATTACATGTTTATACAATGGAGAAATGTAGAAGGTTTATGCACCAAAAAAATTTGCAAAATCTTCTTAAGATCATTACTGGGACATATGTCCCAGTATAAGTTCAACATAGCCTGGAACTGAAAATGAAGATGAATCTGTTGTCAGTCACTGTTAAGTCTCTTCAGCACACAGACGTTTTTGGTGTAGTCTGTCTTGAAACTGACTCTGAAGAGTTACAAAAGGATCTCACAGCCATGAAAACTCGAGAATAACTTATCAAATTAAATTCAATGTCACTGAAAGCAGGGAAATATGCACAAAAAAAGTAAGTTTTGCTCCAGGTACACTGTCAAGGGTTATAAAAGTATTTTTATGAGATATAATAATTGCGGTAGCTCTGTGAATGCATCAACCCAATATCAAATGACAGTGAAAAAGATAAAAAAAAGATTGAGCAAATAAAATCTACGGAAAAAAGGTTTTCTCTTTAAGTTGACCAACTTACATTTTTTTTTAAGGGATTAAAATTATTTTGTGACACTTCAGGTCACAAAATTCAAAGCTGCTTATTTAAAGAAAAAGGGCACAGCAGAAGAGATTACAATCATTAGTTAACAGTACCACAAAATGATGGAAATGCACTCATTGAACTGAGAGCTATGGTTTCAATAAAATTTTTCTGGCCCAATCATTCCTTGTCTTGGAGATGCATGCTTTTAAATGTACATTCAAAAGGTTCTTCACCTAAGGTTCTTCATCTGTTTTCCAAAGTGTTTTTCCAAATTCTGATGGAAGCCATCAGCAGTGTCAGTGTCTCCCACCTCTGGAATGGGATGTTTGTAAATGCTTCTCTGTCTCAAAGCCGACACTTGGCTGAGCACTGGCCCTTGGGTAGTTAGGACCTTCACCCCCTGCCTCCTTTCTGCTGATGTTTCACCTAGAAATATTTGTTCTAAAGACAACTAACAACACATACTTTTAAATCCCTTTTTGGTTTGGTTTTTTTTTTTTTCCTGTAATAAGCAAGCTTTTGTACCATCATTGCCCTGAGGGCACCTACAGACCTTCACATCTCCCCTGGCCCTACCTCAGCCTGTCCTGCCCCATCCATGGGATGCTGTCTCCAGCCCTGCCACAGCTGTCCCCTGCCCAGCCTGCTGCCCCAGGGAGCTCCTGGGGCTGGTGTCCCACCCAGTCTTGGCCATCCCCATCCCTGCAGAGCCTGTGTTGTCCACTGCTGCCTGGGCTGGTTCTCCCTGCCCACCCCTGGGGAGCCCTGCAGACCCAGCCCCTCTCTAGGCACACCACAGCTCCCCAACACCTACCTAAAATGTGGGTAATGTTACTACCCTGAGAAAAAAATCACACCTTCCAGCCTAAGTCCAACCAGATATCCCAAGCAGTGGTGGCCTGTGAGGACCTGAACCTGAACCTCAATTAGATGATGGCAAACAGGCAGAACAAAGAGGGTATGAAAACAGGTTTTTTTGTAAGAGGGAGAGCTGGGTCCTCAGTTTATGACTCCGATGTGTAGTGGCATTGTGCCTTGTTGAACAGTAGCTTTATCTTTGCACAAAAAGTGGCTATTATGTATCAAAAAGTAATCTCTGTGCACAAGCGTGTATTTTTTGTCCAGCATTTTTAACTTTTGAAGCATTATCTTAATAGGTAACAATTCATAAACATTTCATCTCACTAGAAATTCCTGAAACAATCATTGCGCCTAAACCATGATCAGAAAGAGGAAAAGTAACTGGTGCTACCACTCCAGTTTTATATTTGCATAACACAATTAAAGTTAAAAAGATTTTTTCCCAGTGCATGTCAGGACCTATGCTCTCTTTCTTTATAGGAAATACAGATACCCTTAAACTTCCCTGCCTATTTCCCTTTAGAAGACCAAACTATGGAGAAACACTGACCAATCAAACAATTGTTTAAGGTACTTTTGTATCATGTTTTGAAAATAATTTTCATGTTTTTAAATAGAGAAATCATCTAAAAGACAATATACTGAATTCCAAAGTGAGCATCTCACCACAGGTAGCAGGAGACTAAGATATAAACTTTGAGATAAGTAATTTCTACTAATACCTGAATGGCATCCTGAAATTCAAAGGCATGCATTCTAATTGGGTATTCAGTTTCTAAATATTATTTCTTTAAAATAAAAGACAGCTTGGCAATGTGGTTTGCAATGTATTGTGGCCTATTTAATAAATAAACACAGAAATCACTGATTGAAGATATTTAGTTAATTAGTGGAAAAGAGCTTTGACGAATGCCAGGAAATAATTTCACAGCCGAGGCATAGTTCTATCTCTGTTTTGAATAATTCATAGAAAATACTCCTCTAAAATGCCAAATATTTTATTCCTGGATAAAGCTGACTGCCTTATTGTCTACTTTATAAGTCAGTTATAGATTATGTCTACTTTTTAATTCCCACAAGGAAATGACATATTTTCATCCCGTTAAAGATTAACATTCACTTTGACCCTGTACTTTATGAAAATAAATTTAAAATGCTACATTTTTTGATAGCACTACAACTCTAAACTTGATGATTAATATCCATGGGGATATGCAACTCAGGCTGCAAGCTAGTTAAAATAAAAAAGTGCTCCTTGTGCTTTGTTTGCAGCTCAGAGAAAAGCAGGTGGTCACTGTTTACCCTGCTACAGGAAGCCATTCGGTGAGAGAAAGCTCATTTTGGACCAAAGCTGAATGGCATGCCTGAGTGATTCTACTCCTAATAAAGTAGCCCAGAGTCTCATTCACATTGTTTCATTTGAATGAAAATTAGCTACTGGCGATGGCATGTCCAGGAGCTGCTATTTTAAAGTGGCTCTCCAGGCATGTTTATTAGACTTTTAGTCTAAGAATTTGAGAGTAATCTGTTAATGAGTCCACACTTTTCACATTTGACTTTGCCTGTGAAAGTCAAGCAAGTGCAGCTCAGGAAGGTGCAGAGGGAGTGGGGACAGAATGTCCTCTCCCAGTGACAGCCTCCTTTGCTTCCTGGTGGGCACCATGGATGGGGGGAACTATATATTTTCATTAAGTAAAGGAAATGTATCTGCTCAGTGTGATTCCAGTGAAACTAGACAGGAGCCCATGCTCAGAGAGCACAGTGTCAATGCAATCACCATACATAATACCATGATCACTACCAGATCTCAAAATGTTGAAACAAGCTGAGATACGAATGCTTTTATTTTTGTAGGTAACAGATTCTCCTACAAGCATTTGTAAACATCTGTCCTGGAAAAGCTGGTGGTTTTTGCGTGGTAGACCTTTGCAGGGCAGGAGAGTTTCACCCTACACCTCTGAGGCCTGGTTGTGTAACAAGAGGTGCTGGGATGTCTTCTCTTATGTGCACAGAATGTCAGAGCTGCTCAAAAACGGCAGTTCACATGCTCTAATCATGATTGGCATACTTTTCTAACCAGTCCACAGCAAAATGAAAACTACTGGGGTCTAATTTCACCTTCTCACAGGCTACCAAAACAAGCTAAAAATTCTGCATGCTTCATGATCTCACCTTTTCAATTTGAGTTAATGTTTTTTATTTTCTGTATTTTTTTCCTTCCATATAAACTATGGAATTAAAAATGATAAGATATTTAGACTGTTGCAGTTGTTCAACTAGCAAGAATCTCTGAAGTTATTAACTGTAGGCAAAATAGGAAAATGGTGAAACCCCTTATTTCATTCTAGGTACTTATGATATACAGGTCATCAGAGGTTTTTTAAATAGCTTCTAACCATGCAAACTTAAATAAATAGAAGGGAAAATTCAACTCTGCTAGCAGGCTTGAAGTGGTTTAGTTGATATCTTTAATCCAAAAGAAGATTTGTGGGGTTTTTTTTTAAATAACACATACATCTATGATCTCAAGTGAAATCGCCAAAGCACTTTTAAACAGACTTGTATTTTGAGAACATTCCAGATTGTGTGATAGCAACTAGTATTTGAAATCTTAGAATTTGTGGGATTTGCAGCTTTTCAATCAGACTGATGGCTAAAAGAAATGGATTGACCTTTAACACATGGAATATTTATCTAAAAGTTTCTGAATCTTTTAGGATTTTACTTTAAACTGGTTTGGTTATTTCTCTCACCCAATGTTTTTTCTTTTTAAACATTTTTTCAATACTAAATTAATTTTGTCAAAGACTTCTTAGAGTCTTTGACAGTTTCCTGCCATTTAAGAAATGTTACAATCTTAGTTAACATGCTTATCATGCAAGAACAGCACAATCTAATCAATCAAAGGCAAATATGGAAACTCGTTTGTGTTTTCTTTTAGTTTAGATCACATGACACTGACTGCCTTGTAGCTCTTGTAATGTCTTATCAATACAGATTCACTTCTGTTTTAGATTAATTTTTGCTTCAATTTAACAGCAGAAGAATACTGAATACCAAATACCTTGGTAAAGCAGTCTCTGATGAAATGATGAAAAATACTTTGTGAGAATTAGGTATTACTGAACCAAGGTCCAAAATAATGACTGGCTTATTATGCTGTCAAACTTGAAGTCCTTCCATTGACTTCCAATGAAATTCTTTATTAACATTAAAAGTGTGCTTGACAACTCGGACATTTTCTTGGGATCACCATGTTTTAGAACTGCTGGGGCTACACACTCCATTTCTCCCTCTCTGATCTGCTGACTCATTCATTTCCTCTTATCAGTGAAGATAAGAGGAAGACTGCTGGGTTAGAGCTTTTACTGTTCTTGTCCTATGCATCTGGCACTATTTCCTTTAGAGATTATACTATTTCCAGCTGGGGAATTTTTAAAATAGCAAATTAAAATATCTTTCTGCTTGATAAAGTATTTGATTACTGAAACAATAGGATGAGGTATAGCCTCAAAAGTTATTGTAAAAGGATTTTTTCTCTCCTTTAATATTTCATTTTTATTCACCCTTGAAAGAAATGAAAATCATTTGTTTCCAGAATATATACACTGCCAAATTCCTTGATCTTCTCTGCTGCTCCCCTTCTGAAGATTTTTGCTTTTGCAATTAGAAATTGAGACACATTCCCTTCTCACAGGTCTTTATGATAACTTAAACATACATCAGCAATAGAACTTTCAGCAGTGTATATATTCACAGAGGTTTTGACCTTCTTTCCAGATTAGCAACTGACAAAAATATCATGGCTCTTAAAAAAAAAAATACCACCCACTGTGAACACTATTGAAGGGCTCTTTAAAATGATTGGCAGGATTGAGGACTTTCTGCAGTACTTTTCATAGATGACTCACAGCACAAGGTGTGGGGTGGCCAGCTTTGCTGCCGGCGTGTGACAGGTAGGGGGAAAAAAAGCAAGATGCCAAGAGTGCAGGAGGAAAGGCACAGCTTGACAGGTGGCTGGGGATTCTTTCAGTCTCTGCAGAGGGGGAGCTGTAGGAGAAAGAGGATATGAACTGGGGAGCATTCTGTTTCAGTGCACAGTGCAGGGTTTTCTGGCAGCAGGTGGTGTGAGTTAGAGGCTGTTTGGAGCCTCAAGAATCTTTGAGCTCTTTGACCTGAGATCAAGTTTGGATACTGATTGGGCTGGTAATAGGAAATTTGGTCATTGCTCTCTTGCTTACATTGGACTCCTATTTTGATAGCTTCTTCTAGTAGATGAAAGTCTTGCTTGGACCCTGAGGAAGATAATTTCTCCTTCCGTAGGCACTATAGTGATGGATTTTGACCCAGAGTTGGCTCCAAGATAACTCCCTCTGTGGCATTTCCCTTGGAGATCATATTGCTTGCAATCATCCAGAGCAGTTCCAGAGACCCAAAAAGCAGGCAGTGCTCTCACTGGAGGATTGTCAAGCAAAGGTCACCTGACTTCAGAAAAATATGGTAAAAGTTCTAATACCCTTCACAACCTTGGAACCAAAGAAGAAATTTCTTTCCCAAAGAATTTACGAAATTCTCCTGTTGCTTCAGGTTGCAGACATCTAGTAGGAAAATCCCCCCTGGCTCTACTCCATGACTGATATGAGGTACTTGAGAGGAAAATCAGACTGCTTTCAGATGGGCTTTGCCACCGTGGAGTTAAGTGCAATATTTCCCCAGCAGCAATGATGCAATATTTCTGCCTAATTTTTGTTCTTGTCATGCTCTGTGTCGTAGGGAAGAGATTGGTGACATTTGGGTCATGACTTGGAGGCTGAAACCCAGAGTTTCACAGCTATTAAATCCTAGCAGGAGGCACTAGGTCCTGTGTAAATGAAGTAGTTACTTCAAGAGCCCAGGTCAGTAACTTTGCTTAAAACAGCAGTGACATGGCTGGTGAAGCTCGTGTGGATATAAAGCTTATTGGCAAGGTCACAGTGAGACAAAAATTACAGGTTTTATATCTGTACACTCTCACATATACAAATGCAATATATACATATATATGTAATCAAAGCTTGTCAGGGCATAATGTGAAGACTGACTTTGTTGGGCTGGCAAATGACTCCTTCTACTGATGGATGAAGTCAGAGCAGTTAAGCATATCCCCTTGGCTACTCACGGGATACTGTGGAAATGCCTGTAAACCTGAATGGTGGCACTGCTCTGCTCTTATTCTTTACCCAGAGAAAATCCTTGTGAGTAACCCCAGACAACTGCTTTCTCTCCTCTGAGAACTGTTGTGCAAGGGTTTATCCTGGTCTCTTTCCCTTGCTCAGCTTGAAAACAAGCTTTTGAAGGTGCTGGTGTGAAGTCCTGGTTAGCTGCCTTCATTGAACAGACACATGTCAGCTCTTATCTTTTCTCTTCTCTGTTCCAGATGGCCCAGTTAAATTCTTGTTCCTGGGACCGGCTGGTATTGCCACGTGGTTGTATGAAACTTAACTGAGCCTTGTGTTGGAGGGTGTTTGCTCTGCTGGTATCTTCACAACTGCACACATCTCCCCTTAAGAGAGTTGTTGGGAGATGCGGGGCTTGGGGGAAAGGGAGGTGGTTCTTCCTCATCAGACTTCTGAGCATGTTTGGACACAAAGTGATGGAGAGAGTGCAGGATGAACCTGGCAAAGGAACAGGGAGATGGAAGTCCAGTGCTGGGAGAAGCCAGACAGGCCTCAGAGGTGAGGAAAATAACTCATCTAGGACCCAAAGTGTACAGGGAAGGGTATGTTCCTACTCCACAGTAAAGAAGTTTCCTGGAAACAAGGAAGTAGTGGATGAGGAAAAAGATTACATCCAAACAACAATTCTATTCTTTTGTCTTTGGTTACTTCATTTTCCTTATTTGAAAAATTGCATTAATATTTTTTTTCCAAATAAAAAATTTGTTTGTTTTGTCTTTGGTCACTTCATTTTCCTCATTTGAAAAATTGCATTACTATTTTTTTTCCAAATAAAAAATTTGTTTGTTTTGTCTTTGGTCTTTCTTGAGGATTTCTTAGTATAGCAATGGTCTAGACCCAGTCCTATTGTAGCCAGTTTGGCATCCTGTCACTATGACCAAATCAGATAAAAATATGGGATTTTTTATGAGGAATACATCTTTCTGTTGGATTGTAGGTGTTTGTCAGCCATTTGTTTTTTTGGCTTACCAGTGAATAGTCTGATTTGATTCTCAATTTTTCCATGATTGTCATAGTAGCATCTGGAAAAGCTTTTTTTACCTTTGTATGTGGACAAGCACAATCTTCATGCATAGGTGCAAACCCACACTAAAATAATCTATGTAAACTCTGCTTCTTAAATCTGTTGGAATGATTTTGCTAGAACAGAGAAAAGGACTCCAGCTATTCACTGGAGAAATGTTGAGATTACTATATTTTGGGTGCCCTGTGATTTACGTTGATTGTTTATTGATTTTTGGGTGGAGTTTAGTGTGTTGGTTTGGATTTACAATATACTAACTGGCTTCATTTATCCCTTGAATCTACTTTCTCTATATGTGCTCTACTGCTGCAGCAGAAATCTGTGCAGATGCACATTTTATCTTCTGAGCTCCATAAAACAGGAGCTGGTGAGTGGAAGTTTATGGTTCATGGGTGGCTCTGTCTGCAGAACTTTCTGATCTTCTATAAGGGGGCCTCTAAGAAAGCCTGATTTTAAGATGTCCATTCAAAGCCTGGCATTTTGGGTGTGATTTTGAGGAAGAACTTATTCATTGAGGTACGGTGTTCCACTTCAGGTTTGTGTGTTGGTAAGATTAACTTGCTTGTATTCAAACTTATGGTTCCACTAAGTCTGAGTACTTCAAACCCAAAGCTTAGCTGAGGCTCAGTAAACAGCATATAAAACTAAACCAGGCTCATTTGCTTAGTTTTTGAGATGAAAAGAGGCTCAAGGTTATCAGAGAAGATAGTGGGAATTAGGAGATACTTGTTTGAATAATGTATTAGAAGTCCTGGACAAAAATTACAAATATCAGAAGGTAGGAAAAATGATAAAAGTGAAGAATGCATACAAATATATATGGACATCATAGGGCTCAGAAGATAATACAGTCTTATTGGACTTCTCTATTTCTGCTCTATGATGGCAGGGGAAACATTATTTGCTGTATATTAATTTTCCATGCTCATGCTTTTTTGCATTTTCATTAAATGTATAAATAAGCTATTACACATACAAAAACATGGAAAAAAAGAAGCTTCAGAAATAAATGTACAGAAAACAATATTCACTGGTGAAATATAACATGAAAAATAAACTATCAGCTCTTGATGAAAGGCATAATATCTATAATAAAATAACAGTAAAAAAATTATTATTTTAAACACTTTACAATTCCTGCTTGAACAATAGACTCTTTTACAGGATAAGCATTCAAGTTATGGCATCCCCTATTCTGCTATACAGAAAGGACTGTGAAAAGCATCCCTGGCTGGGCAGTTGGAGATTCTCTTGGCACACAGGTGCATTGTGAGATCCAAGGGATTGCACTGGAGGATGTGCTACAGATACATTTGGAAAAGGAAGCAGGGCCAGCTGTGAAATTCTTCCTCAGGACGTCTTGGTCCCAGACCAAACCAGAGTCCCTGTGGGATGTTGATCTGCTCCCCAAATCATATTGTATTGCTGTTGTACCCAGCTTTCCCAAAACACTTCTATAGCAGGATTCCTTATGCTCCTCTCACAATGAACCCAATGGGCTGTTTTGGCCAGATTGAAAAATCATGTCTTTATTAACACATTGTTATGGAGAATATTTAAGGAGCCAAAAATGTTTAGCTATTTGCTCATAAATCTGTCTGCCTATGCAAAGGAAAGGTTTATTCTGAAAATGTACCATGGATTTCCAGCTGCTCTTCACTCAGGGATGCTGCCATTGGGAAGAAAGGGTCCTTAATAAGGAGCAGGGAACCAAGTCATCCTTGCATGCATTCTCAAGCACTCTGTGGGCCTAGCTTTCCAAGGCAGATCTGTGGCTTGTTGCAAAAGGAATTCTATATCCCACAAGAGAGAAGGCCTGGAGGCCCTCAAAAAGAACAGGTAACCTGAAATGAAAGTCATACTGACCCTTCAACTAGCAGTGGTATCACCACACAACTTGCAACAAATGAAAACTGACAAATTGTCTTAGCAGGACACAGGCTTTCAGTTTGCTGTGGTCTCACATTTTAGCAGTTCCAAGCTACAAGAATGACACATGCAATTGACATCTGTTATGGATGGACCTGTCCAAGGCAGGTGTGGGTTCAGCTGGAGAAAGGGAAGAAATGGGGCTCCTGATTTTGCCATTCACTGGCAATAGAAGCCTTGCACATTCCTTTTTCCTGCTCTGGGAAAAGACCAGGAAAGGGTTTGGGAAGCTGAGAGCATAGAGATGTTATAATTAGCATGAGTTCTTTTGCCAGACATTCAAATTCTAGAAAGTGAGCCCCTCCAGGTCCACTTGGAAAAGTTTGCAAACTCTTTTCTGCTTTTCTCTTAGATTCAAGGGGGAAAGCAGGTCTGAAAGCTGCCAGTACTTCTTTATTGGAATCAGCTGTTTCAGCTGAATCTGAGCCCAGCCATATAAACAAAGAAAGAAAAAGAGTTTTGTGAAAACAAAACCAAAAATAGCTTGTTTGAAATATTCTTCTCTCCTTTTCTCTGTCTCTGTCCCCTTCAATTGATTTAACTTAATTAGAATCTATTTGCTCTCATAGATTAAAAAACCCCCCAAACAAACCATCAACACCAAAAAAATAGACATGTAAAATAGTAAGAGATGTTTTGCAATACTGAGCTTAGGTTTACTGGGTTTTGTTTGCCAAGATAAGCCTCAAGAGAGACAGCACCTCATTTTCACAAATATCCCTGGAGACAGCAGGTGCTTTCCAATTTGTCCACATTTGCATCTGTTGAGTTCCAATAGCCAAATTAGTCAAAGCAGTACATATCCACTGAATCAAATATCTAAGACCCTTTCCTGTTATGTCCCAGACTAGAAAATGTCATGGAAATGGACAGCTGTCCAACTGCAATTCCATTTGAAAGCACTGGATGTGAACAAAAATTTGTTAAAGCTGAAGGAACGATTCCCATGAATTATGTGTTATCTGTTTCACTGCAATATGGGATATTTTCCTAAGTGTTTATGGGGTATTTGAAGATGTCTAACCAGAAATCTCCAAGATTAAGGTGCCAAGCTGGAGATTTCTGAAACATTCCATTTACCATTTGCATCCTGTTCTGGAAGGATGATAGCAATCTGCCCAAAGATGTGAACGTAAACAGACACCTAATGAAGATGGCTTGCATTGATTCTCTCTGGTCTGTTCAGGATACAGAAAATAAAGGTGGATTTGCTGGAAGAGATTGCACTGCAAACAAACACATTCAGGATCATCTCACTTCATCTTAGTTATCAACAGAGCAGACATTTGCATCCATACTGCTCACCCCAGGCTTCCATAAAAACTAGATACACTAACCAGATACCAGATACTAAGGATGACCTGGGTAACAGCCACGCTTGCACTTAGCAGAGAAATTCCCCTTACGGTCTCTGACATTGTTGATGTGCATCACAGTCAAGAAGAGCTCCTTTGTGTATGAAGCCCTACACACTGGCTGGCTCAAGCTTTTTGAAAGCCACGATGCTTTCAATTAAAAAATGTGAGCAATGATAATAAAAAAATAGTGGTTTTTCCTGTCAAAAAAACAGCCAATAAATTATAGAGATCTTGTCACACATGGTTAATGATCGTGGATGTCTTTTGCTATTCTAACTCCCTTGTTACTCAATTAATTTTTAATTATTAACCTTTCCCCATGTTAAATTTGTGGCCGCTGTAGGTGAACTCCTTTGTTTGCCAGCAATGCAAGTACCTTTGGTCAGTCTGCCACCGATGAACAGGCCTCTGCATGGAAACCCCCTGCATCAGATGATTTCTGTAGATACTGTGTGAAATGAGCAAAAAGTTGTTGATCTACCAGTCACTTCCTTTTCTTCATGCTCACAAATATTTCTTATTTGGAGGCTTGATGTCTGGGAGTTCTTTTGTGCCATAACAGGTGGTGCTCTGGAGAGACACCCTGAGGCCCCCAACATTTCAATGTGGGATGCACACTGCTTTGTGAACGATGCTCTTTCATGAGAGGAAAAGAAGGGAGTTTCCAAGTGGTCAAGGATCTTTAACGGGGGTAGTATAGGCAGGCTGACTGCACTAGAATCATGCAGGAGGTTGGTTGCACAGGATCACAGATAATTGCTTTATAAATGTCATGCTCCAGGTCAGTGGGGCAAAAGGATACCTTTGCAAAGATTTTCCCTGCTTTAGTTAGGCTGGTACCACCAGACCTCTTGCAGAGCTGAAAAAGGGATGTTGCTAATTCAGGAACTGGGGACAGGCCAGGCATCCCCACAAACATTGTTTGGCCAAAGCACTTCCTGTGCCTCAGCCTCCAACTTATCTCCCCAGCAAACATGACCCAGCACTGTCAGATTACAAGTGCTTATCTGCAGGGAGTGATGACTAACTGTGTTTTTACTCTCTTAAACAAGTTATTTTGGGCTTTGGCAGGGGAAGGGTCAGCATCACATGGGCATTCTCTCAAAGAGAGGGTCTATATTTGCTCTCTCCAGTGCTCATGGAATGCTCAGTCTCCTCGCCGTGACTCCTCCAGGAATCCTGCTGGGTATTGCTATGATAAACAATTGGACTCTGGATATTTGAAAACTCAGTTTTGGAGGTTTACAGCCCAGAGAAGTCAAGGGAAGGTTGAGAGAGAAGGAGCGCAAGAAACATGGCTGGTTCTTGGCATGCATGCTGAAAACTTTGAAGTCTGAAGGGACTTGGGTGTCTGCCTAAGCCAGATAACAAGTCTGGGAGAAGGGAAGAGAGTTTTGTATGCAGATTTGGCCAACAGCTTCTATGTGAGGAGGAGACCAGTGGAAAAGAAAATAAGAAGCCAAAGAAGATAAAGGAACATTTTCTCACATCCGACAACAATAATCTAAGTAGTTCCAGCTGTTTGTGTGTTGGCAGGAAGGAGCATCTATTGCAGGATCAGGATGCAAAAACGACTGCTGGCTGGCAAAGTTCTAGTTCCTGAGGATCCACACACACTGTTTTTCCCAGTTTTACCCAAGTCAGGTGCAGAATCTGCAGCAAAATGTGATTTGAGATTATGCCTTTGCAATCTGTACCAGCTTGCTGTTTGAAAGCACTGGTGGCACCTTCACCCCTGAAATGATGATTAGTGACTCTTACCCACCTCAGAACTCATCTAAGTCCTTGCCCAAGGACTTCTGGCCTCTCCCTGGAGTGCAATAGGTTTAGCAAATTTCACATTTTAAGGCCTGCTAGGCCTTTGCTTTCCTCCTAGCAAAGGAGTGAGTTTGAAAATATTTATAAGTGCTCTGAAGGGATAGATTAGAGATTCACAGTTATCAGGGAGGTAAAGGAATAGGTGGGATCCCGGAGTCCCCATCACTGGAATGTCTGGAAATGTGGTGGAAAATGCGCTACTGTGCCAGAATATGAAGCAGAAAACAACAAGTCTCTGAGCCATTAGAGAGCAAAAGGTGACTAGGGAGGCCTGTCCTGAAAGGGTGCGAAGGAGTGGGGAAGTTATGATGAAAATAATTTAGGTGAGTTAGAAGGGGACCACGTATAAACACAATAGAAAGTGCTATATTTTAAAGTGGTAAATTCTTTCCTGATATAACTGGAAGTAAGTTTGCTACTATGACTTTGTAGAACTACTTCACACCTCTTTTTGTTTCAGATTACTTTCTTTTAAATGGACCATAAATAATTTCTTAGTTGAAGGCCTGAAAAACATCACCATGACAGACATGATCACCAGGACCATGGAGCATAATGCTTCCTAGAGAGGAAGGGGTTTCTTATTGGAAAGCTGCAGATGATGAAAATCCTCTATCAGGAGACCTGGGCAGAGAACTGAGAACCTTCTAGGTTTCTGCTAGTTTTTGTTCTGCAGTTTTTCCATATAACTAAGCTGATAATTTCAATGTTTTGACCACTTCACCTTGTAAAACAACATATAAAAGACAAAGTTAAATGCTTGGCAGCAATACTGTGGCACCACCCTGCAGCAGTGATTCCTTATGCTGAACCACAAAGCACTCTTCCTGCCCCTGTGGGTTCGGTGGTTGGTGAGGTCTTGCCACGAAGCAGATCAATGAATTTGTCTAGTTTGGTCCAACTGAGAAGAAGCCTAGGTTGGGTTTTTTTGTTGCCTTCCCCCCCTCCTGCCAGAATTATTTCCTTTGCTTAGTTCAGTCTGTAGCACCACAAAGACTGGTGGTGGTAACCCTGCGCTAAGGGTTGGAGAAAGAATCCAAGGGCTGTAATGGAGCCCCAGGGGAGAGCCAGTTACAGTGATTCAGCTGAGCTCTGTTAACCGAGTCATAAACAGCTCCGTGGCCAGATGTGTAATGCTCCTCCACACTTTACACTCCTTTCCTGCTGTTTACCGCTCTTTACTGGTTTCATTTTGTCAACACTAAGGGGCTTTAAATTCCAAGTGAGACCACACCTGGGGAAGGTTTTTCAGTAGCAAGGTGTCTTCAACGAAGAACAAGCAGGTACAAAATTCTGCAGACTTCTGTTTCCAAGCAATGGATCTTATTATCCTTTCCCTTAGATTAAAGAGACCTTTAATACCGAAAACATTCTCTGCACGCAGACTCTAAACCAATCAGGGTGTAATGTTTAAAGGTGCTAATGGCCTGCCATTAAAGGTCACTGATGTATACACATGCAGACCCTAATTAAAGGGACTGTGTAGGCTAAAAGAGAGTCTTTTGTCTGACAATTAAAGCTCAGAGGTTCCTTTGTATTGCAAAGTGGCACAAGGGGAGAGCTGATATTCAGATCTCACCTTTGAAGGTCACAAGTTTCCAGCAGTTTTTAGGTGAAGGGCTTTTACAAGGGGACAGGAAGTTCTTGTCGGGGCCTTCGATTTAGTGTGAAACTTTAGAAGAGATAAGAAACCTCAGGCAGCTGCTTTTTGGGCAAATCGGTGAGGGCTGTGGTCTCTGTGAGCGGCAGGCTGCCATTTGTTAGCCCTGTTCACAATCTGCTCCTCCCCACAGAGGTGCGCTGATGAATACTTTATAATAAACTAATCACATCACAAAAATGGCTCTTTTTATATTGCCAAAAGGACCCCCACTTTTGTGATTTATGCTATTGTTTAGGAAAAGCTACTATTGATCTACAAAGCAGTAAGAGACTTTTCTTCCAGTACTGGAAGAAAAAAAAAAAAAGCACAAAACAGTTAAATCTGTCTTTAGATGCAACACAGGTTTTATAAAATAACTTTAAAGTTTCCAGCTACTGTGGAGCTGAGGGTAATTATCCTGATTTTAAAAGGTGGAAGGCAGAGGAGCTAATTTCTGCCTTTTGAGGGTTTAGCACAAAAACGTTAGGTGCTTATGACTGTATACAAAACCTATCCAGACTGATTAATTCTTAGAGCCTTACAAGGAAGGGCTTTCTCACATGATCCATGAAACTTCCCACTTTTGCTGGACTTGAGCTCAGAGCCGTGAAAAATGATTGTTTAGGTAATATATTGAACTACTAAGATAGGTGGATTAACACCGGAGATAAGATAATTTAATATATTAGAAAACAAGAGAGGAAAAACAGAAAAGCAAACTGAAAAGTATACAGTGCACATGCTTTACCAGAAAATTGAGATTTTGAGAATCTGTAATCACAAGAATCCTTTTTAGAAAGTCTGTTTGATATCTTAATTTGATCAACACTACATAAAGTATATTCTGAGAATTTTCTTTTGAAGAGTTGTATGTTGTTCAGTTGTAACAAAATTTCTTTTTAAAGCCTATCAAAAATCAATAAACTATATTAAAGATATCAAGCAATCCAGGTTCTAAGTCTCTCCTATCAGCTTGCTGATTAAGAATTACAGAGTAAGAGAATAAGACATAAATGCAAACACCCAACTGAAAAATCCTTGGGAAAAGTTTTGAAGGTAGAAGAGGTCAGTAGATATCCTTAAGCGTGACATTCCAGCTCTGATGTGGCTCAGCTGCTCAGAGCTTCGGCATGAAGGTAAACTCAGGCCTGATTAGCACATTTTATGTCTGCCCCCACCAACCTTTGCTTATAGGTGATTTTTCCATTGAAGTAGTTTAAAAAGCAAACACACTCTGATGATGCCTAACTTAGGGCTGTCCTAGACTGGTATTTTGTACCTTCATGCTGATACAGAGAGTGCTGTTCTAACAGCAAGCTAGATTGTAAAAGAATTGGCTGCTATTGAAATATTGATCTCCCCTCTAATTTCATCCCCTACCCTGTTCTGAGTCCTATGGCCTGGCTTTCTCCTTTACACTTACTCTGTCCTTTTCCAGAGGTGTCCCTGGACTGCTTTAACTCACTGAGCTAACAGAAATCTAACCCTCTCCTAGTCCTGTCCACCCCCTTTGAATTAGTTTCCTGCCCAAGTAGTGAATTAAACCAGCCCGGGGAAGGGAGGGGGAGCTGTCCAAACCTATGCCACAGCTAGCCTTGAGCAGGAGGTAGTGGAGTGGGATCTACCATTGTCAGTGAATTTTACCTCATACTACAGGACCATGTAGAAATTATTTTAATGTTAAGAAATGTGTGCCTATCTCCTAGTAATTCCACATTTCTCACCATTTGGAACTATTCAATATCCCCTTTCCCTTCCTCTTACTTCTCCACTTAGTGACCACTGAATAATCCCTTGCATGCAAACCTCACACAGGGTCACCCTGTCTGACAGAGGCAGAGCAAAATATGAAGCTGACCAAAGCAGGGATTTAGGACTGCTCTTCTTTGAAGACCGATCTGATGGAAATCTGTGCCATTTCCATGGAATTGGGCAGATTCTGGAAAAAACAGGCCTGAGCACACCAACATGCTGTTCTTAAGCTGCCAGAACAAAATTCAGTTTGTGCTTAGAGTGTGATTTATAAATTGACATAAGGCCACACATCATAAGAGAAAATGAAATCAAACTGCTCTTTCCTAAGCAGAAAAGATGTAGGGTTAGAAAGCTGAGGAGAAGTAACAGTTGCAGCAAGGGGTAAGCAGTTCTCCCAGTGAAGATTTTTTTGGCATTAGCTCTTCCTCCTCCCTTCCCAGAGGTGGAGAAGCTAGCAGCTACTTGAGAAGAATTGCTAAAAGGAGAGGGGGAAGTGTTCTGCTTTGCCTGTGATGTTCCCATCTGTAGGAAATGATGGACCCTAATTATGCAGATTTCCTCAGTGAATCATCTCTCTCCACTTTCTCTTACAGGAAATAATAGAAAGCAACAGTGTTCATTAAGCATGTTGGGCTGCTATCCTTGGAGATTAAAATCTCCCTGGAATGGCTCATGTGGTACACACAGTGCAAGCTCTCCACATTAGCCCTCCCCAGTTCACTCTGGACAGCCACGGGAGAAAAGTGCAATTTAGCACATGGAAGTACACATATATTATTCCAGGAAACCCTCATCTGCCCCTGGGGGAAAGAACCACCACAAAACTGCCCAGATGGCAGAGCCCCGTGGCCTGAGGTGAAACTCTCTGAGCTCAAGGGACTCCACTCTGCATCATTTCCTCCCTAGAACAGCTACAGCTACCTTAGTGTGTGAGGGGGTGTGTGCAAGGCAGTTGTCTTGTGATGGTTCCCCTCACATTGTGCCTGTGGTTCCATGTCCTGGGCTACCCTTGTCCAGTGGGACAGAACCATGGGAACACTCTTCCATTGAGGACAAACAGCTTTCACCCTTGGCCCTGACTCCTCTTTTGCTCCATCCATCTGCCCCAGTACCTCAGCCCCCTGCTCTTTGCACTCCTACTGTCTTCAGCAAGCAAAAGAGACTGAAATGGCCTGGAAGGGGTGGGAAAATGGGTGGGAAAAATCTCAGCAATGTAAGGAATGGCAATGAAATGGCTTGTGGTGCAAATCCTGTATGTGGTTGGAGATGATAGCAAACCTTGCTGCCAGTGGGCCTGAGGGGAGCTGGCTGCCTCCCTGCCCTCTCACACATCTCCCTCACCTCTCCCTTCAGACCTGTGAAACCATTTCTCTCACAGCCCTGACTGCTTCCCAAGTGCCAGTTAGCAATGGCTGTTTTCTGATGTTGACCAACACAGCCAAGAGTCAGAAGAGGCACTGCCAGATCTGGGTGCAGAGGCATCAGAGGAATTGCAGGGATTCACTGGGTGTCAATTCCTGAACTGCTTGGTCTCTAAAAGTGGACATCTAGAGTACACTGTGGTAAACCCTCCCACTTTTCTGTCTTTTGATTCAAGAGAAGTGACAGTGGTGGTGACATTTTTGGTCACAAAGTTGAGGCTGTGACTTGTTGAGGGGAGGAAAGCAGTATCCTGAAAGCTCAGTCTTGTATGAAACACAAAGTTTCTATTCAGAGTCATGGATTTAAAACCTTGGCATGTTTTTGATCTCATAAATACTGGCATAGCATACTTACAATATCTAAAGAGAACGTCTGGAATTCAGATTGTTTTATGTAGTGTTTAATATAGTTGGGGTAGATGTGGAGCACTATGGGACCTCATAATTTTCCTCATGGAGTACTGTTCCAGGATGCTTCTGAAACACTCTGGCTCCATCATCATCATATTATAGTTGTTAAATAGAAGACATTAAATAGAAACAGGTGATCACCCAGTGGGGGCAGGATGGGATGGTACTTTGTATTTTGACACGACATCCAGAAAAGTGTATCCTGTCTGAGTGCTGCAAGGACTGCTAGAGTATGAGTGTTTGTTATTCAAGTGAGGCTGACATTAATCCCCAAAGTCAGTGTTATCCATTCCAGGCTGTGGGACTGCGCAATGCACAGATGTGCCAATGCATATGTGCAATCCTTATGTGAAAATACAAACCACTTGTATTTTGGAGGAGCAGGGCTCTGGTATTGGCGTTCTCCCCTTGCCTTAGACAGACAGTATTTCTAGAATTAAAAGACATCTGCAAACTGTTTTTGTGGTAGTGGGGCAGGAAACATTTTATAGGCATTACATGACTGTACGGTATGAATATTCAAGCTACATTTTATTAAAGTACATAACTCCTCTGACATAACTGGGTTATTTCTTCCTCTAAATTTAGCATACAGCAACACTTATTTGCTTAATAAGGAGCAATATTTACTTTAAGGTTCCCATGATATTTACTTTGGGACCTAAATCAGTTTCTGATTACTTCAGTGGTGATTGGGTCAAATTCTTCCTTATTTTTGTGAAAAAGAGATAGGACCTCTCTCATAATTTTTCCTTTTCAACTTAGAGAACATATATCAAAAGCAGATGTCCAAAAAGTGCTGCAGAAAGATTAAATGAGGAGGAGGTAACCTGGAGAATAGATACTTTTAAAATCACTATGTAGAGTTCGTAGCCAGTTTTCCATACTGAGCTTATTATGAGAGTTCCCAGAAGATGGAAACCAATTAACTCTTTATTTTGTCAATGATCATTCTAGGTGTTCTTTAATGGGCATTATTCTTGCTAAATTATGAATGAGCTTTATAGTAAGACAAATGCCATTATCAGAGTTATTTATTCATGGGCTGTCATCCATAACATCCCCACACTAGTTTTTCTCAAAGTTTAGTATTGATCATTTGCTTTAATCAGATGCACCAAGGGACACTCAAAGAATCAGCAACTGCAACTTCAGATATCAGCATCTCTCTCTGGGTCTTTGCCAAATCTAACTGAGCACTGAGGCCATGTCAAGCATTAGGTAACAAGGGCAGTAAGTGGGAGCTTACTCTCCTTTCATTAGGGTAAGTGTCCGTGTGTCCCCCAAACTTTAACTTGACTGATGATGAATCACACTGTGCTGACATGCCCATTACTCTGCTTTTCCACTTTAGTCTGAGATCCCTCAGGCCTCTGCAGGGACTGTGCCCTGAAGAATTGCTGGGAGTGCAGAAGGGTCTCGCTCACCCTAATGGTATTGACTGCTGTTTGCTCTGTCTCGCCAGGTAAAATCTTTTAAGATTAGAGTAAATATTCTCTGCTCCTTGGTAGATAGGAGGTTCAAAACAGTCTAAAATCAGCATTACATTCGATGAGGCAATTGAAAATGATACAATGTCTATTACTGTTTATACTGCTTACAGAGCAGACAGGAGAAAAGCATGTTGTCAGCATCTGGCCTGTCTCAGCGAGTGCTTGCTGCTGCATTGATCTACACGTGTCAGAGACTGCCTTATTTTCACTCTTAAGTTCTTTACTCATAGATTCAGCTTTACCAGATACTAAATCTAGGCACAGGCAGTAAGAAATCTAACCTTTTTCTCTCTTCATTGATTAACATACATGGTGTCCCCAAAACACTCTGGTTAGCAGACACTTCACTTTAGGCATGAGAAAGTCAAAGTCTAGATCTGAATGAGTCACTTCAGATTTTTTCCAAGCTCAGTGAGGAGAAACGGGCATCTCTAGTTGTCATTTTTTCTAAGAAGGACATTTAAGAGGCAGCAGACAGGCTTAGGCACTAAGATCATTTTTATATTACTAAACTGAGCCAGGCAATTGCACAGCCCTGTGCACCAGTGCATGGCCATCCATATGGTCAAATTGTGAGCACCATCAGCAGCAGCCCAGCACTCTCCCAGACAGTGCCCACACACATTTCAGGGCTCAGCATGGGCCTGACACATCCTCAATAAGCGTGTTAAATGTGGTCAGGCTGCTTTACAGGTTAAGAGAGTTTAATCATGTGGATGCAAAAAGGTTAGCCCAGAGTGAAGCCCAGAGACTGGAGAATGGGTTCAATCCCATGTAATTTTCTAATAGGGAGTCAATCTTTAGAATTCTGTGGCCAAAGACGAGCTGAATCCTATGGTAAGTGTAATTTTAGTGTTTTGGAGGACACTATGGGACATCTGTGATATAGTGGGAGAACAAGTGACTTCCACTCAGAGCAGTATAAAGCAATCCTAAGGCTCTGCAACATCCACTTAGGATGCAGATTTTCTATATTGGAATCAGATCAATAAATTGACAGGAAGTTATACTTTGAGGATAATTCTATTTTCACTTAACAGAGTACAGATCTAGAGCAATTTCACTGAGGTCCAAGAAGTTACCCTGATGTAAAAAACTGATGGAGACTCAAGTCTACTGACTTTGGAGTTTGATCTTTACACCAGCAAATGTCTCTCAGACTCAGGAAATCACAATGACAAAATTTCAAATTCAGCTCCACACTTGGACCTTATTTGTAAAAGAAGACACTTCTCTGCTTTCCACATAGCTCATTTGAATTGTCCAATGTATGAAAAAAAACCCCAAGTTTGTTTCTACTTATAATTATTACCAGGATAATTAGCTCTGTATAAATTTTCTATACATGGTACTTTTGTAAACATCTTCTATTGTTTTGATTAAAGGCTTCAATGTATTTTAAAATCATGGTTTACCACAGCTCATTGTATTTCAGTGCAGCCTGACCTCCTTATCTCCCCGCTGGAAAAGATAGTAAGAGACAGAGTGTACATATTCCTTTTAAAATGAGATACACAATTCCCTCTTTCCCTCGCCACTAACACACTTTTTTAAATTCCAAAGTCCCATCGTTTTGCACAGATCCATCTGCTTCTATTTTGAGGCAACTATTCCTTTGGCTCTGGAGTGCTGGGTAGCACTCCTGTTAAAGTCTGTCACTGTCTCTGGTTAATCAGCTGGAGAAGCTGCTGCTGCTATCTCTGCAGCACTCGGTGCCCATGACAGCCTGGGGAACAAGAGGGTTGGAAGAGAACCCGTTTCTCCCACATGCTGGTGGAGAACAGATCATTTGGGTGCCAGCATTTTTTTTCCCCACTTCCATGTATTTTTTCCTGTAGCAAATAATAGTCTTGATAGAGATGCACAGGAATTTAAGGCACAGCCATAAAAAAAGGATTATATATTATTTTTAAATAATTGAAACTTGAAATATCTGAGGCAAATGTAGACTTCCCAGTAAAATGGCAGAGGCACTTAGGAGGCCAGGCTGTGTAGTTAATCAGAATACTAATTTCTTCTGGTTAATGGAATACATATTTCAAAGACACTTTAGCGTACCCTTTGTCCGCATGCACGTAGAAATTCTTCCAAAACAAAACTAAAGTTTTAAGCTGGATGAAACATTTCACTCTCCAGCCTTTTAGCAAATAAAAAACATGCTTGGGGAAGAATGCCAAGCTTCTTCACTGTGAGTCACTGGTGACAGGTCCAAGCATGGAGGGCCTGGGTTGGACCAGGCTGCTGGTGCTCTCAGCTCTCTGCCAGGCTGCCCTGCGTGGGTGGCTGCTCCTTTTCAGAGCCAGCTGCCTGTCTGCAGCACAGAGGAGCCCATGGTCAGGAGGAAGCCATGTCCAGTTCCAGTTTGTTTAGCAGCACCACAGTGTCAGGCCCATGTGCTCGAGGTGCAGCAGGCTGCCAGAGGCATTATCCACAGCCAGTTTTGTTCTTATGTTTTTTTGTTCATACAACCTCCCCTTGCATGGATTCCACCTGGGTCCAGGAGAAGGTTATTTGCTCTGAAATTACACTCTCTGGTGCACATCCATGACTGCTAGCATCTCCATCCTGAACATGTTTTTTATAGTCATCTAAACCACTTAAAACTATGTTTACAGTTCTAAAGCAGGTACACACTGTGGAAAAGGTCATCTGCTTTCTTCAGCTTTGTGTTTTAAAATTCAACATGAACAGAGCCTTTTACCTCATTAACTTAAAAATGGAAGCCCTATAATTTCATAAAAAGGAATTTTGTAATTTTCAGTGGTCATTTTTATTGATTTATTTTCTGAATGCATAGCAAACTTGGTTTTTTTTGCTTCATTTTTGGCTTCCTGGGCTTTGTCAGGGCTTAGAATACTTTTCTTCTATAGTGAAGATAACATTTGATGAATCAAATGTTTGAAAACATATTTCTGCTTGTCAGAAAAAGTATTCAGAAGACTGTTTTTATAAGACCAAATCGGTATATTCTACAGCAGTAGCTGAACTTTCCTGTGCAAACTACATATGATGGCTCTGCCTTCCTTCCTGCATTCTAATCTCTGGGCATATTCAGTGATGAAATGTCAGGTATGCCATTTACACCTTTATTCTAAATGAGCTGCAGAAAACAGCCTTATCACCCTAGTGTCATTTTTCCTTTCAGAGCTTGAAATACAATGTGTTAATTGCCAGCTATTACTTATTTATGATTATTGCCCCACATTTGCTTTTTTTGTGATTCTAAAATCATGTTCTGGACCATTACTGTTGTTATTGCAACTACTGTTATTTGTTGTCCCTATAAATGATGTAAATTATGCTTTTCAACTAAAATTAAGAATATTTTCTGGCTTTGATATATTTAGATAGTGCTGAATGAAATAATGGCAGTAATAACTTAAATACACACGCACACCAAAACATAGAAGGACTGCTGACTGTGAAGTTTGGTCAAAGTATGGTTAGGGGAAAATTGTCAAGATACAAAAGGATTTATGCATGCATTTATTACTTGTAGGAGTGAAGGTTCCACCAATAAATCCCTTGGGATGAATGTGAGCCTACATTCTTCAATGCTAGTAGAACAGACCTTATCTTCAGCAATCATTTTATTTCCACACTTTAATGCTCCCATTCTATAGTGCAGCTCTCTATAATTTTTCTAAAAGATTTTTTATCAGTCTTGATCAAGTGTGTTAGTTGATAAATGGTTGAGAGGCACAAGGAAAAATGTGATGAGTCGTGCTGTCTCCTAGAAACCAGCCAGCAAATAGCTTTCAACAACTATTTCAGCCTCCCCAAGTATCCTCCACTCCAGTACCCTCTCAAGATCTAATACAGGTTTCCACACCACCTGGATGTTCACCTGCCCAGGAAAATTTGGGAAGTAATTGTAATGAAACAAAATGGAGTCCTTTGGTACCCATCCAGAGGAAAGAGGCTTATGGTAAAAGAAAGCAAGACAATGGTGACAAAATAGGTTGGTGAAGGAACCATTTCCTCAACAGTTTAGCCCAGTCTTAATGTGGGCTTCTGCCAAATGCAGCAGTTCAGCTCTTCCTCAGTGCTCTGACCACACAGTCACTTCCCTCAGGACTCGCTGTCATGTCATCAACCATATGAAGAAGCTGATTTGTCTGAAAAACTTTCAGGAAAAAGAAAGAGATCAGTTTTCTGTGTGGGGAGGCTCTGCAATTGCTACTGCCAGCACAAGAGATTCTTCAAGAACATAAGACAAGAATCATGGGCCAAAGACTGCTTTAGGCTACAGTGCATCAAAGGTTGTTCACTGAGGAACAACAGCCTCAGCTAAAGTGGTTTATTTGAAGGAATAATTTTTTTCTTTTACTAAACAGGCTATCTGTTCCTAGAGGGCTGCAAGAGCAATTGCAGGGACCTTTCTGCTGGCCCCAGGTGCTGCCCTGGTGCGGAGGTATTGCACATGATCTAGGATAGGACTCAGGGTTTTGTGGTCTGGCTTTACTCAGATCCATCACTTGGGCAAGAGTGAGGATCCACTAGATGACACTTGCTTATTGCTGTAAGACACAAGCTGGGACAGGTCCTTAGGCTGTGGGCATGCACAGACTCCATAGGCCTGAGCCTAGAAGAGATGTTACAACTCGTTGGAAAGTGATTCCCAAAAGCACTTGTGTTGTCTTCTCCAGTTGCATGTCCACACAAAATAAGGCTACCTCCAAGGATTCCAGTGAGATAAATTGCACTTGTATTCCCATATAGCAGGTAGAAAAACTAAAGAAAAATTGAACCATAAATAATTTGCCTAAAAAATGGAATAAAGCTTCACAAGAAGCTAATGTTACTGGACCCAAGAGGCCGAGACCCTCATTTCTGTGGCCTTATGATCTGGCCATGTCTCTCTAGATCCTGTAGCAATAGTTTCTATGGCAATGACCTACAAGAAAAAAGTTATATTTGCATATGCCTTTACTGATCTTGCATTTCTTTCAAATTCTATTCGAATAGATTAGCAATAAAGGATAAATATTGGAAGAGCCCTGTGTGGAAATTATGAAGAAGAGCACCAAACCCTTTCTCCTTTTCTAGCTGCAGTACTCCTGTGAGCACTGGCATCAATTCCAAAGCTGTGGTGACTCTCAGGGGTCTCAGCCAGCCATAGCATGGACACATTAAACATCTTGAGGTGCTCTCCTCCTCACTCTTACTGAAGTGACTGTAAGGTACATGATACCACTGACACCTGCTTGTGACCCACTGGCTCCCTGAACTCCCCATAAGTAAGTACCCTGCAGCAGTTCCCATAGGGGACCCCTCACTTAGGTGTCAATAGTAATATGGCCAAAAAAAGCCTTGTGGCACATTCTCCAAAGATGAAATCAAGAAAATAAAATTATTAAATAGGCAAGTGGTAGAGGCTGAATTGAACTTCCTTTATATAAACTTATTTTATACATGTGGATTCTAGCTAGTTTGCCTTGTCTGATCAGAATGTACTTTTACATTTGTCACAAAAGAGACCTCTTTCTGTGTTTTGCCTAAGAACTTGTTCTAAAAGGCTTTGCAGCTCTATCTGGCCTTTGGGTTTTGTTTTTGTTTGTTTGTTTGTTTGTTTTGGGGGGTGGGTGTCTGTTACAGGGATGGGGTAGATATGAAGGGAGTCTTCAGTAGGGTGTTGACACTGAAGATGAGGTTACTAAGACACATCAATCTGGAATCCAATCTCAGGTTTCCAGGACATGGGTAAGCCTGATCTTGAAAGGTCTGGGAGAATGATCTATTCATGTTCCCTGGGGATGTTTTGTTTCTCACGGAACCAATCTCTTTTTTCTGTTTGCTCCTACTTTGAGGTCGTAATCCCCTGTTTGTGATACCAGCAGGATTCCCACAGCAACAGATTATGATGTCACAAGCAGAGATTTATGAAGGCATAGGACAGGCAAACAGGAAGAAGGCTGTGATACAGCCCTGACTGCAAACTCTTTTTGTAGTAAAGTGAGACGAAACCCATGATGCAGAAGTTATATTTTAACCTTCTAAGTGGCTGGTTATCAAAGTGAGACTGAGCATAGATATTCAGCAGCAGGTTTTCTGCTTTAGAAAGCCTGTTCATAAATCCTGACTGAATGCACTAAAATCCTGTGAGGCAATTTCACAAATATCACAAACTAAATGAGGAAAATGCATTGGCATGAGCAACAACAAATGTCTCTGTAAAATGAAGGAAGAGACATTGGGAGCCAGAGAAGGCTGCTCAAGGGATATCTTGAGCTGTGACTGTGCCAGAGGTAGCCCCATCCCATTCATAGCCTCATGGCAAGCTGGGAAGTACAGAGTTTCCCCTTTTAGTGAAAAAAACATTACTTCTCCATGAACACTTCCTTGACTCTGTCTCAGCTGGGCTGCCTCACTTTGGGCAGTTCTCAGTGCCCATTGCAGACACATTCCTGAGACAAGGACTCTAACACAGAGCTCTGCAGGATTTCCTCCACCACTGAATTAGTTAAGGAACTTCAGGTCTTGTGAGTGGTCAGACACAGGCTGTGGTGTAGGGCTCAGCTATGAAATCTGGCTTTTCTTGTCACATCTTTGTCCTGAACAGAGATGATGGAAGGTTTGTCTGTCCAGCTGGGCCTGCCTAGCACCTGGCTCACAGAACAGAGGACTGCTTTGGAGACCTGTGTAGTTGAAAGGGATCTGTTTGCCCGCATACATTTTAGGAAATGAGTGTGTGGGGTTTGCTCTCAGTGTGTGACCCTTTCCTGTCCTCCACAATCTTCCGTAACTTGTCCTTGTTTGACCCTACCTCGAATAACCAGAATACTGTTTTGAATTTAACTTGCACAGTAACTGGCAGGCATTTGATCTGGCATTTTACTGAGATGTAACCAAATGTGACTTGTAGAAGAAATTCCTCAACAATGGCACTTGTGCCCTTTTAGTGGTATTTTATTCCAAGTTCTGGACCTCAGCTTTCCCTGTGGTTTAGTTTTGGGTTGAATTCAAACCAGAAGGAGCATGTTTTCTGGATCAAAATCAGGTGGCATAAAGAATAGCTGACTTTCCACAAGGACATCTGAAACACATAATTGACTTTGTCTTGCATATGAGATTTCTACCAGGCCAATACAACTAAGACCTCCTTTGATTTAAAAAATGTGAAAGAAGTCTATTTTCTTTCCAATTCTTTTCAAGAAAAAAGCATAGCCCTTATGACAATCACATTAAAACTGTAAGTTGGTGTCAAGTCATTCTATTGATAGGATCTCACTGCTGATTTTTCCCATGGTTGCAAACCATACAAAAAAAAATGCAAATAAAAAGTTATGTCTTGTAGTCATACCTGTCGCATAAACCACACATTCATAAAAGCAGTGCTTTTTTTTCTCCTGCAGATACAGGCTGCATTTTTGCAATGACACAAGTGAGTGCTAAAAAGTCCCAATATCCTTCTAAATCTGCTGTTCATCACTATCTCCCCCCAGGTCTTTCTGTAAGTCTGGCAAAACCATTCTTGCTGAACAGTCTTATGAACTTGATCAGAGAAATCATAGAGTTGTAGAACTACTTAGGTAAAAATAAGGCCTTTTTAATACCTGTAATGCCTTTGACTCTGTCACACACTAATCCTTTTTTCCAAACTGGAGACACATAGATATGGAGAGTGGATGGTTTGGTAGATAAGGAATTATTGGATGGACACTGCCAGAGTGTTGTGGTCAATGGCTCTGTGTCCAGCTGAGGGCCTTTCATTTGTTTAGGTCTATCTTGCTGACCTCAGCTGCTCCACACATGACTTCCCTTCAAGGCCCTTCACTGTCTTTGTAGCTCTATTCTGGATGGTCTCTAACAGCTTTAAATCTATTTTGTGTTTTGGTGCTCAAAATTGCATAGAATGGTCAAGGTGAGGCCACACCAGTGCAGAGTACAGTGGGACATTCTCCTCATATCATTGCTTGTACTGGTCATATATATACAAAACTAAAATTTGGCTGGAGTGTTTTACAGGCCTGTCCCAAAATACTACTCCTGGAACCAGTTCGTCCTGGAACCAGCTATGTCTTGATTTCAGTCTCAGATCTTTACTCCATATCCACCCCAGGTTGGACATAACCTGAACAAGCATCATTTGATCTCAAGCCAGCCTTTGACCTTCATACATGTGGAATAAATGCAGGTAGCAGAGCAGAGGTGACTGCTACTACACTTTCAAGATAATTCTGATTATGATACTTGATTCAGTGCTTCTTGTTGGAGTTGGAGAGACATTCTGATTATGAACAAGCACTAAACAGCTGTGGCACTAAAAGAGATGGGCAGACACAGCAGGCAGAACCAACACATGGTGCTTGATGTAATTCTCTAAGATTGTTCCTGATACATGCTTTACTGTCATTTACTTCAAGAAGGTCATTCTAAACAACACTATTTTGAAAACTGTACAGAATTAAACAACAATCATACTGATATTTTTGGAGTTCCTCATTCCTTGAAAAACAAGTTGTCATGTTATTTTAATTTCATCACAAGTACATCCAGTAAGTAAATATAAAAAATTCCCCCTTAAAGAATATATTAATTTGTGCTCACATTTCCAACACTTGTGGATTTTTACTTTGCTTATATAAAACTTGTCCAACTTTCACAAACTACTGCATCCTCAGTCACAGGAAAAAAACCCCACAAATGTTAAGAATTATTTGTTTCTAAATATTTTGAATGCCAAGTGGGAAATGAATAATGAAACAAAGAAAGTGTGTTTCTTGAACATGACTTATATTAAGGCTTACACCCACACTTTCCTTAAATAACTCCTATAGTGGAACTCTAGCTATTTACTTTGCATATCTTTCAGCCCACACTAATGGTTCTTAGGACCCATGAATTCCTATCATTTGAGGATGTGAGGTGACTTTACAAATATGATCAGATCATAATGAGTGGATAGGTTTCAAGATCTCCATTTCAGACGTGTGGGTTCTGAGGCACAGAAGTTTAAGCGACATCCCCAAGGACACAGAGGAACAGGGTGAGGGAGATGAGAAGCCCAGAGTTCCTGACCTCTCTGTCCTGCTCACTAATCACAAAACTGCACGTCTTCTGCATACCTCAGAGATTTTTCCATTGCTGCTGAGGAATTGACTGTTCAGATGCATCCATGTACTTGATTCTTTCATCAAAATTGCCTATATAACAAGTATAATCTAACAAAGTTTTTAAGGGAAATAGTGAAATACCAGAATCATATTTCTGCCAGTTTAACCATAGGAAATTCAAGAGCATGTTTCTTCTGAGTGGGTCTCTGACATACTTGTCACAGCAGCAGGTGTCCTTCTCTTTTGCAGCAGCCCATGGCATGTACCTGGGAGAAGTAAAGATCTGTTATGGCTGAGAGTCTTGGTCTCTAGCACTAATTTTCTTGCTGAGCACAGGAACCAGCTAGACTGTGTGCACTTCTGTGATTACAGAAGTGCCAGAGCTGACGTACCTTTTGACAAGTCACAAAGGATATGGCCCCGTGGGAATCAGTTCATAAAATCTACAAAGCTCTCTCCATCCCCTGATTAACACAAGCAGTCAGATTGTGCAATACTGTCCATAAATTTAAAATCTTTTTAAAAACCCTCATCCTTTTTTGGTCTGGCTAGAAAGATGATCCTGAACTTTATAATTTTAATAGTTCTCTTTAATTTCTTCATGGCAGTCATTAACTTAGAACATTGTGAAAATGCTTGAGCTAGTTTTAAACAAGGAGTCTTTGGAGTAATCTTGCTGGGCAGCAAGGCTCAGAAAGGGGTCTCTCTGTTTACTTTTCTTAATATCTACTGTAGATCTCCTGACACAACTTCATGTCCACTCCTTCAGGTCCTGCCTCTGGTCATCAGAGAGAAGAGATTGGTGCCTGCCCCACTGCTTTCCCTCATGAGTAATCTCCCATTGAGCTTCCATTAGTGGCACGAGCTCACCAGATGAGCTTTTGTCACATGTTCTAGATTCATTTAATCTGAAAAGAATCCATCTGATGCCTTCTACAACCCTTTTGTGAGGTGAAGCAATCAGATCAGGAGAGTGGCTTCGAAATCAATCTGAATACAAACACTGATGTTAACACACTTTTGCTTTCTTAGGCTAAACTGGCCACATGTATCTGTGTGTTGATGCAAATAAAAACCACCCTTGCCATGCTCTGAATAGGACAGATCTGACCCAGCTGTGGTATGGAAATGAAGTGCTGTGATCTGACTATTGTACCCTAAGGAGAGCTTAAGCCTGTCTTTACCCTCTCACTTTGTCTTGCTTCAGTCTCTTCTAAAAAGAAACCCATTCTCCATGCAAAACTGGGAGCAATTTTCCTGGCCTGCACCAAGTTTAAGGTGTCTTTCTTTACAAAGGATAAACAGAACTGGACACCTGACTCCAGATGTGGCTAGTGTTTGGAGCTTGTCATTTAGATTCTGCAAATGCTTGTAGACATCACTGCATCAATTACAGGCAGTTCCTATTTCAAGGCTATTTCAGTAATTGTAAAAGAGAGAAATTTCGCCATCAGTTACAAATGAGGCAGGCAGATAGTGCAGACCCAAAATAAAAGAATTGCAGCATTCTGTACCACAGCCAGCTCTGACCAGCACCCAGGCAAAATTATATGTATTGTCAGAACTGATCCATAGCCAAGATCATATGAAATAGCCAGGACATATTTTCTATGAGATATAATTATTCATCTGAAAGATGTTACAAAGGGTTAAGAAAAAAGCACAATGGGATAAGCACATGGATCTGATGTTATTTCCCCTAAAAGGTATTACTGGGGTAGATTTTCTTTCCAACTGCTCAGATCTCAACACTCCTCATGTTAAAAATGGACAATAGACAAGCCACTTAGGACTACGATGGGGCAATTAGGTTGATGAAAATTAATATTATAGGATTGCACATTTTCATCAAATTTCTGTTGTCTAATGGACAACATAACCCTTCCTGTCCACATGACCCAGTATTTTGCATTTATGCACCCCAGACAGAAAACTTGACTCTCAGTAGGAACAAATATGCCTAGTTGTGAGATAAAAGATGGGAAGAACAAAGAATAATGGAAAAACTTCTGTTTTTGACAGCTATACATCTTAAATACATAAAAGACTTAAAAGTTGGAAGGCAGCAGACTCCCAAACACTTCACAGTTGCTGTCATTGGGTGGTTTTTTTTTTCAAAAATATGATTCTGACTGACATTTGTGGGAGTAGCATTCACAGGAAGGATTGTACTGAACAGTAGCTTGAATTTGGCATATCTATATTGAACCATACATCACACTATAGATACTCCTAAGCTGGTTTCTCATCTGTTTTCAGGGTAATGTTGTGTCTTTGATAATTAACCATACTAAGGGGCAGAGCCTTTTTGTTAGGATCCTGTGCTAAGTAAATGTATTTCTTCTGCCTCTAGCACCTGAGCTAGGGTGTCAATATTAGGGTGTTTTGCTTACAGTGGATTTGGGCAACAGCCAAAGGTGTAGTATTGCACTGGCAAGTGTGGACGTGTCCTCAGCTGGCGATGTTGCAGAGAATGAAAGGTTTATCTGCACCACTTTCTCCATGTCTTATCTTCCTATTTCTTCTTTCAGCATAAGGAGGACCTTTGGTGTACAGATGGTTTTACCTAATTTTAACCTAACTCAAACACTTCAGGTTCAAAAGTTTAGTTTCAGTGACAGGATGAAACTGGAGTAGAAGGCTCAGAAAGAATAATTTCATATTAAAAAAAAAAAAAAAGAGGAAAAGAAGGAAGGAAACAGGCATGAGCAAGGATGATACAGAATTATGAACAAACTTTGAGATGATTCTTCACCTACCTGAGGAGATTCTACCTGAGATTCTACAACAACCTGAAAAGAGGTGATAGTGAAGAGAGACTTAGTTTTTCTCGCAGGTAATAAGTGACAGGACAAGAGAAAATTACCTCAAATTGTGCCAAGGAAGATTTAGGTTGGATATTAGGAAAAAAAAAATTGTTTAAAAGTTTGGTCAGGCACTAGAGCAGACTGCCTAGAGAAGTGGTGGGATTACCATCCCTGGAAGTGTTCTAAAAGCATGTGGGTGTGGCACCTGGGGTCATGGTTTATTGAATGATTATGGTGAATATGATGTCTCTAGCTTCATATTTGGAATCCATGGTCTTGCATGGTCTTTTCCAACCCCAGACCTTCTATATTCTATGAATAGAATGAGGGAAAAAAAAAAGAAAAATAATGGGAAAAATAATACAATAGATATGGCCACAATCCATATGGCCACAGCAAGGTGCAACCTGGCTTTAAAGACAGATCCCTGCTGCTGACTTTTTAATCCTGTTGTGTGTCAATGTGCATGGTTTGTTTTTTTTTCTAATTGAGTAATTGAATCATTATGGAAACAAAATAGGGAGACTAGCAACCTGACAGCTCTCAGCAAATAGTTTTAGAGTGTCACAAAAATCTCTGTCATTCTTTCTTTGATTTCTAGCCACCTCTTAGAAACTTTATTCCCACACTGGCGGATGGGGTGAGAGCCCAGGGCTTATATGCTGCGAGTTGGACTGCAGCCAGTGGTATTTAAACTACACTTACTCTTTGCCAGATCTGCTGAGAACCTGTGACGACATTTTTGGAAGGGCAAGATGTGTCTCAGAGTTCAGGGAACGGGGAGATTAACTGCCACTGTAAGTGCATATGTGATCTAAATAATTGCCTGACTTCAGTTTGCAGCCTGGGCTAAGGTGCTGCTTCGTTGCTCTGATCTCTGAACCAGGGAGTCTGTCTCCAGAGCGTGGCACATGCCCTGCTTCTGTTCACCATAGTTTCACAATAATTTTCTGAATTGAAGGGAAGCTCTTAAAAATAAAAAATGTTCAGATGCTTTGTAGTTGTCTGTACTATAAAATGAATGAAACTTCCATGACCTTCTGGGTCTTCTACAAAGACCCTTGAAGCAGAGTTAGCCTGAGGGGTGGGTTAGCTGGGTGGCTGCCCAGCATGCTTAGGACTAGAGTGCACAACTGAAATTCTAGGTTAATGTTTATCCCCAATCAATTAGCGTTTTGGAAAGGCATGAAATTCTGGCTTGCCCTGGGCAGTGTTTGACTAAAGGCCAGCCACGGCTGGGAGCCCCAGAAGGTTGCAGATCTTGGCTCCGTGGGAGGCCTGGCTGTACAGCGGCAAACAAGCTTTTCTCCAAAGACCCTTAGTGCTCTGTTCAAAAGAATTTTTCATTTTCCACCTGTGGCCATGAAAGAGGGTTGACAGATGGGCTGTTGTAATGGGCTATTGTGTAAATAGCATGCATTTAGCAGAAATGCTGAGGGTGTGTATTTACAGGGGACTTACATGGATTTTCACAGTAGATGAGGAGTGCTCCAGAAGAGCCACTGCAGGCCTGCTGCATTAATTCCCTCCACAGAGTAAAGTATTTTATTTTTCCTTATTAGGTTCCATCAGAAACAAAAAATTAGCAACTCAGGGAGGGAGGAAAGGAGTTGCTTTGAAATAGCCTTTGGTCTGAATATTCATGGTTCTTTTTCAAAAGCTGGGCTCTCAAACCTCAGACTTACAATGGCAATTGCACTAATGTACAAAGGTTTGGGGTGATTCTACCTCATCTCTGTCATCCTCATTCCTGTGCTGAACATCCAGGAATGAGACAGACTGGGAAATCTGGAGCAACAGAGTGGAGTACTGTCAAGTGTGTATTGTTGGGGTAGAAGAAAAGATAAAGCAATGTGTACAGATGAGCTGTGAAACTGGCTGCAGAGGGTTAGGAACCTGAAGTTTGAAAGTGGCATCTGAGAAACCACAGAGAAAAGTGGAATAAGGAGAAGATGAAAGCAAATAACATTATTTTGACAAAGCAGCGAGGAGCTGGCAGGAAGAAGATGACCCCAAATAAAAACAGAAAAGAATAGAGGTGAGCTGGAGTAGCAGCAGTACTGGAAGGAGCTGTCTGAAGGACACTAATAAAAAAGCAGGAGAGGCAACGAGTGCTGGTCCCTGGGTGACCCAAGAGGCAGGTGGGGACGGCTGGCCACCCTCTCCACTGCTGGCCTCAGCAGTGTGTCAGCTGGCAGGGCTGGGAGCTGGCAATACAGCACTGACAGGGGGATGAGCAACACATGGTTTCACTGGCAAAGGATAGCTGTTCCCAAGGGACTTCAAAAGTTTTGATATATATAGAAGCAGGTCTGGCTCTCAGGCACAAGGCCAGCAAGAGAGAAGAGAGCCAGTACACATGTCCTTGTTAGTACTCCTTTCGAATGGGGACCCAGCCTCTGGGAAAACTCCCACTCTCAGGTCTGCCTAAAGAAGCTCCTGATTGCCATCAAGCAAGTTCAGTGTCAGGCCACCAGAGATAAAAGTGTGCCTTGACTTTTCTCCAAATCCTGCAATAAGCCCACATTTCTGCTTCCAGCTCAAGATTATGTACTCGGTCTGCAGTGCAGAACAATCTCAGCCAACCAGGCAGCACCATGGCAGTCACAGGGATATTTTTGGAGGGTGGGAAAGTTTGCTGGAATCTATGCCAAATACCAATGGGTTCAGCCAGCAGAGAAATTTAGTGCCACTCATCTCAGGTGCGTCAACTTTTCCAAGCCTTCACTGCTGGTGTCTAGCACAGCAAAAGGTTGTCTCTGTGTGAAATAGAGGGTGTGTTAATGCCCTCGTGCTGTTCTCTGTGCTGACAGCAGGAGCAGCCCTGTATTCTGTGAAGATGGTAAAAGCCATGATTTATGGAGAAGATCCCCCTTTCTGTCCCCAGACATAGAAGGCGTGTGAACTGATGGGACGCAGAACTGGTTTTGACTGGATGGGAGAGGAGGCATCTCTTGGAACTGCTATCAAATTAGCAGAAAATCTGGATATCCAGGTCCTGTAGAGGAAGATTGGCCTAACAAAAAGGTCAGCTTGGGCTGATGTTTCAAGTCTAAGCCTAAGATTGTCTTCCTGGGCACTTGATTGCAGTTCCATTGCCGCTCCCAGATGAAGGAATAGTGTACCTATTAAAGACAGCTGTACATCCATGCCATTTAGTGAACAACTTGTGCCTTCCCAACACACACAAAAAAAGTACAGTCAGTTTTGTTGTTAATTTTTTTTTTCCGGTTCCAGTCAATTGTTAATAATCATATTGTCATTTTCTAAAGAGTTGGCACCAAAACTTAATTCATTCCACACAGAAAGAACTACCTCCAACTTATTACAAAACCCGTGATTATCTCACAAAGTCATATTCTTGACATCTGTTAAGTAAAGGTTTATTTTACACTTCAAAAGTCAATCTGCACAGCTGACTAAACTTCTTTAGTAAAGGCTGCTCCTGTAAAATATTTGGGGAAATAAGAGTTGGTTTAAGAAAATATTTGTTTTAGTTAAAAAATGAGTAACCTTCTTTTTTCTGTATATGGGAAAACATGACTTTTCTTTAGAATTGAAGAAGGGAGTGGAAGAAAGATGAAGTATTTCCTATGTACTATATCTGATTTTATCAGAACCAGACAATGACAGCTGAATCAGTTCATTGTACATATAATTTTAAGCCCTGCATTCCTAATTTTTTAGTTATAACATAATGTAATGTTGATGGGGATCAAGCTAGGCTCCTGGATTATTTGCAGAGAAAGTTCTTGAAAGTACTTGGTTCAGGAAATCTGTGATTTGTAATCCAGGCTATGCTACATGGAAATTGGGGCTTGGCTGTCAGACTTGGTAATGTCATTAACCCAGGTGCAACAATCTAATGTGCATCATTATAGGCCTTGGAAAGGATCCTTAGAAATACAAAAGTGATCTTAAATGTCATCTAGTTCCAACACCCTGCCATAAGCAGAGACATCTTCCACTACACCAGATTACTCAGTCCTGTCCAGCCTTGTCTTGAACACTTCCAGAGCTGGGGAGTCCACATACACACTGGACAACATATTCAAGTTTCTCACCACCTCACAGAGAAGAATTTCTTTCTAATATTTAATTTAAATCTACCCTCTTTCAGCTTAAAGCCACTCCTCCTTGTTTTATGTCTAGGTGGCCTTGGATGATGTCCCTCTCCAGCCTCCTTGTGAGCCCCTTTCATGTACTGGAAGGTGCTATAGAGTGTCCTCGAAATCTGTAAGCTTTTCCAGCAGCTGATCCCAGCCTATCTATTTCTCTTTAACCCTAGCTCTGGCCATGCATGTATGGTACTTACTGGATAGTCTTGATACCATTGAAAGCAATCATAACTGCTGTTGTAGACAACTCAGATATTTTTTTACCATCTCAGAACACGCCTCTACAACATAGTGAAATACGTGCATGAGCAGGTATTTTGCTCCAGACTGTACCTCTTTGACAACATTGACCACTTGGTGTGATTTTTAGAGGAAAGAAAAATCATCCCCTGAACCAAATAAATAGACATTATTTGGGAATGCTTTATCAGAATAATTTATTAAATACAAATTAAGTTTAGGTAAAATCAAAAATGTTCATTTGAGTTTTATTCCCCTTTCTCACAGAAAAAAAATAATCATGGGTTCTCTCAGAATGCAGGAGATTTGGAGAATTGACATTCCAGATATCTCTCATCTGTGCAGTCACTCTCTATGGTCACTTGTCGCAAGCCAGGAAAGGAATCAATTTACCAGTCAGTGGCCAACAGTCAGAGCAGATACATTTCTGATGATCACTGAGATAACACAAGGGTACAGAAAATTCAGTTAATACATGGCTATCTTCAATACAAAGAAATTTTGATTGGTTCTAGGCAGGTAGTCTTGGACCTTATCTTATGCCTTCAGGTCAGCTTTGGGTCAACGGTATTGATAATGAATTGGAGCTTTCTAAAGTACATTACATCTGGCACAAATAAGCACAGCTCATCAGTGGAGTTAAGCCCTGAAAAGAACATTTTCTTGGGATTATGCTGGTAGGGTCAAAGGGAAAAGAACAGGGAAGGCATGACAGAAAAGAGAAGCTGTACTTCATATATCTTGCTGGAGTTGCAAGGTGAATTCTAAAGGAAAGATTTTGAATTTCTCTGAAAAAAGACCAAGATTTTGTTTTGCTTCAGTTCAGCCACAACAGATTGGAGCATAACCAGGAGTGTTAGATAGGATTGTTCATTGCAGGTACTTAGATCTACAAATTAGCTCCACAATTCTTTCGGTAGTTGTTCCTTAAAGCTGAAGTGTATCTCTGATTTCAAGAGTAGGATCCATTTTGCCTTAACTGAGCCATTAAAAATGGTGCATGTTATCTGAGTGGGTTTTTCATCCCCCTTCTATTGTCACTGGAGCAAACCAGGTATGTGTGCAAGGTGTAGTTTATACAATAGCTGTAATGATGTGCTCTCTCACAGAATACATTTCTTCGGGCCATTACAGAGTGATCCTCAACAACTTATATTAAACATGTTACATGTTAGCAATTTCAAAGTTGGTAAGATAAAACCTCCTTGATTCTCTTGAATTCTCACTCTAGGATACTTGCAAAACAGTTCAAGACCTGTCCCTGGCCTGAATCTTGCCATAACTCACGAGGATTCTACCATCAGTATCAGTGTCTTCTGGAGCAAACCTAGCACCTGCTAGGAATAATAAAACCAGGAAACAGGAATGCAGCCAATAATTTTTTTTTTTTTATCAGGACAGCAATCCAGGAGAGAAGTTCAGCTTCTCTCTAGGTCAACTGGATTTGAGCCTTCATCTCCTGCCTCCTGGAATGTGTCTTTACCCTAACCTGAGTGGGAAGGAGTGGGCACCCTCATTCTCCCATATCAAAGTTCCTTTGCTTTATATAAGCAACTTAAATATTCACTGAGAAGGACAGAAAACATGTACCAAGTAAAAGAGGTTGATCTAGGGAACTCTTCTACTTATTATAATGTTTTACTACTACACGTTCCTGCGAGCAATTTAAACCCTGGGATTTAGTGTCAAATTGTTCTTTTTCATTTCGTTGTTTAAATGGGTCACATAAAATGGAAGAACTCCAGAATGAGGGAACAAAAACAACAGTCATAAACCTCTAAAACCCTTCTTAACAAATATAGTGCCTTAGGTAGTTAGAATAAAAGGGTTTAAATTAATTAGACAGAGAAGGGAGTTGAACTCAGAACACTAGTCTCTAGACGACTGCTCTGGCCCCTGGAAATTCTGGAAAATAGTGGTGAGGAATAATAGCATTTCCTTCTCCAGATGATTTCTAAAAGAACCCATTATAGAAACAGCTCTTAACCTTGTTTTTGGAGATAAATCAGCACAGCAATGGGAGGAATGTGTGCCCAGACCTGGGGATCAAGGAGAAAGGATGTGGAAATCATAATTTTGTTGTGATTTCTTTTAAAATTCCAGTTAGGCAGACCACATTGTTTTAGGTAAAACTTCTTACAGAATTATCCATTACAATGCTTTGGCTACATAGTAATAAAGTCTAGTACATAGTAGTAGTACATAATACATAGCAATAAATATGTATAAATAATTGATATGTAGTATAAATTGAAGCCTGGAGGCTACAGTGGTCTAAAGTTCAGTGCTCTAATTGATCTAATCTTAGTTTTGCAGAATGCCAGGAAAACCTAGATAGTAATTTTGCATCAATTTATTTTGAATTTGATTTTATGGTCAAAATTTTACCCTAGAGCCCACTACCAATTTCTGTCCAAACCCATTTGATTTGAACTTTGGGTATTTTGACTACATTTCATGTTACTACACTTCTGTCCATTGCAGCTCAGCCTGCAATATTGATTACAATTTCTGTTGCTCTTATGAAGTTTTGGGAGTAAAGAGTTTTATAATAAATGATGGGAATTTTCCATTTCTACTAGTAAAGTATTAGCACTGAGACATAGATTTTGTGTAAATCCAAGTGTTTTGGGTTTAATGCATCCTTTTATATACTGGCTTATGTTATCATAATTTTTTAAATGTATTTTTAAAACAAAAGTGGTGACATAGGCTGTGGAACAATGAGCTTTTCTTGCATGACGAGATTGATTTTCTGTAAGTCTAAGTCTCAAATGTGACTACCTGCTTAGTTTAACTTGTTGTGAAGTGTTGGCACCCTTATCCCACTCATTGCACTTGTGTAAGGCAGCCCCCTTGCAGTGGTGGCTGCGTTATAGTAACCACACAAAAGGCTGAGGGAGGTTTAATATAAGTTAGAATCAAGTTAATACAAAACGACCCCAGAATTTCCACAGGGATAGAACCTTGTCTATCAACAGCTGATAGAATAATTCCTTATGAAATGATAACATTTGGGATACCACAACTTCCAATAGAGCATAATATATTAAATGTCAATCAACATGAGTTTATGAAAATAGTTCTTGTCAAACCAACCAGATGTCTCTCTCTGATGGGATTACAAGCTGAGTTAATAAAGGTAAATAACATTGATATAATACACATAGATTTATGTCAGGCATTCATCTGAGTACCCAGCAAGCATTTCTTTAAGAAACTCTAATGACTAAAAATCAACACAGAACACATTGAGTTTATTAGAACTGACTATCTGTTAGGTCTCCAAAGATAAACAGGGAATCTTAACTGAACAAATATGGTTTTTTGATGCTTGGACTAGTGAGGAGAAGTTGGGCTGTTATATCTTTATATTTTGTGTGATTGTGGCAACATTAATATGCTCAGTTCTGGAGTTCACCATCCTATGTAGTTGCCTGTGAACTTGGGAGGGAAAGTGAGCAATCTGGAGAATCACAGGAATGGTTAGAAGACAAGAAAACAAGGATTGCAAATTCAATGAGTTCAATCTGTTTAGTTTATCAAAGGAAAGGTTAACAGATGACATAATCAAAGTTTATAAGTATCTCCATGGAGAAAATACATTTGATAATAAGGGGTTCTTCAGTTCAACAGACAAAGACATAACAAAATGTGGTAGAAGGATGCTGAACCTGGAAAAATTCCAATTTAAAGGCATTAGTTTTATGAAGGGGATGATTAACCTCTGGAACCATTTAACAAGGATTACAGCAAAATTCAATCTCTGGAAATCTGTAACTCAGAAGAGGATGTCTTTTAGAAAGACTGAGTTGGAGTAGCACAGTGGTTCCTCACAGGTTTATAATCTAAGAAATACTTGGGGGACTTAGTTATTCAGTCAGCTTATGTTTAAACGGATATTTCTTATTTATAACTTCAGTGTTTTGTACTGACTCAAAAGTGGTAGTGGACCAAAACTCCTCTTTCAGATGAGAATGTGTTTATAAGCTGGTGCTCTTTGTGGGCTGCCATAAAACTTAAACTACTTCTTTAAAGTAGTTCAGAATGAAATACAATCTCTGGCAGCAGCAGGATGTACACAGCTGTAGCATGTGTGCCTGTCATGTCATACCCCTTGCAAACATTCAGATCCTGGCATGCATTTTCTTAACATAAATAGTTTAGAATACATGCTCACACTCTGAGAGAGAAAAAAATTTCTCAGTCTACTGCAGCAGCCCTGACCAATGGGTGTTTAATGCTCTCCTTAGAGAAGCTCTCTCAGTAACACAACTCCACTGACTTGGTCTATCATTTTAACAGCTCTCAGAAGCAGCTCAATGGCCTGGTCACAATTTGGATTAAAGCTACCCAAAGACAATACCAGCCTGTGTGCCATGTGATGAGTGAATACAATCTCTGTCTCTGAGAAGAATGGGACTTAAGGGTATATTTTAATCACAGGGTCTCAGAATATGTTTAGTGGCTAAGGCAATGAGTTGGAGAGCAGTGTGTTGGTGCTTCTCTTCTCTTGTGGCAGGGCTGTTGGCAGTTCTGACACACAGAAGGGAAGGAAGGGAGCCTCATCTAGGCAACTGGCAGAGCTCATTCCCACAGCCTCACACCTGAATGCTCCCACCTGTGCTTTGTCAGCTATACATCTACCACTCTTAATGCTGTCAAGTGGTTAAAGAGAAAACATGTGTATTGTATTTTTTTGAGATTATTCCTGGCCTTTTGGCCATATTCTAATTTATATCATGTCATTTTCCTTCTACATTCTTCCTTGAGTTTCAGTTGGTTTCAATATTTCTTCATATTTGTTTCCTAATAACATACAACTACAACATGTAGAAAAAGCTTGTTGATTTTTAAAAGAAAAAGGATTAGCCATTATATGAATTATTAGGGTAACTGTGGTTTCTCCAGGACATAAATCAATCCACATTCTTCAGGATATAAATCATGCACTAAATGGCTGAGACTTAAAGGAGAAGCTTCCCTCCTGAACATGTTGTTGCATAATTGCCTATTATGGAAGTTTTATGTCTTCCTCTGAAGCATCTGGTACTGGTACCATTAGTTTGATCTGGAATGATAATTCCTGTGTGCCTTTGTGGAGCATTCCTATGACACTTTAGCAGCTGCTTGATTCCATCTCGTACAGGGCAGCCAGATGTCCCACAGCTTTAAGGTTATCCCACTTTTCAGCATCCTATTCTGCTTCCTTTGCTTGCCTTAAGGAAGGTCAGCTAACCTTGTATTTGGACACTGTCTAATGTCTTTCATATTTGGAAATAAAGCTACCCACAATGTGATTGCAGAGCAGGAGGAAAGTCGTCACAGCCAGGGAATTTTTAGAAATCTGGCACTGAGGAAAACACAGAGAAAAAGTATTGCTCTCCAACTAATTCCATATTCTGTTTTATGTCTTTCTTACTACAAGCAGAGGTATGTGTTGTAAATCACGATCGTGGCAACAGTGATCACTATAATTAATTTTGTATAATGTTTTCCATCCCAGACCTTTGTTTTCAGTAGTTCATAAATTTCTAAATCTTTTACTTATTGATTTTGATCAAGAGAAGGAAATGAAAAAAAAACCCAAAGAAAACAACTTATTTTTTTCTCTATTTCTAGACAATTTTAGTCACTGTTTTCAAATGCTGCTCAAATAGTGGTGGGTAAACAGCCACCACTGAGATTGCTGTAGCCATTTGGAAATAGATTTTTATTTTTTGAAACTTGGAGCTCATGCTAGAAATTCTGAGAAGAGGACAAGTGTGAAAAGTGAAGAAAAACTGCATGTATTATTTATGATGTCTATCTTGGTTGACCTAGGATAAGAGAGATGACCTGGGGAGTCATTCCAAAAAATTGTTGAAAGATTCCAAGATTCCAATTAATTCAGTTCCAATTAATGGAGTATCATCTTATACATTATTTAACTATTTCTAGACACAAACATGGTGGAGAGACTGAAGGTGGGGTTGAAAACAGCAGAAGATGTCTACTTCTGAACTAATTTTCAAAAATTCTTTGCAGCTAGTGGTGATATAATCAATATGGTAATTGAAATTCTTTCTAATGTAGGTATGCAAAAGATATTTTATGAATTGTTTCCTAAAAATACCCGTCTTTGTTGGCTGAAGTGAGATTGGAATTAAGAGCTTTGGTCTCTACATTAGGATGCCCAATGTTTAGAGTTATGCTCCAACCACACTAATTTTAATCCACATTTCTTTTATCTTCTTCCTCATTTTCCTCATAACCAAGATTTCTTGGTTAACTTTTCTACAGAGTTTGGTTAGTGGTTAGTGGCCTACTCTTGTTTTTTTTTAAATGGAACCTCTTATGACAGTGATTAATCCAAGTAGGATACATTTACCTGTTCTTCTTTTCCTTATGCTTTGTCTTATTCATCATCTGGGACACTATGCACAGTGGCCGTGAAAATTTTTATGTGTTGAGTGCTGCATTTAAAGTGGATATTTGAAAGAGGGAAAAGCTTTAACTAGGCTAAGATTGTTCATACACCTCAGCATTGGGGCAGTAAAAGAATAAGCTGCCACATTCCTGCCTTCTCATTTAAAAATAGTCCAGCATTAAAAGTTGCAGGTCATGTTCCTGATCTAGGTCACTGTGTCACCTCAGCTCGGGTCATGGACAGCTATTCCAACTGTGCTGGGGGTGTGCAGCAGGTACCAGCTGGTTAAACCAGCACTGCCTCAGAGAAAAATGTCAAAAATTACCTGAAAAAGAAAGTAGGCAGTAAAATAAGGAAATATGCTGATGGCACAAAGTTATTCAGACCTGTAGGACAAGGGCAGACTGTTGAGTATTTCAAAGACTGAGTGACTGGGCAATAAAATGATAGATGAAATGCAATGTAGATATATGTAAAGTGATGCACATAAGGAACAGCAGTCCCAGCTCTACTTATAAAATGGTCTCTGGGGTGTATTAGGATTTAAAAGGTCCCCAAAAGGGCAACAAGGATGTTTCCTTTTTTTTCCAGAAATGTTTTCTGCATGAACAGCAGCTCCATAGGCTGGAGATCCTCAGCCTTGAAAGGAAACTTAGGCATGGTTTGGTGGAGCCCAATATAGTTAGGGATGACATGAAGATTGTCAGTGCATTTTCTTTGCCACAAAGGGGAACTGAGACCACTGTGTTCAGACATAAGGGGCAGGTTCAGAACTAACTAAAGAGGATGGTTCTCCATATTACAAGTGATGGACCTATGGGAGAGCTTGCTGGAGGATGTTGTACATAAAATTTGCATGGTATCAATAGGCAGCTGGATGAATACTTGCAAGAATTACATTCTGGAGATGACTAAATAGGAAAATCTCATCAAGATAAGGAATCCTTGAGCTGAAAATAGTAGCAGTCTGAATATGCAAAGGACTACCTATGCTTGCTCTTCCCTTGGATTTTTACCTGTGGATACTTATGGACACAAGACACTCAGCAAGATGGAGTGCTGGCTGAAGTCAGAGCAGCTGGTATTGCATCCATCTAACTATGGGCTTGTGAGTAGGAATTTCCTCTTTTGCTGTGTTTTGAAGTAGTCACTCTGCTGCCTGTCATACAAATACAGAGTCAAGAGATAGTCCTCATTCCAAAAATCTTATCTTAATGGCAAGATATAACCTGTAGGGGTACATGGGAAGAAGCCTAACTAGGAAACCAGTTCAGCAGGTTTTTCCACTTTACCATGTGTGAATAGGAGCTAGAAGATGAATAGGTGTTAGTAGTTACATTTTGTTGAAGAGTTCTTAATAAATTTATTATTTCTAAATTTTTTACTTCATTCTTAAACATCCCTATGAAGAATTTCATGCTTCAAAAAGTTTGTTGATGGGTTTGGGATGAGATGAAAAAGCATTCTAATGGAAGGCAAATATGTGTGCTTTTAGGAGATACACCACTTTGAACTACTCAGTGAGACTCTCTCTGTATTATTCTCAGAAACATCATGTTCTGGCAGAAATAAACTGCGAAAATGATTAAAAGCCAATGATGCTAGACTAAAAGATTTCTGGGTAGATCAATGTTTATGATATATGTATGCCATATATAATGTCATATGATTAACAAGGAATACAAAAATGTTTGCCTGTGCTAATACTCCTGTATGACTACAGGAATGTCTGTGTGAGTTGATCTGTTTGCATATATTTAGGTATTATTTTTATACTGACAAAGAATGCATATGTGTGAACACTCATGTCTTCCTACATATGGCTGAGCGATACTATCTTTTTTCTTTTCTTTTTCTAAAGTTTAATTTACCTTCTGCTTCCTTCATACATGCTTTTTTCTTTTTTAAAAAAAAGGCAAAAAACCTTTCCTTCTTTTCAAGACATATAGGATTTTCTTTCCAGGACACTATGGGAAAAATAATCAGCCATATAATTTCATGCAACTTAAAACCCCCAATATCAAAATAAACGTGAAAGAAACTGAATGGGGAAGGAAAACAGTACTGCAACTTTTGTCCTCTGATCAGCATTTTTGCTGTTCAAGACTTCCTGAGTGGTAAAATAGCTCAGCCACCCATGCAGTTAAGTCAGAGGGCAGAAAATTTTTATATTACTCAGATTTCCTCAAGGGGATGACCACGCTGTGACCTCTTTGCATTCTGCAAAGCGCTGTGACTCAGAGACGTTATGATGCTTCTATTTTAGAGTTTCTCCAGTGAACATTTAGGCTTTCCTCTGTGACACTTTTCAACTCTAGGTGGGTAAAAGCATCTTGCCAGGCCTGGTAACCTAGGGTCATTCCTAGACTCCTAGCATTAACATTTCATTAGCTGCAATAGTCTCTGTTGCTGTCCTAACTGTGCTTTACTTATGTGACTTGACGCACTTGAGCAGCCCCACTCATTTCAAGCTCTGATGTAAATGAATGACTCTGTAAGTAGAGTCATCCCATCTGTTTTTTTTCTAGTACAAGCCTGGTAAGCCTTTTTTAATTAATCTAAAAAAAAAAAAATCCTTTAAGGCTTGTAAAACAGCAACATGTTCCTGTTAGGAAAAAAAATCCTGCAGGAAAAAAAAAAAAGAGAGAGAGAAAAAAAGCTCCATAGCCAGATATAGGCTTCAGATATATTAAACAAAACCCAAAAAAACAAAACGAGCAATGAGGTAGGTGAGCTAACTTACCTTAAATGATTCCCATTTCCAGGACTGAAGATTAAAGCATCCTAGGATTAAAATTATAAATAAATAAATGTAAATGTGAATTTTAAACTGAGATTTCCTTGTGACAAGTGCTGTAAGTTAAAATGAACAATTTTTCAGTATTGTCCTGATGTACTTCATTCTGTTGCCTTCTATTTTCATGGGTTTGTTACTTAACAAACATAGTCATATACATTAAAGAGAGCATTTTGAAATATGCAGCAGATTTTTCTTATAATCATGTGTATCCAAATTGTGAATAGCAGAAGAAACTGTTCCCATAATTTAAGAAGCAGGACAATTAATACAGCGTTTGCAGCTTGATGCCATGTATTAAAGTGATGATGGAGTAATTTATGAGGAAATTGAAGTAGGTACTGTACATAGTATGTGAAAAAATGAAGAAATCAGCTCATTGTGACACTTCTTCCTGCTTTGCATGGCTGCTTTATTGCTGATTGCATTGTAGCTTGGCACAAGGAACTGGTAAGGAAAACAAGAAACACTTAATACATGTACAAAAATAAGTGAGAGAGGGGGAGTTAGAAATAACCTGAGTACTTCCCATAACTTGCATGCCCCACAAGCTGTGGTCAGGTGGGAGACAGCTATTATCCCACTGTTTTTCCTACACTCCAAAGAGCATGGAGCAAGCTGGGAGCCAGGGTAGGACCATGCATTTCATTCACAGATCTTGTACAGGCAAATGCATTTTCTTCTGACTTGCCTGCCAGCCTCTATTCCGGGCTTTGTGGACCAGGTGGTGCACAAAGGTACAGACGCAACACTGCAAATGTCATTAAAGCAGAGGAAGAAATCTCACCATCCCATACTCCAAAACTGTATGCTCTTTCTAATGGGTTATTTATTGTAGTATGTGAGAGCTAAGTACAATCTCTAGCATTTCTGAGACATGTTGCATATTTTAAATATAAAATACAGGAAATCTAGATCATGCCATTGAGCATCTCACCAAAACACAGGCAAGAGGAGACATCTAAGAGTAGTTATTCAAGAACATTGGTAAAATGCTTCCTTTGTCACATAAAACACCAATTCATTTGCCCATATAAAGATATCTATTTTGATTTTGTACAACTCAGAATATGCTGGTCAGCAGTGCAGTTATGGCACAGGACCTAGTACAGACCCACAGCTTTCTGGAGAGGCCTTTGGAGGCCACATGGGATATTGGGCATTTCTAGCATCATCCTATTGATTCCCCTTCATGTCTTGAGTCTTCCAAAGACTCAGCAGGTTGTCTCCTCCCACTGTCAGTCATATCTGTTGTTCCAGGTGACTTAGTAGAGATGAGTTTTCCCTCTTTCCATTAGGGGAGCCTAGATGATTAAGTAGAATAGTTCCTGACACGGTAAAAGAAAGGGGATGTCAATCTTGCACCCTGTGCTAGAATATTATTCAAACAGCATTGCCAAATCTGTGCATGAGTTTATCTCTAAGCAGAACAGCTCAGCCTTCAGTCAACCCATCAGACCATTGTTCTACCACTGCTCTGGCTGCCTGAACAGACAAGGAGCAGACACCAGCCACTGCTCTGCTTGGGGCTCTCACAGGTAACTGCAAACACTGAAAGGGGAGAGGATCTGGTCCTGACACCGTATTTCTGGGGCTGTCCAAAAGTAGTTAACCCAGGTTTCTAAAGCTAAACTTCAAAACTGATTTATTATTTTGGTACTTAAACAGGCATAGGATTTCAGGTTAAACAGATGCAGATATGTGTCAGTTTATTGCCAATGAATGTGACTAAAAAATACCTGGAGCCTTAGGAAAGGAACAAAAACAGTTAACAAAAGCTAAGATAGGCAACTCATACAAAATGAAGTTTTTAAGAAGACAACATGGCTTCCTGTCAGCTTTCATGGTGAAGCAGAGAAAGAAAATCCTACTCAACATTTCTGGAGATGAGAATCAGAGATTCTGCTGATTTTTTTACATCTATGACTGATTGAATTATCCATTGCAAATAGTGTTTGTTGCTAATTTGGCCGTTTTGCAGTTCATGAATCATTCTGGAAGCAATCCTGATTTCTACAAACACATTTGTTATTTGTAAGTATTCACTGAACAGTTTTATGTGAACAGATTTCAGCCTCTTTTTTTGTTCTCAAATAGTGTCATCTATTCACTATTTGAAGTGTTTGACTGGTCAACCAAATCATATACTATTGTCTGCACTTCCTGATTAGGTAACTGAGACTTATAAATACAAGTATAATGAATGGCAAATGATGAATAGCAAATAGGGTATAACAAACATTGGATCATCCGAAATTTCATATTACAAATACATAATTAATGTAACGTTTCGGACTTAAACATTTCCCTGAATACCTGCCAGCTTCCAGAAGATCCTGAAACTATGAGTAATACCTGTCAGAAATATCAGCAATTATACTCTCTGTTTTATTAGCATGAAATTCAAAAATCAGGATGTCCATTGGTAAAGGAATGTTGAACATAATGGCAAGAGTGCATTTATCTGTATTTATGAATGTATAGATGTGATTCTACTACTATTTTCCACCAATAATCTAAATATATTGTTAAAGTAAGACTGTATGAATCTAGCACATGACACTTTTCAACCAATAACAGGACATGACTTCTTGGTATATACCAAAATGGAATAGAGGAAATGAGCAGGGAGAGGGAATGTGTTTTAAATTGCGATTTGATGAGGCAGAAGAAAGCAGTTCCAGATTTAAGGAGCTTCAAGAAATATTTTCAACTAACGACCTGCTTTAACATTGTTTTTAAATCCTGTGTTTCTTTTTGACTTCTTATTTTTTGTTTTTAATGTTTGGTTTCTTTTTAATTAAAATATGAATTGTGTCTGAGTTACTGATCACTTTTCTGTCTTTAGACATGAAGTTGTCACATATTTATGAATACACTGTGACACTGTGAGATTTAATAAATAAGTGATTATTAATGCTATCAGTATTTGTTTTGAAGGAGAAAATTCAAAGAAAAACAAGTGATGGTTACTTAGCTAACAATTCTTCATGGTTTAGATCCAGTATGTCAATGTACTTAATGCCATGACCCAGTGGCCAGGAGGATGTTTTGGCTGGAAAAGGAAACTGCAGCGGATAACTTGAGCAAGCTCAGTCTTCTCTCTTGAGATCCCCAGGAGGTGAGTGAAAGGGTCTGTCTCTGCTAAATATAACTGAATGTTGTGTATGTAATACAGATATTAGCAAAACTGCAGTCTGCTATTTTAATCCCATGTCCAATGTTTGGGTTCTCTTTTGCTTTGGTCAGATCGAATCTTGTGTGAGAGTAAAAAAAAAATTCTCTAATTAGGAAGGCTTGGAGACTAACTAAATATACAAACATTTTTAAAAACTCTTATACACAAGTATGAAGTACTGCTGTCACGATCTGTTGATTACTTTAAGGCTATCAGTTAAAAGCATTGTATAAGATCAAAGTTGCATGGCTGTTAACCCTTTTGGCACAACCCCTTGGCCAAATGCCAGCAGCCTTGATTTCTCTTTCAAGGGCAAAGAGAAGAAAAACTTTTTGGATGTGTTCTTTGGCCCATCTTCATTCTGAAGGACAATATACCACAGGGCTTTTCCTGGAGCTCAGTAGCTATAAACTGCCACTCTCTTGATAACAAATTCCCCAGCCTTTCTTTCTACCAATTCCCATAGCAAAACAATATTTCTTTCATTTTTTTCGTCCATACCCATGACACCTTCTCTCACTTTGATGGCTTTATATTCACATTTTCTGCTGAAATACCTGTTCAAGACTTGCCATGCCAGCCTTATGTCCCGCAGCTTTAACCAGTCGGCCTCTGAGGCCACAGGTAGCAGCTTTTGACCAAGTCTTGCTGTTTCCAGGAATCCTACTAAATGTAGTTTAATTACTTCTTTCCTTGAGGCTGAAGGATGGGTGTTTAACATGACCATGGCTAAACCAGTTCAATAATTGTCTGGAGACCAAACAGCCACTTGAGAGCAGTCACTAATTTTTTCTGGGACAGCAATATTATTATTTCCTGGCCTTGCCATATGGGTTGCATAGGAGTGGAACACATAACCAATTAACTGAGACAAAGGTTTAACTTAAAGCAATAATGAGAGTGCATTTAGTGCACTTTGGAGCCACGGTTATCATTACTGAATTATAAATATTAATAACAGTTAAACACATTGTCAATGGTGCAGCCATTAAACATCTGCTGCCTCTGTTACATGGTGCTTTTTAGCTGGGCTGAAATCTCTGCTTTGAGGCATGTGGAAATACATTGATATTTGTGACTTAATGTAACCCAAAGTTCAGGTGTCTCCATGATGGCATTTTGACTTCAAAATGGCTAGCACCACACATATACTTTTTGGGAGTATCTGTTTTTCCAGGCTATTGATAAGAATTGTTGTTCTCAATGACTCTAGAAGCACTAGACAGGATCCATAGTTGCTTGCATTTCAGGCTCAGGGCTTCAGGCACAAGGGCTGTGCCAACAGGATTTGGGCACCAAACTCCCTCCACAGGAATGCAACACATATCTCCTCATCGATGCATTGTAGTACCATGAGGAACAATATCTGTGCCTCAGAGAGGTCAGCAAACAATTTCCTCTAACAAAAACAATCTGATTTTTTATCTTATAATGTTTTGGAGGATGTGTTTGTCTTCTCTCAAAATCTGATTTTCTTAATATCCACCAAGATGTCCTGAGAAAAAATTGTTAAATACAGATTATTCTGGGAAGAATCATTTATTTATAATCTTTCTTTCAGGAGTGAAAACTACAAACATTTTCTTTAATCTCTGAACACATAAATGAACTAAAACTGTGCATAATGCTTGTGAAGTGGAACAGCAAGAAAGACACTTTACTCTGACAGATTTTATTTTTATAAGGGTTTCATTTGGTGCTTTTAACACAGGTAAATGTACCTTGACAATATGTCAGAAAAAGAAATAAAATAATTTCAACATCCAGATATTTTTCCCAGAATTACTTTGTTCCAAATCTAAGGCCCAGTGGGGAAGAAGTGATTAACTCCCAAGGTCATTTAAGCATCAAACTGTACTTCTGGCAATAAAAGAGCCCTCTTAGAAGGAGCATTCACAAAAGGACACCTCATTCTGAAAGCAGGTGTAATCAGAATTTTGTTAAAGTGGAAAGAAAGCAAATTGGGAAAGAAAGGAGTAAGGTATCTACAGTCCTCCAAATTTCATAGGAGGCTGAGAACAAACCAGGCTCCAGGCCATAGGCAAGACATTATGTGAACATACATTCTGTTGAATTGATTTCAAATCCAGAAAGAACAGTCTATTCTGTTGGTCAAGTAACAAGTTAAGAGGTAGTTTTATCTAAAAGGAAGAGGCTACTTTACAGTGAATACTTAAATTCATAGGATGAAGTTCTGATAAGATAAAACTAAAGCCCTGGAAATGTTAGCTAGAGATTAAACATTTTTAATATGCAGTGTAAGCAGCTACTATAATAACTGCCAATTATCAGAATCCAAAACCTTTAGTAAGAAAATAATAAAGTGACCATGTAATATTTTTATACTAAGGACTCAAGGTGAATTTAAACTCAGGCATGTTTTGGATTCAGCTTTGAATCTCACTGTAAGTCAATTCTGCCACAAACACTACATCTTTAGTGAATCACCAAGTACTTTTGGAGGTAAAGATATCTACACATTTCTAATATCTTAGTTCTTGATTTACATCAAAATCCCATTAGTTAGTTCCTGTGTATATTCAACAGAAAAGAAGAGCAACATTCAATATGCAATATTCATTCAAACTGTAATTGAATAAATGGTATTAAATGTACAGATGAATTTAGCCACTATAAGATTAGGGATAAAAGCATATTTAGCAAAAGCAATAAAATGACAACTTAACATATTAAAGGGCAAGCAGCAATTTTTCATAAATAAAAGAGGGACAAGAACAGATCCCAGCAGAAGCAGAAAATGAAAATTGTTAAGTAAACTGGTTAAACAAGACATCACTATGCAACGATATTGTATGTTACCAATTTAGAACTCAGTTGAAGGTGTCACTTTAAATGCCAGGTCTAAAAAGAATTTTGCATAATCTTGAAATTCATTGCAGTGATGTTAAGCAATTTTGCAGTAAATTGACAGAGAGCTGTATATGACCCACAGAAAGGTAAATATTCACCATAGTTCAGTGGAGGTAAATGCCCTGAGAATATTTGTTTAGACTTTGATTGTTTCCTAAATTTGTTTGGTTTCTTCTTGCAGTGATTTCTGTTTAGAACACAAGAGACTGAAACAACTTACCCTGAATGAATCTTTCCTTGCAGTGAATTTCTAATTAAAAAAAAAAATAAAAAATGAATGGAGGATTCTGTCTCTAATTTCCCAAACCATTCTTGATATCCAGAAAAACTAAGTAAATGTTTAACATGCACTATGATTTAGAGTTCACATTAAATGTTTCTTTGTACAGCATTTTGTAGGTGCCAACATTAGAAAGCCAAACCCAGCAATGTTTCTGGCTGGAAAATAAGAACATACTTCTGTATGTATTGGGTTTGGTGAGCTTTTGGCAGGATGGGGTGGTGAACTGCTCCTGTGAGCACACACCCAGGAGGCGTGTCCCAAACTGCTTGCTGACCTTGCTTTGTCTTGAACTAGAAATTCTTGCACCATGAGTATCAAGTGGAAAGTTAAAAAAAAAAGGAACCACACTCTCACTGTGTTGATAAGAAGCATTACCCTGTGATACTTGCTAAAGGATTTAGTGCCACTAAATTCACTCTGAAACTAGCTTGAGGATAATCTGATAAAGTTAAATTCACTCAATTTATAAACATTTGCATGTTATTTATTCATATCGTTTACATGTGTTTGCCCTGATAACAGGAGCCTATGTGAAACAGCTGTCAGCAGCCACCAGAATTTGCTTGTTCACTGCTTTTTGCTGGAAGCCAAAAACGACTGCCCAGGCCCCATGAATACATGCAGTTCATTTATCCCAATTAGAAACTAATTTCAGGCAAGTGCCACTAACCAAGGACAATGTGAGACAGAACAAGAGAAACTATCTACAGCAGTGCAGCAAAAGAAGAGAGAAATAACAAATGAATATTGAGACACTCCATAGAAAGTGATGTTTTTTATTTTGCAAGTTACAGATAATGTGCTCTTCTGGTACTGTGGTTTATATTGTCTGTGCAGACACGTCAGGCTCATATTTTGAATTGAGCTGGAGTGTTGTTTCTGTGTTTGCAAAACTCACATGGGAGTCTTGCCTGAAAATGCTTTCTCCTCTACCTGCATCCAGAAATACTATGGGAATAGTTCACAACCTGCTGTCATGCTGACCTCCTGTGCTTGGCCAGCAAATCTAAGTCCTGAAACACAAGAGTTTCAAAATCACCTAATATTTCTTTCCAGTTTGGAATGAGATTCTAGGAAGGCTCTTCTTCAATGGATGGCTAGTTCTTATCACCAAGTTAAATCTAAGTGCCTAGACACACCTGATCCATAGTTTGACCAACTGTGATTTCCCTTTTATTGCTTCTTTTTAGTGCTGATTGTAAGTCGTGATATATATTGGAAAGGCCGAGATCATCCAGCCCCTTACACAGACATGTAAAAGAAGTGAATGATAAAGCACAAATTTGACAGCTACCACCATTCTATCAACATGCAAACTTCCTGTCAGGCTAGTAGGAAGTCTATATATTTTTCCTTGTCTTTTTTTTTCTAATTTTTTTCTAATTTTTTTCTAATTTTTTTCTAATTTTTTTCTAATTTTGCATAAAATGTTAGCAGCAACAGTGTAGAATTATGGAACATCAGACAAAAACAGAGCAAAAGAGGTAAGAGAAGGCTGAAAAGGGAAGATTTGGCTCTGGTCACAGAGGGTCAGGGTAGAGATTGATTAGGCAGACTAAACACTCCTAAATCCACAGGCCTTGATGGGATGCACTCACAGGTGCTGAGGGGGCTGGCAGATGTTATTGTTCTGTTGTTCTCCATTATCTTTGAAAAATCATGGAGAAATCCTAACAATTCTGTGATTCTGTGACTTCAATTCACATATTTTTAAAAATACCTATAAACATCCATTATTTGGTTCTAATTGAAATGCATCACCTTTTCAGGAACACAGTGTCACCTGTGTGTGTTGTAATGAAACCATCTGGCTCTTTAAATTTCATTACAACACACACTCTAATGGAGCACATAAGTTATTCAAGGTATAAATTGGAGTAACAGTACTTTTGTTACTATTAAAATATGTAGTGGAGGATATTGAAAATATTACCAACCCCCTACCTTGTATACTATTTGACTTACTCTATAAATTAAACTGATTTTTAATCAGCCATTTCACTAGGATAAATGAGAGATTCTAATCTGGAAAAGATGCTGAAGTATAATGAATGTAAGTACAGCTCTTACTAATTTTTAAAATATTATGCTAAGAAATGATGATATACCATACCACAACACCATAAACTAAGTAAATACAAGCAGAAGATATGAAAATAGAGTAAAATTCTAACTTTTCACTTAATTCAATTGTTTTGGAATTCAGTATGCAGAACACTTGCTACTTTTCTGATTTGAAAACAAAAACAACCAGGATCTCAAAAACACATTAAAGGTGGATTTCCAAATCTTTATCATGTCCAGTGGCAAGTGTACAAATCCTGTTAGAAATAGAATTATTTTGGTCAAAACCAAACAAAATGTAAATACATTTCCAGTAGCTTTTCAGTGCAAAAACTTGAGACAAATAATATCATAGCGGGCAAGGTAGTTACCACCAGACTATCAAAAAAGGAGATTAGAGTATTCATGAGACCTTCAAATGGATGTCCTGCTTTACAAGCATAGTTTGAATTTCAAATAATACAGGCTAAGTAGATGCTACAGATCACTGCACTTGCCTGTCAGTGTTGCATGTGGTGGTTAGCAATAAGTTCTAGGACTTATATTTGCAGGAAGAGATAATGATGTACAATAAAACTTAGGAATTGATGGTATGAGTGAAATGAATGAGTGGAAATTAGGTTTTGTCCATCTTCCTTCCTTCCTTCCTTCCTTCCTTCCTTCCTTCCTTCCTTCCTTCCTTCCTTCCTTCCTTCCTTCCTTCCTTCCCATGTGCCTTCCTGCCTTCCCTTCCTTTGCCTCCCTCCCTTCCTTTTCTCTACTTCTCTCCCTTTCCCTTTTTTCCAAGGCAGTATGCTTTTCAAGCTTTTAGGGTATGACAAATGGAAAGCAAATTTAAACACTTCTGACACCCTAAATATGCAACAATATATCAGCCTTATACAGCTTTTAATAAATACACTTGGTTATTTCAAAATATACTTTATGTCTTGGAAATAAGTACCTCACATATTCATTAGGGTCAAAACTGGGTTGAAATGAGTTGTGCAATGTCTTTTTTTATGTTATATAATTATTCATATATAATGAATGATGTATATTTTCAAAACAAATATGTAGCTCACTAGTGACACAGAAATTACAGATGGCCTGTGTTAAATATGCTTTTTTTTTAATTATGCATGAGGCTTATCCAAAAATCTTGAGCAGTGTCAGAATTAGACTCAAATGAATCTTTGTAGTTTTAGAATAGCCTCTCATTGCGAATCATACATTCTGTTTCCTAGTTTAGACATAGAATACTAAGGTAAAGATAAAATGATTTTGTTATTTGGTTGGCTGTTGTAAAGGAATTGGAAAAAAAGAATTAAAACTGAAGGTACAAGCTGCAAAACCACATTTTTATGTTATTCCCAGGGTCAGGAATTAGCATTTCCTCTGTTCCCTTATACTATCTCCTGTGTCCTCTAGCCATCAAATCCTGGCTCTGTAACTCCAGACTTTGGACTGTGTTGTTATTTGGGATTTTTTTTTGGTTTTATTTTAATGCTTTGGACATCAGAAATACCAAAATATACTTTGATTTTAAGTGCTAAGGTTTTGGAAGAGGAAGTTCATGTTCCATGAAATTGCACTAATGCCTTTATTAATTACCTCTTGTTTACACATCAAGGTCACATTGGAGACTGATTTCCTTTACTTAAAAAAGTGTAACATAGGCAGTGTTGATTGTTCAGATATTATTGAATTCTAAGTTCAATTTCAGAGGCATTCTTACATGACTGAGCACAGCACTCCAAGCCTCTGCTCTTGTCATGGTGAGTTTATGAACATTTTGCAGTGAGATTTCTGTTAACCCTGAGGCTGTCAAACAGTATTTAAGATAAAACAGCACCTGATCACCATGAAACATTTGCCCACTTAGAAAGAACAAAAGAGGAAACAACAACAACAAAAATAAAATAATTAACAACTACTTCGTTCCCACACAGCAAAAACTGGATGTCAACTGATCAGTTCTTTATGCTTGCATATGCTTTTAAAATGACTTTTTTTCAATAGCTATCCCCATCAGAACATGTTCTACAGTTGTAAATCAGTGCCAGTGAATTAAATTTTGCTCAGGGCATTGTGTACAATTTCAATATGGCTATTAATGCAGGGAAAATAAACAAGGAAAAAATGCTTAACATGACACAAGATCTGACTTATTAACTAATTCAGTATAAATGAATGTCAAGTAAATGACAGCCCCAGGATCCATCCAACACAAAGTTGTTTGAAAAAGCATTTCAACAATGGTTTAGAATATGTTATTCTTTCATTCAGTTGCCTGTGCTTCCAAGGGAGGGAAACATAGCTTCAGCCAAAAAAAAGGAAAAAGAAACACGCCACTTCAAGTAAAATATTCCACAAAAGAGAATTTCTATTTCAGAGGGTCAAGCTAAAGACAGTGATTAACAGAAGAGAATGTCTGACTGAAGGAAAGGAAGGTTTCTTTCTAAAAAAGCAATTGCTGAAGAGGAGAAGCATGAAAAGCCCATTGGTGCTGGATGTGTTGTTGTTTCTTTTTGACCTCACCTTGTCCAGTCAAGATGACTAAAAGCCTTACTTTGTTATTTACTAGCTTTTAAGCATATGGTTTTTGACAGTCTTCATTATTCTTTAATAAGTTTCTTTTGTAGTGGAGCTCACCCTTCAGAAACTCAGTTAAGGAATTGAATTGAATGTTTCATTTAGAGCAGGTTCATTTTAATTTATTTAAATATGTAAAGACATTCTGTTTTGTTTTGTGGGTTTTTTTAAATACCCGTGGGCTTGCAGGCAGAGAGGTATATAGCCTTATCTCTGAGTGAAAATTCAGCTCTCAGTTCCCTGCAAACTTTTCCTTGTTCAAATTAGGGCATCTCAATGCAAGAGCTTGTTAAAGTTTCATGTTATAAGGGATGGGTTTGCCTTGGCAGATTAATTTAACAGCAGGAAAATCTACTTCTGTTTTTCTTAATGCCAAGTTTTAAAGCCTGCTTACTTTGTGGGTGGTGTGACTCAGGAGGAAGCAGGGTAGCCACAGGCATGGGATCAGAACTTTGTCCTTATGCACGAGTGGGTGTGTGGGTGTGAGAGAAAAGAAGGTATGAGGTTTCTATCCTTCCTCCTTGCACTCAAAACACTCCCTGGGCATCCCGGGTGCTGTGCCTATTTGTGACCAATCACACCAGGCCAGTGGGCTTCCCCTCCATTTCTACTGGGCTGAGAAGCCTGAAAAACTTACAAATAGGCTCCTGGGTTTGAACCAAGAAAAGACAGAGGAAGCCATGTGAGCAGGCAGGAGCCTCATAGTCCTAAGGCGGCTGCACAAAGCCCAGAGCAAATTCCACTGTGCCACACCATGGCTGCAGGATGGGACATGGAGCTCCCCCCCAGCCAGGACAGCACCTGCAGGGGAATAGCTGCATGAAAGCCCACAGGACACATGGTTTCCCAAAGGGGCAATATCACAGCAGACCCCACACAGTGCAGGCCTTTTCCCATGCACACCTATTTGGAAAGAGCTGTCAAATTAAAATGAGCCCTTTTGTATGTGCTGAGGCTAATGGTTAATGTAATAAAACTCAACAGCGTTTACAACATGAGCTGTGTGGAACCACGGAGTGAGAGTTTGTGTCGTGGGCTTCTCTCCACTTGGTTTTCGTATAGGTGTAAGGATCAAAAGAGGCAAATTAATAATGAGCCAGGTAGTGACACAAACAAACAAACTCCATAAACACCAAAAGGAACCACAGCACCTTCACCCAGCAAAGGCAAAATCAGCCTTCCATTGGGCCTGGATGTTGCAGTTTTAACTCCTGGTGTGGGCTTGCTCCAGGTGTATACTCAGGCAGCACTTAAAGGTTGCTGCAGGTCCTGCTGACGTATCTGGATGAAATTTTAAATCAGCTCTAGTATTTTACTAATCAGAATCTACTCAGGATCATCCCTGTGCTGCTGCCACTGCAGGTACTGTGCTAGCTGCCCGCAGCCTGGCCCGTCCGATGGTACTGGCACACCTCAAGTCATGTTGCAGCATGGACACTCTCAGAGATATTCCTTTAAACCATAATAACTTACTTTTACCTCCCTGAAGACTATCAGAGGCAAACACTGGAGTGTCTGGTTTGACAGTTTAATGACTCCCATTTGGCAATTTTGACCACTATCAAATTTGAAATCACGAACCTGCACATTGATATTTTTACCCATGGCACTCAGGAAGAGGACAGAGGCTCTTTTCTTGCTCTAAAGACCCAGAGACAGCAAGAAATAAGGCCCAGTGATCTTCAATATCTGGTAGCCTGTTTACTGTAAGGAGAAACTGTAGGATTCCATTTGCAGCTACGAGAAAAAGTCAGAGACAGAATATAGCTTTCACTGTTCAGCTCAGGTCACAATTTTCTGTTGTTTGTCAAAGCAGGATGAGATTGGAACATCTGAGAGTAAAACTTGTCTTTTAGTTGCTTTTGCACACCTGTGACCACATAGATATCCTACTTTTGCACTGACTTTGCTCTAATTTGTTTTCCCAAGAAGCAGTCTTTTTCTAAAAATACTGATACAGGAGCATGGGGAGGACAGCAGAGAACTCATTCAGTGCCAGCTTCTCCACTAGCCTGCACTGTGAGCTGTTTTGCTGCTCACAAGCTGATGTTTTTCTCACCTCTTCCATCTTCTTCTACTTAGTCTAACTCCAGCCCCTGCACCTGCTACTGCAGGATATTGCCATCTATAGCTTTCCAACACTTCATATGCTGATGAATAGTTGGCTTCTGGTTGCTTCAGCAAAAGTCCTCGACTGCTGCTGAATTCATTCTCCAAGTCCAGAACAGAAGGGACCTTTATTTACTTTAATGAGCTCTGAGGATTAACACTGCAGACAGCCAGGTGCCTGGCCTCCTCATACTGATTTCTGCCCTTGGTTTCATGACATCTCATTGGCAAAGAATTTCTGCTCAAGGTGCTTGGACCTGTAAAGCATGATGTTCTTGGCTAAGTGCAATATTTGGAAATTCCATAGGAAAATAAACTGTCCTGTCTCTTACATAGATATCCCTCAAAAAATCTCTCAATAAAATCCCATAGTGACAGAGTAAAGTGGACAGAATTTAGAACAACAGAATCTTCCACAGTAAAATGCTTAGAAATTAGTCTGAAATAAATAAAAAATTAATTAATTTCTAAATCCACCAAAAACCTGCTATCTTTTTCAAACACTGTCCACAGCTTAATTACTTGTTAAGTCCTTCTTTTTTGTGTGTGGTGAATTTGCAGGTTGCTGTGCTAATATTACACAACATTCCTTTAAGGCTTAAGCACATACATTAAAAAGCTGATAACATTTTTTCCATTAGAGGAGCTTAAGTCCTTTTCTGATATGTTCAGGGATCAAATTTCACAAATTCAGTCTTCAAGCCAACTAAAGTCATATGTCCTAGTACCATAAAGCTTAATGAGTGAACTTTTGCCTCTCTACAGTCTGGAAGATACTAAGAGATGAATACTTTAAAATAAAGGCAAACGTTTGTTTCAACATGTAAATGTATTTGTTCAGACTGTAAATTAAATTCAATTAAGTTCAGGGAGTAGTATCTTAAGCGTTTTGCTAATTATAGTTGTGAGTTTCAACTCATTAAGCTCAGATAGTACATTTAAGAAAAGAGAATCTGCCAGGAAACTACCCATTACATGGGCTGGTTATCTCATTTCCATTAAAACACCAATAAAACTTTGAGATGTGCCTTCAAGACACTCCACAGGAGAATGAGAAAAAGAAGAGAGAACAAGGGTCTTTTTGCCAACTATAGCAATACAAGATGACCTGCAGAAAGGAATTTGTATTTTCTGGGTGTACAAAACCCAGAAAATACATACTACAACCCCTATAGCTGCACACGCAGGAATGCCCTCATTCAGCACCCCTGTGACTGCTGTCCTCAGGGGTCAGATTGTGGTGCTGCTCACCTTGACAAACCCCTGGGACTGGCTGATGTCTCTCTGGTTAGAATCACACCTCAGCTCAAAAGAGAAAACTAATTTGAAAAAGCTATATTTCTCAACAAATTAGGCCCAAATAAATGCTCACTTTTGTGATAAGTGCTAGCCTGGCTAGAACTTCAAGGGTTGATTTAGGTATCATTTGGCCTAAAACATGAACAAAACTGTGCCAGCAAGCAAGAAAATAAGAAGGGGAGCTGGGGTCAAACTGAAACACTGATAGGGATAGGAAAGGGCATGAGAACTATAACTGGGGCAAATGTAGTCAGAACAGGATGAAGAGGAGATGGGAGAGTCCAGAAGAATGTATTGGGAGCCTACATGTTCCACAATCCAGGGAGGAAACAGCATAGAGTGGAAGGAAGCTGAATCTTTTCAAGTCCCTGGCATAAAGAAGCAAGAAGTAGGCATTGAAGGAAACTGGAGAAGTAAAAATCAACAGGAGGTTGACACGTCAGGAGAGAGACAGGGAGGATTGCAGCCTCTGGAGACTAAGCCAAGAACATGGCTTACAGAAGCTGCAAAATGTGCAACCAAGTGTTTTCATAGAGGGACTAGCTAGTGTTGGCACAAGACAGCAAGTGTTAGCACTGGAAGACAGAAGAAGTGCTCAGTGTGTGACAGTGATGAAGTCCCACGCAGCCCTGCGAAAGTATGTCTGAGCTGCATAAAACCGCGAGCTCGCTTTGAGCTAGTTAGCCAAGCCTCAGAAGCAGTCTGTGCATGTTAGCATTGCTTTAATTAATTTAACTGGGCTAATACCCCTAATTTGTTGGAGGTATCTGTAAACTGTGCTTTGCAGGGCCAGGCAGACATGGTGTACTTTTGTTAGAAAGAGTTACTCCTGAGACAGCAAAACAGGTTAGACCTTTACAAACCCATTCAAACCCTTAATTTCCCTACTGTGTATCCTTGGTCAGTGATTAGACTGAGCAGAGACTCCCAACAAGCTCAGGCTGCTGAATACTGACCTCTCTTAACTGCTGCCAAAGCTAACAGCCATGGCTGTGTTCACACCAGGTGGTCTCCCTTTAAGAAAATGCTCTTTCACTTTTCTTCTTCTTTTCTTAAAAAACATTTGTTGTATGGTAGAGAAAACTTGCCCAAATGCACACTGTTTGCAGCAGACAAAAAGTACTGCTTACATGATTTTTGTGTGTTCTGTTTTCATACTGCTCTAAACTTTTTGACTGGGTTTGAACTCCTGCCAGCATTTTAGCATAGCAACTTGCTTTCTTCATGACATTCAGCAAGTGGTTTTGCCTCCTCAAAGACTTGGGCTGCAACCCAGGGAGAATTTTACATTCTGAAAGAATGAAAAGTTGGTTAGAGCAGGAGCAGCAAAAGCCACACACCTCCTTCCCTCTGACCGCAGACTAACCCAGCACGCTGTCTCTACGGTCTGGGGACGTGATATTATGACTGTGATCATGTGGTTCTAACTCTTCCAGCAGACAGGGGAACATAATTTGTTTTATGGAGCAGAGGCTATTCACAGGGCTACTGTGTGCTTGCTGCTACATGCATGGTTTTAATATGCTCCTGCTTACATGCCTGACTTTGCACGCATTGCAGAATAGAATAACACAGGTAGGAACCAGACATCCCGAAAATGTGGGAAGCCAGACAGGCACATCTTCCTCTGAAGCCACCCAGCCTACCTGCTCCTGGCTGCCCTCTTCCCAAATCATGGGAATCACATGAAGGAGTGGGAACATTTTCCCAGGGGAAGAAGGAGGTTTGGGCAGGCTATGACCTAGATAAATTATCCTAGCAGCCTGTGGATGGTTTGCAGAGTGTAGGTTAAACAATGCCAATATGCCCAAGCACTGTGGGAGCCAAAGCCCACTGAAACCAACAGAAAGCTTTCCATTTGCTTTAGTAAGCATTGGATCAAACATTATAGATAGGCAAAAGTGAAAATAGACCTCTGTGTGCTGTTGGCACAGTGACTGCAAATACCATTGGAACAGAAAGAACCACAAGATACCCCGAGGCTGCATGAGTGTTGCTGTCCAGTGATTGGCTTTTATTTGTTGCCTACCTCAGTGGAGCTACTCTACACCACTGGTAAAGGTGTAGAGTAAAAAGGGTAAACCTGGCCCTTACTCTTTGCTCAGGAAGCTGCCAGTCTTGTTGCTTTTATCATTGGGCACAGGCTGCTCACCATGTAGATTATACCAGGTAACAGGAGCAGAGTAACTTTAGATAATTGTGCCAGCATGGGGAACAAAGGAAAGCATTCTCATAACACTGATAGGCAGGACAAACTTGAAACCATTATTCCGGAGCCAGAAATACAGATTCCTCTTCCAATAGTTGGTTTCCTGTTGGCCAGACTCAATGAGATGCCATTTGCAGGAAGGGAGTCCTTCAGTGCATATGACTCTTGATGCTGCACTGCTTTAGGCAGATTATTATTCTGTCCCTTCTTTTAATCACCAGCTAGTGACAAGTTAGTGGTGATTTTATTAGCATCACTTGTTGGTAATGGTGCCTTAATTTATGGGGATTTTTAAATTTAAGCTTTTTAAAAATAAAGCCACTAGATGCCAGGCAGTGGATTTTGTAAATTAATAAAACAAGCAATAAGAAATGGAATAATAATAACAACAAAAAAATGCTGTCTTAAAAAAGATGAAGAGTGAAGAGAGACACCTTCTCCTTACAGATACTTCTGGGTGAGAAAAAATCATCACAGCTGGGGAACTTGTCTTAGAAGCATTAAGCCTTACACATGTAAACACATTAGCTTGATGAAATCCCTAAAACCAGTGCAACTTGGAAAATTTACCTTGGAGGGATGAAGTCTACATTTGCAACAATGAGAGACATCTTTCACAAGACTCATTTCAGTGCTCTGCCTCCTCCTTTTTTGTGCTTTCAAATACACAGCCAGGTCACCGACAGAGTGGGACTTATTTTAGACTTATGCCTTAAGTCTTACTTTTCCAACCAGGCATTCACAGCTGTAGGCAGGCCCGTGAAAGTCTGAACTTTCAGTCTTGAACTTGAAAGACAGCTTTCAAGTCCTGCTGTACGCTGGGGACAGCAGGATAGAGAGTCTAAGCTTCTACTTCTTTTGGTGTATCTATTTCCACCTAATTCCCAAGACTCTCTTGCCTCCACTTCTTTGTCTACATAAAAAGCTAACATTAACCTGGTTTAAATAAATACAATTAAAAACCATCCCTCTTAATAGTCTACTACTTCTCTTACATTCCCTGTGTAAGAGCAAGATTTCAAGCTTCACCCAAGGCCTATGAGGATAAATTTAAAGAAGGGCAGGACCTTCCATTTTGAATTGCAAGATAGTTTTAAAAACAAAAAATCAATGCATTATTTTCAATCATTGGAATTTTGTGCCAGTTGCAAAATCAATCCTTTTCTTATTAGACTACTTACATTCCCAGTAAAATACTTTGTGATTTAGACTCTCCATTAAGATAGGGCTGAAACATGCTCCCGGGAAGCCAGCAACTTTTATTGTAATCACAGATTTTGCATAGTAAATAGGAGGCTGAGTTTTAACTCCTGGAATTCCTTTCAAAGAAGCAGTGGTCCTGTAGCTTGGGTTACCTTCAGGAACACTGCAAATGTGGGCAGCTGTGCACAGTGAAAACTGGACCTAGGACATGTCATTAAGATCTTCCCAGACCATAACAGGAAGTCATTTAATGCCTCTCGGCAAAGTCTGACATAACAAAGACGCAGGACTCTGCTGAGGGAAAGGGTCAATCTGACCAGATTTACTGTGATCAGCCCTGTGTAGTGATGAAAAAGAAAGGTAGGGAGTGAAATAAAATGTCAGGAATTCAGTTTGCTCCAGAGTTTTGGTTTGTTCTTATCCCTACCAAAAGTGACTGCTCTATTTAGTTTTGAATAACTGCTCTGCAAGTGGGATTAAATTTTCTTCTCCCTTGGTTTAATGTTGCAGTAGAGACAGTCTGTATTATACAGTGGCATAACACATGCCTTTTAGAAAAAACTCTGACAACATGAAATTCCCATAGGTGCTATGCTCACAAAAAATTAGCATAATGATGTTTGGGAGAGATCTTTGCTCTTATAGAAACTGTTTCTATCGGTCAAAGTCTTACATATAGGTTGTTGCAAACACTGTAGAAATGAGAAACTAAACTGACACAATAAAATTCTTTTAGTAATTGAGCAAAAAAGTTTGAAATTGAGAAATTAAATCTCTTCTATTAATATAGTAATATTTTTACTATGATGTTGCACAATTAAAGAAATAATCAGAACATAGAGATGGAAAGTATAGGCCAGTGCCATATTACTATGAAACACTTTAAGACCTAATTCAAATCCTTCTGAAGCCAGTGTTATGTGTATCAGGTCTAACAGTAATAATAACAGTAATAATGGTTGTTCTTAATAATTAAGGTTGATTATGAGGCACTTAGGGTAATGCTGCTATTTAGTTTCACCACCCATGCATTTGCTTATGTGGGAATAGATTCAACTGTGATGAACAGCTATGGTTGTGCATGTTCAATTTTTATGACTGGAAAGTGCTAATTGATTCTTCTTGAACTTTTTTCCTTGAGGCTCTTTTGACCTCCATCTTGTTCAGAATGTTGGCTCACAGACTGAGTTTTTCCAACATACACCAGGTATTTTCCCCCATTTATTGAAAGAAGATTCTGCAAGGTTTAAGGGATGAATTCAGCATGCAATCCAACTGGATTTTAGCTGTCCTTTTGCAAAAGGAAAGAAATGATGATGAAGGGATGAAGAACATCCGTGCTGCTTGCCCACCTCTGCAGTGACAGAGATCTTACCCAGAGAGCCACAGCGTGGGTGCTTGCACAGAGGATGAAGCCCTGGGTCTCCAATCTGGCCATGCCTGGATGCCAGTGAAGGCAGAACCATCCTCTTCTCAAATACAGCGTCTGTGCACACACTGAGCCCATCAAGGATTGCAGACATTATGACAGGCTGATAAAAAACAGTCACTGTACTAAGGAGTCACAAGCTAAACACAAGATCTAGAGGACAGAGAGGCTGTCATGTGCCAAGAGCAAAGGACCAGGATAAAGGCTTTTTAAAAGAACTGACTTTTTTTTCCCCTTAGGGCAAAATGAGACAAATGACACTGCCACGTTCCCAGTAGAACTGGCATGAGTCTTAGGTGTATAATGAAAGTGGCCACTGAAGGAAGAGGACTGGGAAGAGGAAGATTAATAGATCACTTGCAAATTAGTGCTATGAAGCTCTTTTAAGATGTTGAACTGCTGTTATCCATATAGAGAGGCATTCTTGTCTGAAATGAATGTCACACCCAGAGTAGCTGGGGAAGAGATAGGAACATTCTCCTATAGTCAGTGTTCCAGACATGCATCCCATTAATTCCCCAGTGGATTTCTCAGAGAAAAGTCAGAACATTTACAAGAAAGGTTTTCTCTGGCTCAAAGTCTCATGGAAAATTTTGATCCTATGATTTATTCATTGGGGATTTCCCACAGTTCCCAGGGAAACCAAGAGGCAAGGCTCTAAGGGAGCAAGTTCTTTTGCTTTCATCTTTCCCGCAGATCAGCCAGTTTTACATCTTCCTATGAGCTACTGCTCATAGAGAAATATGGGCTTGAGGGACTATGAAATAATTCTTTGTTTTGTAGATGAGACTTTATTTTAATTAACTAATGATGTGAAGAATTAAATTAGAGGTGAAAGAAAAAAATGTCTCCTCAGCTGGACTTTTCTTGATGAATTTCATGAATACATAGGTTCTGCGACTGAGAAGGAAGGCCCTGAAAGAAGTGCCTGGAAGCATGGAAGCCCTGGTGCAGGCAAAAGTGCTGCAATGTCATGAACCTCCATTCTTACTCCTTTTATCCTCAGATCCCTTAAAAAATTTTGACAAAGCAAGCCTCAATAAAGTAGCTTGATACCTTAACCCAATTATACCAATTAATCCAAAGTGTATTATATTCATAAACAATTTTCATCGTTCCCTCTTCTTCTCCCTTTTGAGACAGAATAATATACTACTAAAATAGGATTTCTGCTTTCCTGTTGAGAACATTAAGGGCAAGAGAATAGTTCTCTTCATTACCAAAGTCTCAGAGGAATGCAAACAGAGAAGAAGGAGCAAACATAAAACCTATTTCCAAGGTGTTCTGGAGTAATGCATCAGCCTCTGATCTTCACATACACATCAGTGAATCCAGACTTTGATCTACTAAGCACTTAAGTGCTTGCATAACTTGGAGAATATGAGTAGCCTCTTCACTTGAGATTAGCATGTGGTTAGGTGCTTTTCTGGACTGTGGCTTTTCAAAGGAGTGTATGGATTAGTTATATATTTTGTAATGTGGGAAGCAGTAGGAGGAAGGCAGGAAGGCAGGAGGGAGGGAAGGAGGGAAGGAAGGAGAGAAGGAAGGAAGGGAAGGTATGGAAGGAAGGCGCAGAAGGTGTGGAAGAAGGGAAGGAGGAAAGGAGGAAAGGAAGGAGGGAGAGGAGGAAGGAAGGCGCGGAAGGAAGGCGCGGAAGGCGCGGAAGGCGTGGAAGGAAGGGACTTGGTTTAGGTTAAAAAACAACAAGCCAAACTGAGTTCCCTGCAGATGATAAGACTGCTGATTTAGACAAAATAAAAACTAGGATGTGTAATACATTGTAAAACAATTCAGAGCCTCTTGGCCTTATATTTAAATCACAACACTGAAAGATCCAGGAAAATCAAACTTTTATGAGAGAAGAAGGATACCCACTGAGTAGTTGGAGCTTCAGGACTATCTGGGATCAGTTTTATTTACATGTCTTTCTTGGTTTGCCCTACTTCCTTAGCCATTTTATCAGAAATCCTGTTCCTTATAGCTTTCAGATGAGATGATTATATGACATGCAGATTTACTCTGTTTTGGTCTAAACAGTTTAAAATCATTTAAATTGAAGGTCTGAGCTTGAGCAGGTTAGGGAGACTTAGCTCATATGCTCAGCTTATGGATAATGCCCAGCTCATATGAGCAGATGAATTGGCACACTGGAAGCAGAGATGGCCATGTGAAAACTGCCCATAGATAAGGATGAAGGAGTTTCATGTCATGCAGTTAATTAGGCAGGTCCAGGGGACATTCCCAGGCACTGGAGCTTGATTATTTATACTATGAAATTGTTAGGATGATGTCTGGCGTGTTTTTGGCAAAGGTACAAACACCCCATCTAACAGAATGCCAAGCAATTCCCAGGAACAGCATGGAGAAGGAATCCTTCTCCATAGGCAGTCTGCATTCAGCCACCCTGTTCTGGAGGCTAAGTTAATTCAATAGTACAAATTCAGGCTGTTCTGCATCAGTTTGCCTCAGTGCCAGCAAATGTTCCTGGGCATGCTTAATTTACTCATAAAGATGTAGCCATAGGTCCTATTCATGGACACAGTGCTGATTCAGTTGACTTCCCAGTCTATTAAAACTGAGATAGAGTTTGATTCATTGCAAGCAAGATAAATATTTGGAAATGCAGTAGAGGTGAAACCAGCAGGAGCCTGGGAAAAAAGTCCAGCTGCAGAAGGATCTGCTTTGAGAATAAACAGTAATAAAAATACACTGACTACAGATGTAAGTTCATCTAAGGAAACAAAATGAGAATGTGTTGAGCTGGCACAAGAAAACAACTATGTCGGTGAGCCATAGAATTAATGAAGTCTGATTTGCTATGATTTGTGTTTCTCAGTTGGTTGACATTGTGCAGCAGGAAAATTATGACCTAGCTGCCATCAGAGAAACATGGTGGGATGACGCACAGCTGAGTGCTGCAAGGGTTGGCTATGAAGTCTTCAGGAGACATAGACGAGGAAGGAGACATGGTGGAGTAACCCTGGTGTAACATGGCATATATTAGGAACATTTTTGATTGCCTAGAAATAAATGATAGTGGCACTAGAGTTGAGTGTTTATAAATAAGAGTCACAGCGAAAGCCAACAGGTAATATCCTGGTGGGAGTCTGTTACAGACCACCCAACCAGGATGAAGATGCAGACAAAATATTCTATAAGCAGCTGACAGAAGACTCACAATCACTGGCCCTTGGTCTCTTGGGAGACTTCAGCTTGCCACATCTCTGTTGGAATTACAGTGCAGCAAAGAGGAAACAGTCTAGGAAGTTCCTTGACTGTGTGGAAGATAAATTCCTGACACAGCTGGTGAGTGAGCCTTGGGAAGGCACCCGCTGGACCTGCTGTTTGTGAACAGAGGACTGGTGGGTGCTGTGGCGTTCAGAACATGCCTTGGGCATAGGAGAAGTAAGCAGGGCAAGTAAGCAGAACTGCTACATGGATTCCCCAAGGACAGACTTTGGCCTGCTGAGGTGCCTGGTTCACAGAGTTCACAGAGTCTCTCAGGAGACAGTCCTGGAGGACAAAGACAAGCCATCAGGGAAGAAATCAGGCCTGACTGAATGAAAAGCTTGACTGGAATTCAGGAGAATAAAAGGAGACTTTATGACCTTTGGAAGAAGAGTCAAGTCACTCAGGAGGACTACAGTGTTGTCATGAGTTTATGCAGAGACAACATTTGAAGGACCGAAGTTAATCTAGAAATTAAATCTGCCTACTGCCATAAAAGACAATAAAAATATTCCTATAAATAAATCAGCCACAAATGAAGGGCTAAGGAGGGCTAAGGTCAGTCTGGCATTGAAACAGGCTGCCCAGGGAATTGTTGGATTCACCACCCTTGGAGGTATTTAAGAAATGTGTAGGAGTGACACTTAGAAGATGATTTAGTGATGGACGTTGCAGTGCTGGTTTAACAGCTGCATTCAATGATCTAAGACGTCTTTTGCAACGTAAACAATTCTATGTTTCTACAATTTTGGTTTTTAAGAAGATTTAAATAAAGGTCTCTTCTGTCTTTATATGGTCTCTTTTCTGCTTGGATTCTCTGAAGTCTGGCCACATGTGCTTATATAATGTTCCTTTCCTTCTGTCAAGTTCCTTAGAAGATCTCTCTGTATATGATGACTTGTTTTATTAAAGCTTGTAAGGACTTGGTTGTCTTTGAGACATCTAATTCTCTGTCAAAATCAGTCAACATCTCCAAAATTTAGAGGAGTACAAGCCTGAGAGCTGACTGCAGAATCCTTGTTTCCATACAGATTGGGGCTGCAGAAGGTGCATTAGGACACAGCTCATGTTCTTAGCATAGAAACAAAGAGACAGCATGGAAACTCAGGTGGGGAATATGTCAAAACCAATACATGGCAATTTGGTTAGCAGCATTCACTAATACATTAATTTTTAAAGTTTCAAACCACTATTTCATTAATTTCCGATTCATTAACTCCTAGAAGCAGCACCCATACTGTTCAAAACATCTTTCCAAATATAATGCCAAGGCCTTGAAAAGATTTATTTTCACCAACACCAGAAAGAAAAAAAATATCTGCAAGAATAATAAAAAATGGATTAAAGAGAACAGAAATAATTTATCAACAGAAGACATACAGGAATAGAAAAAGATGACTACAAAAGCCTCCTCAAAAAAAATCAAGGAAAGAAAGGGAATTAAGTACAACTATTTTACACTAACAGTGTATGTGTATGTTTGTCATTGTCACTGACAAGTTGCCTTTGTGCCTGTTGGTATGACAAGATATTACACGATATAAAGAGTACAAGGCAGACTGCTTCATTGGAAACGTTCAGGTTTTTTTCAGGTTAGATATCTAACAGAGTTGGATACTTCTAATTTACACTGCATGAAACAAGGATAGCTCAGTCTAATTTCAGTATTTCAAAACCTGAAGAAATAGGAAGAGAAGATGTTACCTTTTTACTTAGAACTTTTGCTTCTTGGCAGGAAATATATAGGAAAACAGATGTGAAAATTGTCCCTGGGGCAGATGTACATTTGACTTTCCCAAGCCCCTCTTATACCACTCTGTATATGTTTTTCTAAAATCAGTCCCCAGTTTCTCCATTTCAATTTTTATTGGCCCTGCTTTTTATTTCCAAACACTACACTTCCAGTTTGTGCTGGAATAGGAATGATATGCCTGTCAGAGTACTGCTGTCCATTATTGTTTTACATTAGAGAACTAAATTGCTTATCTGAGGCTACTCAGACAAAGTTACTGGAAGAGCTTGAATTTAAACTTGAGTTTTATGCTTCTGCCTTTGGACCTTATGGACTTTAATAAAATTTCTCCCAACTAAGGAGTTAAAATGCTCGTTCTTGACAAATAGTGGAGAGATGGGCTGACCTCAGACTGTTCCCTCTGTAGACACATATCACTTAGCCTCTGTCTCAGCTTACTCTGCTTTAGGGCTGAATTATAATGTAATTAACATGGATATTAATGTTTATGTGTCTTTTTGATCAGACAAAGCGCAAAATTATTCTCAACAACCTTCAGATGAAAGTGGGGGAACCTCTTTTCAGTCCTCCAGATGAAGGCCTTGATCACTATAATGCTCCTGGGCTTATATTTCAGCCTGATTTAACATAACTGTGGGAATAAGCGGGAACAACCTCACTCTCCCGTGGGAAGGCATGCTTGGAGGCAGCAGTGTACTAGCCCTGTGTGTACAAGGTCACAGTATTTCCCATCCTATGGAATATATCCCTCATGGTGGAACAGATTTGGTCAAGCTTAAGATGATGTAGGTTCAGTGGTTTCCTCAAATCCATTTGTTTTTCTCACTTTACCCACCTCCCCTCTCATCTGTACACCCACTGGTTTCTCTACAATATGATCCTGCCACCATGGACTACAGGTACAGAGGGCAAGGAAACCAAACCTCCTCCTCCTTCTCCTCCATCAGCATCCTGTGTTAGACTGCCAGTTTAACTCACTGAACTGCAGAGAGCTATTCACTGTTATCTGCTGTGTTGGTTTCACACATTTTCAAGCTTGTTCCAGCATATCTTGGGTCGAAAGAATTTAAGAGGAACCATAGGGGAAGGCATGGATGCTGGGAGCCTGGAGGAGAAGAGTAAGACTGGCCCTTGGGTGGTAGCATGTTAGCAGGCAGAAGCAGCTGCCTCAGGGGGTGGGGAGTCACTCTCTCAGGTCTCCTCACCCGGGAGACTCAGTCTGGTGTCATCCAAAGTGAGACGAGATTGGATTGGTGATAGCAGCAGGAAGACAGAGAGAAGAAGGAGGGAAGTCTCACCAAGACAAAAATAAGGAAGATTAACTGGAAGGAAGAAGGAAGCCAAGGGGAAACAGATTGAGAGTTGCAGGAGTTCAGTGCCAGCAGATGTTCAAAATCGGATGGGCTGAGGGAGCTCCATAGGGAAATGAGGGTTGGAAGGGAAATGCAGAGGAGAACGGCAGGAACTCAGAGGGAATTGCTGCCAGGTTAGAAAAGGCAGCAGGTTGTGCTGACAGGCTTCTCTTAAGCTGCTTTTCTCCCACTCTGTCAGTCTGATTTGTTTATTTTGTCCTAGAATTTTTCAAGTCATTCTACAGTAAGGTTTAAAACAGAAAGAAGGGATAAGCTCCTAGCAGACCTGTGTGTTTGACCCACAGTTCAGGATATATGCAGCTAGAAGCTGTTGCATCCATCACTTTACAGGTATTTCATTATCTCTGAGTAGAAAGCCTGTATATAATTTAGAAAATACCAGCAAGCCCTTAACCCTGGTAAAACAGTGGCAGAACAACCAAACCAGACAGACCCCTCAGTAACCCCTGAGTGTGTAAGGCAGAGTAAATGGCAGCAGCATAGCAGCCTGCAGCCACTCTGCACAACAAAAAGGGAATTTAATTTATTTCTGAAACCTCAAGTTGGGTGCAATGCATATTTATGGATTGGAAATGTACTTCCTTGTCTTTGTTTCACTGACAAACACACAGATTGTGCAAGGTGGATGCTCACTGATCATCCTTTCTCAAACATTGGAAAGACTGGAAACTAACTCAGCTTGGAGTTTTTCCTTCTATCAAACTCTTCTGGTTTTGTGGGATGATAAGTTTGAACAGCCCTTTTCCCATGCTCAAGCCATGGATATCTGAGTGAAGATAGCTGTGGAATCCAAAGATGATACATCAGTTTTTTTCCTGTTTGCAAATACAGATTTATAACCTTTATTATAAACTAAGGTTAACCAACTAGAACTATTTATCACTCCTTCAATGAATCATCCATTATGTAGCTCAATTGTTGCAACACTCTCATAACTTCAACTTCACCTTTAAACACTATTCCAGTTGAAAGGAAGGAGACAGATGTCTTTGTTCATTCTTCCTTCTGGGGTCATCTTTACTCTTGGGTCTTAAAATCGAAAAAATTTTCCCATTCTGAGTACCTGGTGCAACTTGGATTGTACTATCATGTCATGTTATGAAAGAGCTGTAGGCGCAGGACTTCCCACATTAGTTGTTAACTACATTTTACAGCCTGAGAAAATTGAGACCGGAGAAATAATTAAAAATTATATGAGAGCCAGTGGAAAGAATATTAAAAATATTACTTAAAAATTTTAAAAATTAGTGTGATACTGTGCTCATAAATAAAATGAGTAACATGGAATTTTTTCCCTTCTATGATCCCTCTGCAGGAGGATGCTCTTGTCCCAGATAATGTGGAATTATGTTCCGATTAGGCATGAAAATCAGAAACACTGAGAAAGACCTAGGATCAAAGCAAGTTATGCTATTCAAACCCCCTAAATTTACACATTCTTAAAAGCAAGGCCAAAGTTGATATTTCTCTTGAGCTCTTTTTTGTTTACAGTGTAGATATAACGCAGGCAGTACTAATTTTCACAGCACTACAGGGAGATCATGATCAACAACATCTTCCATGAGGAGTTTCTCTAATGAATTAGTCACAAACATTTGTATTCCTCAGCACTCTGTACCTCTTGTGCCCATTACATGAATCTCAGATTCCACTGCTTTTGTATTTTTAAACAAGGGCTCAAATGGTTATTCAAGTTCTGGAAAAAATATCAGTAACAAGTGAACCAACTTACTGCATCCCAATTGTAAATAAAACTCTGATTAACTCCAGAAACCTAAAGATAAGGCACCCTTTCTTTTGATTTTCTTTCTGAACAAAAATGAAATTAAGAGTGCTGTTCAATCGAAATAAAAATACCGGTCAAGTATAAGATTGTTGTTGTGGCTAAGACAAGGAAGGGATCTGCCACAAATTCTTTAAATGTCCTTGAAAAAAGCCACAAAAGTCTCCAAGCCTTGGTCTTCCATTACTAAACTAAGGCTTATGCTACTTTATTTCTTCCATTCTTAACCTTTTTGGCCTATTTTTGAATATATATAACCAAGAAGTAGGAACTGCCTTATAGAATCAAAGACATCAAATGAAATGCCTTCCCTCTGGCAGTGACTAAGAGCAGATCTTCATAAGATAGTGGAAGATACTCCAGGGAAAGAAGTGGAAGCATAATCTATCCCTTTGAAAGATTCACTTTAATTCCTAGAAATTAAAGGTTGACCTAAACCATGAAGCATGAAGTTTTCTGTCAGAACAAGTTTATTTTAGGTATTGTAAGATGCTCTTTCATTCATATCCATACCGAATTGTCTTCCAAATGTTGCTAAATAATGTGGGAATGCATTCTGCTGGATGATTGTCAATATCTGTCTGAATTATAGCTATGCTATGGAGTGGCTGGGACTTTAGGTTGTTCACAAAAATATAAATGGTGATAGGGAAGCAGTCAGGACAGGGAATGAAGAGAGTTCTTTCATATAGTTTTTAACTTCCTTTTCTTTGTATGCTGGGAAGAATTTAGTCATTAAAAAAAATGTTGAGTTGTGCATTTTTCAGGGGAGTTTTTTGCTAAACTATATGAAACAAATCAGTTGGCTCTTTTGTATCCTCTTTCTAGTTTGAGATGACTCTGAGACAGTTTTGCTGTAGGAAAAACAGGAAGCTTGGGGATTCCTTTCCTCCAAAGTTGATATTTTTTGATTTCTATAACAGTCAGGATGAAGGATAAAACACCACTATCACCCTGTGTGATTTTGTTCTGTGTTCATTTTGTCGGTGCAAACACCTCTGGTCAGTGACAGGACCCCTAATTACTCCCCCTATGTCTGGGATTGCAACCTGGGCATCTTTGTGGGTACAAACCCTGAGTAAGAAGAACAGGTCTGACCTTTTCTCTCCTTCAAATGGTGTAAAGTGAGTCAAAGCCTTGTTTTCATTCAAGAATTGAGCCTCTTCAAAAGCCTGCTTATGTGTGTAAAGTCTGCTTGTTTTTGTTGCTTCCTGCCCCCTGGAAGGAGGCAGGAGCAGGTTTAGGTGCTGGCAGAGTCTGTGGCAGCAGTGGCTCAGCACTGGGATGCAGCCCCAGGCACAGCACAGGGAGGGGACCACGCTTCCCTCTGCCACTCACCGAGATGAGGAAAAGCAATTTCAATCCACAGCATAAGGCTTACAAAATAAATTGCTCTGCACCACCCCAGATAATTTGCAGGGTATTAAATGGAATCCTTTTAACAGGAAATGCTCACATCCAAGAAAAGAGCAGCAAAGTGAGGCTGCAGGACTGGGGGAATTGCCAGCCTTGCTTACTGGTACCGCAGGACAAAGATAAACTTTAAATGGATTCAGCAATTGAAACGAGAGCCAGGAGAAAGCTGCTGAGGGAAGGAGGGTATCTTCTACCTTTGTCCTATTGAGCGTTCATCCAGGTCTCAATTTATTCCTCATCACACTGTCTGGAAAAAGATTGTGAAAGAGCAGCAGCAGCCTAATGCTGGCCATCTCCAGCTGTTCCCCATTTGCCCCAGCCCTGTGTTTGGCATGGGCAGCACAGCAGACTGGGAAATGGCTTTTACTCAGCACATCACCAAGGCAAGGTGGAGAGGTGCCACCCTCAAGGGAGGCAGGGGGAGAAAACAGACCTGTCAGGGCTCCTTGCTGCAAGCCAAGGGCAATAAAGAGTGCAGACGAGGGGGAATTGCCCTGTGAAGGGTAGAGGGAAGTATTTCATGACTTTGGAATATTGGATTAATATTCTTAGTGAAATTAGATAAAGCAGTTAAATATTCAAAGAGCCAGGGGAAAAGAGAGCAGACATAATGCAGCATCACAGATGTAGCTAAAGCGGGAAGGCACCTTTGAAGGTCAAGAGCAGATTACTCAGGATCACATCCAGTCAGGTACTTACCCAGCCCAATGACAGCGTAATCTCTGCTGCAGAGCCCAAAGAGCCCTAAAACTGGCTGTGCTGGCTAATATTGCAGTCTGCTGAGTAAATATTCTGGATAGTAATCTTCCAGGAGCTGGCTCACCCATGCTTATACACACCTCAGTGACTGCTGCATAGAAACACTCTGGAGGATTTTTGGTCTTTTATGGACAGACCAGGGTCACTTCCTCTATCAGGAGCCTGACCAGGTTATAGGCCAAGTGGGCCTAATAATGAAAGACTTTTACAAAATGATATTTCAGAAACAGCCTTTTGATGTGGCTTAGCCTGTTGCAAAACATTGACAATTGTTACGGTTTGTTCAAAACCCTGGACATAATCACTATTACAGAGACTTATTTTGATTTTGTTTCTAGAAATGCTACAATCCACAGTCCAAACATGTAAAAGGGAAAGCAGGGTGGAAAACAAGCTATTGAAACATTTTACATTTATTTTATGTTGTTTTCAATGAAACTGGCCTACTTCTTTAACAGGTGAAGATTTGACTCAAAATGCTTCTATTTGAAACTGCTTTCAGTAAACTGTAGCTCTATTTTTGTCATGAGTGGAAAAACTCCCTGTCAAAGGACAGGGTTGCGTTTCCACTAAAATCTTAAAATCCAGTTTTTATGCTGTGTTTGGTTTAAATGCACCCTTGTTTCATTTGGATTTATTCGTGAGTGAAAGGTGAGAAATCTGTGTTCAGCTTGGATGTTTGAAAGGAGTTAACAAAAATGTAAGTACAAATGAGTACAGAAGCTTTCTCTCCCATGAGAAAAAAAAGAAATAAAGTGTTTAGTGAATATCTTTCCCATGTGAATTAAAAGGAAGATATATGTAAAACTGCTCTTAGTATGCAAACTCATAAATTCAAAAGGAAATTGTTAAGGATCTGAGCAGCTTTCACACATACTGATTTCAATAAAAATCGAAAAGACTCAGGGGAAAACACCATTGTGCCCTTAAATTCACCGTTTTAAAACATCTTGAGCTTATATTCTAAGCACAGCTCAGAGCATTTTATCTATGCAAAATGGACTGTGTCTGCAGCTAGCCTCCTACTGCCAGGGACTGGACAGGAAAGCTAAACCACATCATGCACAGATACCCTGGTATAGCTCCAATGTTCACTTTTTAGGAGAAAGAAAGCTATAAAGTCTCCACTCTGATATCTTTCCAATATTTTTTTGCAACTATTCACAAAGAAGTTCCATTCACAGTGACAGACTTCAGCAATATTAGGCTAATGCCTATGTAAAGGGTATGAGAAACCACATCTTTTAATATACTTTATTGCGAGCTTTCTCAGCAGTTTACATGCAACACAACAGGTTAAAGATCCTTAGAGAAAATATCTTTGTCATCTAGATACTTTTCTAAGAGATAAAGTTACTGAGATAAATAGGACAATACCAACAACACAACATTAAGGTTATGATTCCTAATGGTCTTAGCAAACTTAAGCAAATCTTTTTCACAATTCTGACACCACAAATGAAGTGTTTGAGATGGTATCTACAGCATTTGAAAGAGCAACTCTGACACATACTTTGATTAGGGAAGCTGACATTTCTGTTAAAGTTCAGCAAGTCACAGAATCCTCTTAACATATGGCCAAATATTGCAATGTTCTCTTCTGAAAAAGGTGAATGTGATTGCAGATCTCATAAGTTTCGAAGGCAAAAACAAAACTTATTACATCTGATTCACTTTTTCATTCTCAGCAAAACAAAGAAAGATGAGGAGACAGATAAAATACCAGAGTAGAATAATGATAATAATAAATCCCACAAATGCTTTGAAGACTTAGAGAAGACAAGAAAGCAATGTAAATTTTGCTATTATACAAATATTATGGTACTGAAATTGCTGAGATAGAAGTTAAAGTATGTTTAGCATGATATTATCACTCTTCTGGTTTGATGACAAACAAGCCTCAAACCTAGAGATGGGACTCAAGCCACAGTGTGAGACTTACCAGCCAATTTTGCCCAAAGCTCAGATTACCTCTGTCCATATCTCAAGATCTGGATGTCCAAAATATTTCTGCAAATTTAGAACATACGGAGTGGAAACTAGTGGAAATCCTGCTACCACAGGGCCTCCTGAAATGCTGCAGTATTGCTGGGTTGTGAGTAGATAGTTGTACTAACAGAATACTAATCACAGGACTGGATTCAAAGAGAAAAGAGAATGCAAACTTTTTAATGTAAATGTGGAAAAGGATTTAATTTTTTTATCAGTTCAAGATCTGGGTAATGGATCTGGTCAGTTCACACTTATTTAAAGCAATTTATCCAATTCTCTGTTTTGTTCTTCCTCTGTCCAAAATCGTAAAAAGAGGGTCTCTGCAGGAAATAAAAAGAGGGATTGAAGTGTAGAATAAAAATAAGTATTTACACAGGGCTTACAAACAGGTTATCTTGAAGAGGAGGATGCTCCATTTACACCATCCACTAGCAGTTGATGCAAGCTGCCTATATAACTGCACATCTTAAATCATGAGAATAAGGACCAATCTTCAGAATTGTTTAAAAGCTTTATAGATGCTTTTATTGAAATAAATGTACTGGAAATAACAGAATCAGGAAACAGTCTGAAGACTAGAAAGTTTGCATAAAGAAACCATTTTGAAAGTGTGCCAATAGAATAGTTGTTTGATATTGTATTACCAATGTATCTTTTTTATTGTTGTTGTTGCTATTGGGTTTTTTGTTGTTTTAAGATTAATTTTATCCAATGGCTTTTCTATTTAAAGAATGAAATGCAAAAACTATTTCCTGAGATGCAAAGTGGAAATTTTCAAAGGAAATACTAAAAATCTAATCAAGATTAGGTATCAGTCTGAGATGTGACTGACTTTTTTACTGGGATTTACCTTCACTCTTTGTCATCTCAGCTGTACTACCAGACTTGCCTCTCACGACATTTTCATTTTAGATACCATATGGAACCTCGAAAGAGAGATACATAAAAACCAGAACAAAGAAACCTGTAAATTGAAAATTTTCGATGATTTCAGATTAAAGAAAAGGGTTTGGCCTCTTTTACGATGACTCACAAGCCCAAGTGTCTATCAGGATGTCAGTCTTGGAGGAGGATGGCCCTGGTTATACAGTAATGGATTGCACAAACACTTAACAAATATTTGCTGTCTTCTGGGGAACTCAGAATTGTGTCACCCTAAGTCCTTGGGATACTTTATCCAAATTTCTTGAGTGGATGCTGTAAATAATAATCAGAAAGGCAACTGGCATTTTTTCCTCCTTCTATTTCCCAGTGTTGTTCTCAATGCCAGTATTCTTATTGGAGAATCTGAGGATGATCCTGGACAAGGTAGAAAGAGGAGGCAGAAAGGCAAAAAGCCTGTTCTCCTTTCCTTTGTGCACTCATCCACAAACCACCTTTAACAAGATGAAATTTTAGCATTCAAAGGGAAAAAAACCTGCCTGTAACTTACTGAGAGTAACAACTAACTGTCTGCAAACATGTGAAACAGAACGATAACATCTTTTGATCATCACACCACAAAGCATAAAATACCTTGTACTCTCTGTAATTTATTACCTTTGGATTCTTTTTTGAAACAAATGTTATGTGAAAGATCCTAGACTGGCAGACCTTCAAAGAAACTTCTTAACATGGGAGTCATGGCTCACTCCCTTGATTCCCATCCCAGGCCCTGACAACAGTCCTCCCAGTGGCCTTGCTGATGAAACTGCTCACAGGGAAGGAGCAAAGGGGGCAATTAACACTCAGCCTCAACATGGGCCCTTATGATGCTTCTGGTGAGGGCCATGACTTGTTTCTTAGGTAAAAAAATCATGTAATCCAAAACATATGGACTAATCTTTTTGAAAGTTCTTCACAGAACAGGACGCATCTGAAGGGTATTTTAAGAAAACTTTAACTGCCCCAGAAGATCAGGGCTAATGACATCACTTAAAATTCTTTGCTAGAATGTTTGGTGCCATATTGATTTTGGTCTTCAAATTATTTTTATAAATTCAGTTGTTTTACAATTTCTCCAAGACAAGCTCAGAGTCACAGTTAGTGGGGCTCTGAAGGGCCAGCTGCTGGAGGCTGGGGTACCAGCTCTGCTCAGTTGTGCTTTGGGGAATTCTGGGGAGCAAGTGAGACTGCCAACTGGTCCTGATTCTTCAGCATCTGAGAGGGGCACTTTGAAAGAAATAACAATGCAGCCAAAGAGAATTGCTGGAGTAAAGAGGTAATGCAAATGCAGGATATGTTTGGGAGAGGGATCACTGCATGAAACATTCAGCTTCCTTTAATCAGCTTTTAGCCTCAGTTCAAAATGGCATTTTGCCTTCATAGTAATCTCCTGATCCCTATGCATATTTTCATATGAGATGCAATGCAGGTAACCATGTGCTCTGATGGCTTTGGTTTTAACCTCTTTCTTGTATCAAAGATCTGTGGGACACTCTTGGCATGAGCTACCTGGCTCATACTGTGAGCAGGACAACTGTCTTTCTCAAGTTCTTTATTGCAAATGAACTGTAACCCCTTGATTTCTAGAGCTTGGGACTAAGTCCGTAATAAAATCACTTCTTCCAGTCCTCAGCTGCTATTTCAGACTAACACACAGAGGAAGCTCAACTTCCTCCACTGGGTTTGTACATGCAGAGGAATGTGAGCAGGAAAACCTACTAGAAATGGAAATATTGTTTCTGAGAACCACGCAATAAGGCCTGACAGCCTGTCCTCTGCTCACAGAAGTGTGGTCAGTATGGAGTCAGCACTGAATTTTAGGGTGCCTCAAGAAGAAGGGAATTTTCAAGGGCAGTGGAAAGGTGGCCAAAGTAACAGGCCAAAGTCTTACTCAGAGGAAACTCCCCCTAAGCTCAAAGGGAGTTTCCCTTGAGAAAGGGCAGAGAGGTTTAGCTCATAAACCCTGCATATGGATTTAGCAAAAAAAGGATTTGTCTTTTCAGATTGGAAGAAAAAATTTTATTCTCTTATGAACAAACTATACATATGGACCTTGTTAATTACTGGGAGTTCCATAGGATTTATCTGTTCACCAGCATATTTATTTCTCCTAACATCTTATGTACCTTTGACCTTTAATATAGTATCAATATTAAAAAAATAAACCAATAAAATAGCATGGTTACCAGAACTTATGAGTTTCTATTGTATTGTCAAAATACTCTCTCTGCAGTCTCACTCATTTCCTGTCAGGAGAGTTTGGCTCCAGTCTCCAGTACATAAACAAGCCCAGGAGCTGGCCCAAGCCAGACATTTTGCACAGCTAACTACAGAAGATGCTTTAGAATAAAGAAAATATAATTGTCCCCAAAGGACCTGATCTCTTTTTGGGTGTCCTATATCCCTTTGCCTGGCTTTTTAAACATCTCCCTCTCCTTCTGGTTAATAGCCAAACAAAAGCAATGAGAAGGCTTATTATTTTGTTCTGCATTTCTAATGAATTTTCAATTGACTCCAAAGACTGTTTCCTGATATGCATGTGATTGTTCCTGACGCAAACGAGGCACTGGAATTGTCTCTCTTTTGCAGAAAGGAGGTTGGGGTGGAGCTCCTTGGGGGGACATATGCATTAGTTCAGGTACTGAGGATCCTGTATCTCCAAATTAATACTTGCTGTTAGCAGGGCATTGTGTCTATATTGATGCATTGGGGAGCTGAGGTAGGTTGTGGAGGGAGAATCAACCCTTGCTCCACAGCACACCTTTTTCTCCTGTGGACATACTCATGCCAATGTCTAAGCCTGAGTCAGAATAAAAGGAAAAAATTTTCTCCAATAGCTTTTTCTCTTGAGCTCTAACCACAGAATAATCTTTTCCTCCCTATTAACTTTTATCTTTAATTAGTTTTTAGGGACTCTTATCCATCTAGTTTTTATTCTTTATGTGAATAATTCTGCCTTTCTCTTCTATGTTGCACCTCAGACCTACAGTCCTATTTGTCTTGTTTTCTGGGTTGGTCTTTAAGTAATGTGAGTTTAGTGCTGATGCTGCATTAGTGATCAATCAAGCTTGTGCCAAGAGCACACACTAAATAAATAAATAAATAACCCCTCCGGTATATTTTGATGTGCCTTTGAAAGGAGGAAAATTCCTTTCACATGGCCTCTTGTCCCTAGAAATCTACAAGTTTCTTTGTCTTGGCAAATAGCCAAGCAGAACCGTGATGTACCATTTTTCTTGGCCAGTGATTTTAGGTCTTTTGAAACCAGACCAAGTGTTCACATGGTATTTCTTCATTTAACAGCTGCACAGTGACCACAGCTGCATGTGCAGCTTCCATCTATAGCAAGGGATGCTGTGGGTCTTTTCTGAGATAGCTGACTAAATGAATTCATGCTCAGGACTGATACAGGCAGCACTGTGGATTCCTACAAAGCCATTTTACTCTACCTATAAACCTCAGGGTAAAGCAGAGCCAGAGAGAGGCCTTTGCAGGGTGATTGTGTATACACATGCTAATTTTCTGCCTGCATAGGACCAAATTAGCATCTCCCAAGGTGAACACCATGCAAGTGGACTGAATCCGAACATCTGCAGTCCACCTGGCAGCAATCTTTGGGAGCCCACACTGCTTGGTGCCTTCCCTCAACCCAATCCAAGTCCCTTGAGGTTACAGACTTGGCTCTCTGTTTAAATTGACCCTGCTTGGAGTGGTCCCTTACATCATTTAATTTCATAAGCTATAAACTAAACTATTTGTGAGATTGGCCTAAGTTGCTTGCTGACAAAATGCAATGATGCTTGTAAAAAAAAAGGGGGAAAATAAGAGAAGGGGAAAAAACCCGTCAAAACACAGTTCATGTGTAAGGCAAAGTCAGCCAGGAAACATTTATGATGGACCCTGAATGATCAGACGTTCAGGAAGTGGAAAGGAGGAACAAATGTATCCCTGACTGCTTGTTAGGGGTTCCTGTGGTGTTCCAGTGAAGAGTGGTGAGGTTTATGTGGGGTTAAGATATCTGAAACTAAGCCTGGCAGGATGGAAAGATTCTGCCTATGCTTAAGAAGAGACTGTGCATTTTTGCACTAAAACATGCTGGCTTAAGAACATAATAATAACATTATTAACCAGTTGTTAGTGGTTTGAACATGAACTGAGAATGGAACAAACCCATTTTAAAAGCCACAATAGAAATAGTATCCCAAAACATCTCAGGAAATACTCTTAAGGAGATTAATTTTTTCCCAAGACTAGAGAATTGGGGTACTAGCCAGTTGTTGCTGCTTGATAGATTTTATTTATGTACAAGGATATGTGTTAGTTTTATATCCATTTGTTTAGGAATTGCAATGACCACATTGTGAAAGCAGAATTCCTGCCCAAGAGGTCATTTAATCTACGCACAGTAAGAAATAGATAGATGGGGCAAACTGACAAAGACTGCACGAGATAACAGCTAAGGTCAGCAAAGCAATCACAGTTTTCCTTTTGTCCAATTTACTTTCTGATTTTGTTCTTGTAGAATAGCAGTGGCTTAAAGCTCACAAACATCGGGAATGTGGCTCCACTGCTGTGGCCCAGCCTGGGAGAAGCAGGGCAATGGCAAGGGCAGGTCTGTGAGGGAGCTCCAGTGTTTTGTGAGGCAGAGCCCTGGCAGTCACAGCTGGGAGGCTGAAATCGCCACTGAGGGGGGGCACTGGGGACGTGAGTGGAGCGGTCACTGCAGACCACCCTGGCTGGGCTGTGACAGCAGGGCCCGGGGGAGCTGTTAGAGTTTCCTGCCTCTGGAACTCTCCTGGAGGTCCCTTTCCTTTTGGGTCTCTGAGGTGTGTGCCTCATGGCTCTCAGCCACAGAAAGATTTGGGCACATGACTCGTAGGGTCAAAAGGAATGGCCACCCTTGTAGCAAAAATGAAGCTCATCTGTGTTTGTTGAATTCTTTTGGCATGTTTCTTTTACTGAGGAGAAGCCTTCACATGCTGTCGGCTCTCCCGACGCAGGACACGGCACAGCGGCTCGGCTCCTCCTGCAAACACTCAGTATTCCCTCTGTTGGTTGTTTTTGCACTTATGGGTTTGCAAACTCGTCCTACAATGCACTGCCATTGTAATGTTTGAAAGCAATGGATGGACAAAAATGAAAGAAAAAAGGATTACATGTTCTACTAAGGATCTAGTTACAAAATGCATTCAAAGGTTTGCAGCAATTCCGTGGCTGTTTCGGGGTGGAACAATGGGTCAACAGGTTGCTTTTATCCCTCCCTAATACAAGCACCTTATATTGGCATGTTTACATCCAGCTGTGGCATAGCCCCTTGTGCCTATTATGTATTCAGACATTATTAATAATTGATTAACCCTTTACAAACCACTTAGATGTGGAGTCTCTCTCTAAAGTGGAAACAGGAGGTGATCAGAGAGGTGCTTGTCAAAGAGGCTATTAGACAACATCCTTCCTGCTTGAAAAAAAATTCTTGCTAATAAAAAAATGAATTCAGGTAAATTCTGTTCCATTTTTATCTGGACTTTCCTTTTGTGAATTCAATTCCTTCTTTGGTTTTTTCTCTGTTTACTCAGATTTCAATTACTCTAGGGGATTTGGGCTATATTTTCTGTGGAAACATTTTCTACCTATGTCATTTATTAATTCACCAATCCTATATAGTCTTCTTTCCTCATGACATGCCAGGAATTATGCATATGCACTCAAGGGTGAGTGGGCTGTAATGATTTCCCCATGTAAGGCTGCCAATATGTTTGTTGTTGAAATGTGCTACTATACAAAAAACCCTGAGGGAAAAACATGTGTGTAAGTTGGATGAGTGGCTTTGTTAGAAGTTCTGTACCATAAATGAATTGAATATATTTATAGGTTTATAGAATCATAGAATAGTTTGGGTTGGAAAGGACTTTTAAAGATCATTTAGTTCCAACACCACCACTCCCTCTCCCTCTATGGACAGGGACACCTTTCACACTAACAGATTGCTCAATGCTCCATATGCACTGACCTTAAATATTCCAGGAAAGGGGAATCCATAGCTTTTTCAGGCAATCCATTCCAGTGTCCCCCCAACCTCATGACAAAGAATTTCTTCCTTTTGTCTAAACTAAATCTATCCTCTTTTGCTTTAGAACTTTTACACCTTGTCCTGTCACTACAAGCCACAGTAAAAAGCCTTTCACCACTTTTTGTTTCAATGAGCTCCTGTAAATATTGAAAGGCAGAAATAAGGTGACTCCAGAGCCTCATCTTCTTCAGGCTGAAAACCCCCAGTTATCTCAGGCTGTCTTGATAGGCGAGGTCCTATCCTTCTGATAATTTTTGCATCTCTCCTCTGCACCCACTCCAGCAGGTTTATGTCCTTCTAGACATCACAGAAGTCACAAATGTGTCTGCCAGTGGCCAGGGTTTCGGTTTCATCATCCACATTGAACCTAGGGATGTTATAATTCTTCCCACCTCTCCTCATAGGCTCCAATGACAGGATCTCTCTTGTTTTGCCCCAGGCAATATGCTGTAGCCTGCTGTTACAACCCACTCTGAAGCAAGGTAACAGAGATTTCTATTGATAAATCCCTTGGGGTGAATTAGAGTGAAATGACACTAAATGACCAGTGTATACATGAGGCAAATTCATTTTAAAACAATTTAAATGCAGTACAAAAGAAGTATGTGACTGTCTTGGTTCTTTTCAATAAAAGTATAAAAATATCAAAGAGAAAATACTCAAGGAGAAAGAGAAAGAAAGAATAAGAGTAGATAGTGGAGAGGAAAGGTATTACTACTCAAGATCCAGCAACAAGACCTAACTGTTTCCATTTCACTGCGGTAATGGTCACAATCTTGATCCATTGGTGGGTGTCCCACAAAACCAAGAGTTTGTCAGGTTACACACATTCAAGATGGCGTGGGAATGTCCAGATCCTCCTCAGGGAGGAAATTCTTCATTTCTGATACTACACAGTGGGGCATACGTAATCTTCTGGTGGAGAGTACCCAGAAAGAATCTGAGGGTTCTTTGTCGCCCCTGATGGCCCCACAGACCCCTCTAGAGACAGGACTGCTGTTTGACCCTGCTTCTTGCAACTGTGCAGCTGTCCTTTATGATGAAAAAGGGGAAGGTGGCATAAAAAAGCATTGCCCCACCTCCACAGGATCTGCTTTTTACTAGCATTCCCTTAGCTGGTTTGAAACAGCTTCCTGAAGATTCCACGTTCCCAACTGTCCTGGATGCAGTCAACCAAGCAGCAACAGAGACAGTGGTTGAGTTGCCATGCTGCAGTGGTAGAGGAGGGATAAACATACATGATTTGCAGTAACTTCTGATGGAATACACCTGATGGCTTAAAAGCTTTCTATATAATAATATTAATTCCTACAGACTCCTAGCCAAGCCTTTTTTCCAGTTAAGAAGAACCAACATGCGAACTAGGAGGCACTGAAGGGACTTAGTTTGACAACAGAGGCTGAGTTCCACAATTGAAAAGTATCACTGACAGCACGCTCAGGGGATTCACTGTGGAGTTTCATAAATTTAAAATAAAGCACCTGCTTCTATGTTGAGTCCTCTATTTCTGTACTACTGAATGATCCCGTGAAACCAAAGATATTGATGTATTCTACGCTTCAGGGGAATCAATAGAAACTTTAATCACAAAATTAAATAAACCCAAATCTACTGGCATTACATGCTAGCACTTTTGGAAGGAGAAACATGATATTTTATAGTCCTCCTGCAACTGGGTTTATTATTTACTAAAAAAAAAAAAAAAAAAAACCCAAAAAAATTCAGTGGCTTCTTCAGAGCTATTGTGATCAAGAGAAAGGACCTTCCCATCATTTTGAGGTGACATCTCAGTGGGCTTTGGTGCAGTTTCAGAAGAATAGCAAGACATGTTCTTCTGTAATACAAATATTTTTACAGAAGGAATTTGTTACCTCTTAGATCTTCATCACCGTTTCTGAATTTCCTTGAAAGGTCTGTGGCACCCTCCTATCCCATTCATCCTTTAGACACTTCTTAGGCCCAGCTGTGAAAAAGCAGGGATGTGAAGGTAGGGACATGTCTGTGGGGCAGCAAGGTACCCTGTAGAGGCCCACCTGAATCACACATGCAAGGATATACACCTGAAGTTCCTACATTGTATCAAGCAAAATGAATCTAGAAATTAGTTTTGTCCATTCTCAACTAGAACTATACAGATTGATAAGTAAACATAAAATGTAAAAATACTTATTTGTAAAAAAATAAAAATTCTTGTATGTGTAAAAAGTTTAAAGCTAAGAATTTCTTCAGAAAAGGTACCTGTTTTGAAACTAATCTGTTTCCCTGAAAAAGTGTTGCAAAAGTGAAGAATGAAGTTCTTTCATTTATTAAGTCCTTTTCTGAAAAGAATAAGCATATATATAGTGGGAGCTTCCCAAGTGGAGAGGCATGAAACCTCTTTCATTTTATGTGAAAAATAAAGATTCTACATCCATGTCCTTCCTGTAAAATCCTAGAAAAATTCCACTTTGGGATTTTCTCTTTCCAGGGAAAATGTTTCAAAATGTGAAATATTTCTTTATAGAATTAAAACAAAAAGCAAAAACCAAACAACAACCACCACCACCAACAAAACGAAACCAAAACCCCATAAAAACAAACAAGCAAACAAAACCAAAAACCCCCCAAAACAAAAAACACAAATAAAAGATCTATTTGTAAATAATTCTACTATAGCCATCACAGATTTTTCATTTCAAATTTTACAAGAAGCCAAAGACTTTATGTATAAACTGAAAGATTTTTCATTTATAATCTTCATATTTATTGCTATTATGACTGTTATTTGTGATAGGAGGAAAAAACCCCATCGATTCATCTGAAAATGCTTAGAAGTTTTACACAAGTAAATACATAATCTACAAAAACAGAAGCATTTAACTAGTGTTCTGTGAATCTATAGTAGTTCATCCCACTTCTGAACTAATGGAAACTTGTGGAATAGGGATAAAAGAATTTTGATCTATAACCCAGGCAGAAGCAGGGCTTTTTTCCCTCTTAAATGAGCTGACATATTCCGTTTTTGTGGCATGTAAACTTTGGCTGGGTGCTGGGTGCTCACCAAGCTACTCTATCACCCCCTTCTCATAGGACAGGGGGAAATTATGAGGCAAAGCTCACAGGCTGATACCAGATCAAGACAAGGACAGGCAGATCATTTACCAATTACCATCATGGGCAAAACAGAATCAGCTTAGGGGGAATTAGTTTAATTTATAGAGGATTAAACAGAATAAGATAATGAGAAATATAAAGAAATTGCAAACCACCTTCTCAACCCCCTCCCATCATCCCAGGCTGAATTTTCTTCCAATCTCTTTCACCTCCTCCCTCCTAAGCAGAGCAGGATGATGGAGAATGGGAGCAGTTGTCAGTCTCTTGTGTTTCGTCTCTGCTCTTCTTTACTCCTCATGCTCTTCCCTTCTCTAGAGTGGGATGCTCCCACAGGATACAACCCTTCACAATCTGCCCCAGGGAGTGTCCTTCCCATGGGCTGCAGTTCTTCAAAAACTGCTCCAGCACGATTCCTGTCCATAGGGAGTTGTCCTTCAGGAACCAAGCGCTCCAGTGTGCGTTCCCTGTGGGGTTACAGGAACAGACTACAGAACACAAAACTTCCTTTTAAATCCATTTTGGACTTATTCTGCAATGGTGGACAGTTTCATAGCTTTTTGCAAGGATAGGATCTTTAAAAACAAGTTCTGCTCGTGAACAGTCAAGAAGGAGACTTGTGCAACTCATCTGGGTAACGTTGCTTAATGCCTCATTTGCACCCATTTATTCTGAATATATCCAGAGACTCTGTTCCTTTTTCCAAATTATCACAATACTCTGCAAAGAAGAATTTTTCTGCAGGACTAATTTTGAATTCAGGAACAAAGAAGAGGCATCACCTGTTGAAAGATGTGTCCAAGGAGTCATTTCCAGGATAGAGACTGACTTCTTGAATGTTGTTTTTCATGGAAGTAACCTTAAGGGCAGAATTTATATAAGAATCCATTAGGGACAGACACAATTGGATCTATCATAGCCTATAATGACTTTCTGGGCCACATGTCACTTTGCTTTGCATCTTGCAGGCAATTTGTGAATGGCAGTTTGTGAGACAAGATCTGCTATATATCTTTCCAGTAGAATATTGAACATGACACAATAAAGTCTGATTTTAATCTCAGGATAAATAATAAAAATAACATAGAAAAGCTGTTAGTAAATACTGTAAAAGGAAGTGCTTGAGGGTGTTTTCTGATAGTGTAGTTATTTATAAACCTCTCCTTCCCACATGCTAAAAGACTCATTAAGTATGGGTATTCTGGATAAGAGCGGTAGAGTGCAATGTGCAGTGGGTAGCATGCAGTAAATATTCAAAAGGCACTGGAGAGTCCTTGTTCAGGGACCATGCTCGGGAAGTGATGTAAACTCTTCACAGAACACTTAATTTGATTCTCTCAGAGATTTATTTCAGCATGTGATTGATGGAAACTGACTAAGTGGTAGTGTGGCAAAAGTACAAAAGCTATTGAACTATTAATGTTATTTATAAGGACAGGACTAACCATGATAAGCAAGGACCAATATGAAATGTTTGTTTACTTATTTGGCGTGAAAACTCTTCCTTTGTGAGGAGCCAGCAGGACTGAGCAGGCTGAACAGAAGGCAAAGACAAGTGCTGGCCTCCCAGAGCCCTCACAGCCTCAGCTCCGCTTACAGTGGTGTGGGAAGCAGGTTAGGGCTGAGAGCTTTTATAACAGATTTTGGAAGCACTTTGTGCAAAATAAAGTATAAACACAAAGGCTCTGAACTTCCTTGGGTTCAGAAAACGTTGTTCTTTATCTCTGACCTGTCAGCTGCACCAGGCTTTGCCATTTCATGTTTCTTGTTAAGGACATCAGAAATTGGTAAGCAAAGTGGAGTAGCAATCAGTATTCTTTGTATTTGACAACCATTCCACCTCCCAAAGAAATCACCCCTTTCTTGGGTCCACATTTCCTGAGTGCTTGGAAATCACCACAACATAAATATATGCCAATCAAGTGGTTAACATAATAGCATATTGTGAAATTATATGTAAACATTGAACTACATTGATTGGGCAATTTCCTATCCAGTTATTCTTGAATTACCACTTCCCTGAATATGTCTTTTAGGAATGTCTCAGTTAAAAGGCTGTCTGCAATGTTTTATTCTCTTTAGACCTAGTTTATTCAAAATATTCCCACACGCTTGCCAATATATTGTAGGCCCCTGGGCCAGCAATAACAACACACATGGGTGAGTTATTGGCCAGGTACAGAATGCATGGAGGAATATGGGTAATTGACCTGTAAATATTTCTCTGAAATAATTCAAGAACCTCTTGCTTGTCATTTGCTACATGAGCTCAACCTCTAACCCATTTAATACCATTATCCTGAACTCAAGCAGAGGGATCAGACATACCAACATTCCAGTACAGGAATCCCTGTGGTACCATTTAACTTGGAGGAGGAAGGAAGGGTTGAAGTAGCAGGTGGCCTTGCAATTCTTGGGAAACATCCCGCTTCACATGAAGGTTTCCTCAGTAACTGTGCAAAGCCAACCAATGTGTCAATCAAAGTGTAGTGAGTAGTCAGTCCAAACATCTGCCTTTTTTGTCTGGTTTCCCTGGGTGTTCTGCCTGGATTTTGTAGCATAGAAATACTTGACATGAAAGCATTTGCTCAGTTCACAGAGAAAGGCACAGCAGCTTCTTGGACTCCTGTCTTATTTGCTTTAGCCAACCAGTCATCTGCATGACAGAGGACTGGTTTTAATTTGATGCTGGTGCACTGATTAGCAGTGCCGGTCCCTTAAACTTGCCAATCAGAAAGATTAGACAATGAGCTTGCAAAAATTTACTTCTGAAAAGTGACATCCTCATATCAGTTCATGCTGGCATCTATCTGCTAAAAGAAAAATTAAACCAAGTATTTTGTGTCATACAAATCAAAGCAGGAAAGAATGAGAGGAACATGTGGCACTGTTTCCTAGTGCATCAGGCAGTTGTTTCCAAGATAATAATTAGATCTCTTTAATTTATTGACATTTTAGGCCAGATTTATGCAAAAAATACCCCCAAACTTTTGAACTATTATGATATTCAAGATCTGCTTTCAAGTTTATTCCAAGCTCATAAAGGTCAAGGACAGTTTTGTCTTAACAGAGAGCTTTGAATCAGGAGTTGTTTTGCTCCAAGAAGCCTCCACTCTTCAGATATCTGCAGGATATGTGATTTTTTTTCTTGTGAGAATCGGCCTTCTGAAAGATCTTGTGGGTTACCAGATCTAAATAACATCTGAATATCTCCCAGCTGTCTAGGTTCTAATTCTGATCAGAATCAGGATGCATAGAATTTTCATTTTCACACAAATTTTGCTGATGTATTTTTCAGAAGCATGCACGCAAAAAGCGCTGGGCTTTTACTTAAGATCAAACATGATCTCATCTGTCCTTGCAACTACACACCCTTCAAGGATCTCTAGAAGTTGGGGAGAATGCTTATGATAGATGATATAATTATGACAGAATTATAAACAGAAGTTCAGATGACCCTTGAACTAGTATTGGTCCCCCTTAGGTTCATGTATCTAAATGCCGAGTGTCGGCTGGGACACTGCAATCTTTGGCCATGTCTGGTCTTTCAGAGGAATGAAACAGTAACTAACAAAGCTCTTTCTTTCCTGATTCTTGGATTTACCTGGGTTATCAGCTGGCCTCCGTGGGGCTGCACAGTTCAGATCCCCTGCTGTTGGGCTGCACTGGGTGTGCCCAGCTCTGCCTATGTCCAACACACCCAGCATATGAACAGGAGTGTGAACTCTGCTCGTCCCCAAACCTGCCTGGGCTGACCAGTCCAGCCCCAGCAGCTCAGCAGGACAGACTTGACAGGGAGGGTCAGTGGGGCCTGGGACATCCATGTGACAGTGTGTACCTTTGTCTGGGTCTATAGTGAGCAATAAACACCCACTGAGCACAGGACCAGGGCATGGGCCAGCACTGACCCCTCTGCTCACCTCTACAGGCCCCCAGGTGATGCTCAGACTTGCACAACAGCAGGAAGGGGCCAGGCACTGGTACCACCCCTGATGTCTCACCTGCAGGTGGGTGGGGGAGGACACCTGACTTTGGGAAAAAGCATTCTCCCTTGTTTTGTATCTGCTCAAGAGACCCCCTGTTGCTGTTTATGTATATGTATACAGCAAAACTTTATTGTATGATGTCTGAAATACTGGTTTGATGCTGGTTTTTCTTATCTGGTCCATACATTAATTTGACCAGGCGTATTTTGCCCCTTTCAATCAGACAAGCTTGAGTGTCTGTTATAGTGATAAAATGTCTCATGTTTTCTGCCAGAAACTGTCACATTCCCATTGTTTACTGATTCCAGGCAAGTTTAGTCATAGTGGCACTACAAAAAAAACCAACTGGAAAAATAAATTAGGAGATAAAGATGATGGAGCTGTCTTACAACTTTAAGATTGCTATCTTTTATACGTTTATGAAAAACATGCATTCTTCAAATGCTGGATTCTGTGTTGTTTGTTGAATGCTGCAGCTACTGCCTTCTCTCTTGGCTTTTTAATTTTTCTAATTGGTGAGGCAATAACATAGGAAAGATGGAATGTGCTATGCAAGTGCAAAGCAAAATCCAGGCTCATTGATTTTGGTAGAAATTAAGGCCTACATCTATATTTTATGCTTCTATAGCACATTCCATCTTCCACACTTTTCCATTTACGGGATAATGTCACTGGAGAGAATACTTCACATTCACTTCTGTATTATTTAGCCATGCAATGTGATAGTGATAAGATCAAGATGTTTGGCACTAAAATCCCAACTGTTTCAGCAAGTGCTTCATGGTTAGTTGGGGTGTCATATCTGTTAACAAGCTTATTCATCATCTTTGCTTTTTCCTTGTGGAACAGGTAGTGAGTGGTAACTTGTGTATATCTTTCTCTCCTCATCCACTTCCCTGTTACAGAAACAGTTGTCTTCCATTGGGTAACAGTAAATCTTCCCTTATATTTGCTGTTTTATCTATTGACTTTGGGTTTGGTTTTTTGGGTTTGTTTTGACTGGGGGTTTTTATGTTTTGGTTTGGTTTTTTTTTTGTAGGTTTGTTGTTGTGGTGGTTATTTTTGTTGTTTGGGGGGTTTTTCTTTATGTTAAATCTATAGACTAATTCACATAAGAGATTTTTTGCAGAACTTCAAAACCTGAAATGAAGAACTGTCTGGTGCTTAAATAAAGGACAGGATGGAATACCCAGTCTGATACAGACTACTCTAATCATGGACCATTCACTTTACCAGTCCCTTTTTTGTAAAAATGGGACAATCTTGCATTTATCCTCCTTATATAGTGGTAATGTTTAATGACTTAGGAAATGTTTATAGTACAACACTGTTATTAGCATAGCATTGTTTACCTCTGCAAATGTTGATTAAAGACACTAAAATTATCTGGATGATAAGAGTAAGGTACAAAAGGAAATGAAAATGAGGCTTTAATCACTCTCTCAGTGTATAAAGGAACACAGATAAGACCATTCCCAAACAAGCTATAAATAGGAAATTACCCAGTGAGTACAATTGTGTCACATGTTTCTCTCTGGGGATTGCATGTCAGCAGAACTGTGTCTTTGCTACCTGCTGCCACAGGCTGCTAGCTTGGAACCAAGATCTCAAACATGGTGAAAGGATAAAGGCAATTAATGGCCACAACAGCTCACATGGGTCTCACTTCCACAGATTGGGTCACCTTGAGGAGACCTGCTTTCAATGGCATGTTGTGGCTTCACTTACATGGTTGCTGCTGTGTCACTGTTTTGCCCTCTGACATTAAGATATTGCCAGGATAAATATTGCCTCCTGAAGGTTTGCACTGAGTCAACTTCATGTACAAAGCTAAGAGTGATGAAAATTTCTTCTAGATTAGACGAGTTAACATTGTTCTTTCTGACTCAAGAAATGGGAGAATCCTTTGGATTCACTCACTAGAAAAGCTGTTTTTGTCTAAAAGTCTGCAACTCTTCCACTACACAAGAGGCACAGCTTCAGCTCTCTGCTTCTCCTAACCTGGTTGATCTCTACCTCAGCTTGCAATGATGCTTGCACGTCCACCCATGAGTGTCTTTTCCTTGCTGAGAAACTCTGTTGGAGACTACATAAGCGACCAAATTCCAGCCACTGTCCCAATTTTCATTCTTTTCTTGACAAATTAAAAAATTCTCAGAAAAGTCAAGAAATCATGGTGAAATCAACATGAGAAGTTGTGACATAGTATCCATGATGCCTGTATGAGCCTTGAAAAATTATATATTTACTTCAATAATATTTTAAAACTTCACAGTTCATCACTGCATCTTTCACAAGTTGGGTTTTTCCTCACATTTCCTTCTTGTTAGGTTTTTGACTTTGGATGTCTTGTGCGTGCACACCAGCTGTGTGCACATAACACACACTATGCAGAGCAGATGAGAAAGCAGCTTTAAGTGAGTACCAAGTATCTCATTTGAAGTCTGCCCTCATGAAACTTACCCTGTTGGAGCACAGGTAGAGCAGAAGAGAGAGATTTGTTGTGGGTTCTCCATTACTTTCCTACTCAAATTTTCAGGTACTACTCTAGCTCTCTGCCAAAGTTGTTTGTAGTCCTTGATGATAAATTGAGAATGACCATAATCTATCACAAGATTATCTATTTTCACTCTATGAAATATAAATCACTCATCCACCCAGACTTCAGCAGCACATCTACTGGAACTGGTAGTTGAATTTGGCTTTCCTCCCCACGCCCTATACCCCTTTCTGAGACCCCACAGTTACCCCCTTGCCAGTAAACTGAGTAAGGTCAGAGTGTGTCCCAAGCACTGGCACAGAACTGCCCATACTGTAAAGCCATAAAAAAAGTACATGACATGTTTTTGTACCAGACAATCCAGTATTCTTCCAGACTGGACATGGCTGAGGCATCAGCATGGACTAGAATTCACAGCTTAGGTGTAGTTGTGCTGCCTAGGAATTGGAGAAATGTTGGTTAGATGTGAACTGTGCTGTATCAACTGGCTGCAGGCACATCCACATCAGTGTTTTAATTTAGATCAGACATATTTATTAAAAGTTTGTTCCCTCATTGGTTCCCAGTTCCCCACAATCCTATCTGGAATAGAAAACAGACTGACAAATATCCTGTCACCTAGGGTAGTACTTCACCATGAAATAAAATTGTTGCAAGTGTGCTACCCTACCATAATTCCTAAGCTACTATACAAGGCAGATAAACAAAAATGTTGCTGTTTTAAAAAAAAAAAAAAAGTATTTTAGAGACTTGATGTAGCTTTGGACATTGGATGTAGCTTTAATAACCACATTGGACCTTAGGATCAAATATGACACCAGATATTCCTTTTTCTTTGTGTTCCTGTAACACCAGTATCCTAAATGAGACCGCCTAGTTTGTACAGGGTCCATCTAAAGACTCACAGCTCAAAGCATCAAATCTTTGTGCCCAAAACACATTGAGATTTATCCACAAGCAAAAGCTGTCCTAGGTTAGTTCTGCAAAAGGTGTAACAAGATCAGCATGAAACATCATGTAATACGTGGACCACAATTCTTACTCGGCCACAAACATCTGGCAATATTTAAGTGCAAGTTGCAATGATTTCGTGGTCCTAGATGCTATTGCAGCTTTTCTTCTAGTCAGGTATTTGTGGGATCTTCTGCTTACAGGAAAATGTTGAAGGAGAATTGGAAAATGTGATGTCTTTTTCAGTTGGTATTTCCAATTTGCCCAGTTATCTGAAGTCCCAAAGACTGTCTGTTAGGTTATCAGATGTTTTTCATTGAAATATGGCCTTTGAAAAATAAACAACAATAGCCTAAAATTCAGATTGAAAAAGAAAGCCTTTTTAGAGGAGGACTAGAGGAGTAGATATCTACCAAAATCTTTGGTAATTTTAAGAACACATACCATGATTTTCTATGCACAACATGAGTAACAAATTGATTCAAGGGCATATCCTGGGAAGGTCATTGAAGAACTTTGCAGAGTGATCTGGATTGGCATTAAGATCAGAAAGACAGTGCCAAGTGTTTTATATCAAATGATGCCCATCTTCCACATTTCTACAGTTTTTATTTTGCCACTCTTCATGTGCCCTCAAAAAGGCAAGCAAACAGGCAAATGGGAGTATGGAAATAAAAACTAGAAGATAAGAGAGATTTAATCCAATAGATGTAGAAAAAGATTGCCTTGAACATGTTTGCAAAACAAGTTATTGTTTTGTATCGTACAAGGATTAGATATCTTGGGATAATCTGTACTCTGAGGAATTACCACTTTGCTCCAGCCCTGGATCACATGTACATGACACCATGAGAAATCCTTTTCTGGCTGTTCCTCTGCCCAGCAGATGGACATGATAGATATGGGATTTTTTAAAATTTAATTTTTTTCCTTTTTGTCTATTTTCCTAAGTCCAGTTGGCAGATCTTATAATTTGCTGTGTTGACCCTTCCAGGGGCTTGATATTGAACCTGCCATCTGGCTAATAATGAGGCCAGCTGGACACTGACACCAAGATTCAGTCCCAGACTCACATCTTCTTCATCTGGCTTCGTTTCTATCTGTTTGTTCTTGTTATATCTGGACTCAATTGACATCATGTTGTGCAAAGTCACACAAAGTTCTCAGACAACCTTTTAATTTCTTCTTCTTTTAGTACACTTCACTTAATGATGGCAGGGGTGTTATTTTTCTGCCCCTTAGGCAACATTTTATTGTTGTATATGGACCATATAAGGTGACAGAAAGAGAAAAACCTGATTAAACTGCTCGCTGTTACTAATCAACGAGGTTTTCTGGGTGCAGCAATAGGTTTAGATAAATCACTGGATCATTTCCCTGAGAGTTTAATTGAACCACTGCTCTTACTCACCAGTTTGATTGATGTGACAGTGTACACAGATACTTGATTCATAAGAAGTAAACATTTTTCTGTTGTTAAATTAGAGCTCGTCCTCTAGGACATTCAGAACAATTGAATCTGACAAAGGTTCTTGGATGTAATTGGGTCCACCTTAGTGGGACTGGCTGTCACAGACTCATATTTGTATGCTACATAAACTTGCTTTGGGACCCCACCATGTCTGCTTAGGTCATGTCATCACTGACAGTGAAATGAGAGTTAGAGGACCTAGGTGTTTCTGCTGGGCATGAACGACTGATCATGCAGAGAAAAGGGTCTCTCCTTACATTGCTGTTTAGGGAAAGGTGAGGCAGGAGCTGAGACAGCAGCAAAGAAGGCAGAGCACAGCTCTCACCAGCACAGCACTTTAGCATCCCAGCAATGTGAACAGAGCAGGTCCAGGGATAGCAGCTGGCTTCAGCCTAGAGCCAAGATTGGCAGACAAATCTGTAGGGATGAGGCAGGTCTGAAGTCAAGCCAGGAAGCCAAGTCTGCCTGTCAAGGTCAGAACTCACATCAATGGGGTATATGGTCAGGCATAGCTGAAAAATTGCTGTGGCAAGGACCAAGGCTTTTGTGCAACATGCTTAACAGTTCCTGTCAAAACACACAGGGTGAGAAGAATCAGATCTATTATGTTTTGTACATTTAGTTTTGGTAAGGTAACAAAACAGATGTCTCATTTTCAAATATAAGAGTATGAAGTAGCTATCCTTTTTTCATGAGTATAGTAAAAGGCATCCTCTTCATTACTTAACAGAAAAGTGTTTCTCTTTATTAGCATGTATTTGCAGACACTTTATCCATGACAGGCTGAAAAGCCAGTGTCTGTGCTGTTATATCCTTGCTCCTATCCAATAACACGCCAGTGCTATATCTTCATGTAAGAAAGAGATAGTTCTTCCTCAAGGGAAGAATCTTGCTCAACATCTGCTCTATGTCTTCTGCAGCTCCTGCTGTTGCCTCTTGCACAGATAGGGCCACTCTCAAGTGTAAAGATTCATTTTGAAAATGATCAGTTTCTTGCCAGCTGTTAAATGAAGTGCAGTGCAAGAACAATCCTTCACGTGACCATGGAGACTATGCCAATCAGGTGTGTGTTGTCCCCATTTAGCAAGCCTTACAAGGTACCTACCAAGGTTTTTTCTCCCTGAATCCTCTGAAGCTTGTAGTAGCAGACCATTGATTTATGTTGTTGTTGCCTTAGAAAGCACAGAAGGGTTCATGTTGCCAGGGATGTGGGATCAATCCTGTAATTACAGTCCATTAGCAGGGAAGCCACTGTTAGGCCTCTCTTGCATTAGAAATAGACCATCATTTCTAAAACTGTCTAAAACAATGAGGTCTATGAAAATAGCTCCCAGTTGTGAGGAAGAGGATTGTACAATCAGCTGGAGAGGTAATTGCATTGGAGCACAGGTCAGCACAGAAGGGAGATGGTCCTTGTCTCAGTGCATTAAAGACAGTCCACTATGGTTTCAGAGTGATTTCAAGGCCACATTTGAAATCAATCTGCCTCCAGGTGGTTTTCTCCAGAAAGATTTCCCATTAGATTTCTACTTAGTGTTTTGCACCCTGCCTTCTGTTTCATCTGGGAAAACTCTAAGGAATTGTTTTCAGATTCACCATTTAGTTTTTTGTAGAACTCTTGTAGAGACACTTTCAGGCCTCTGCCTTACTGGTGTACATCTGTGACTTGGGTTTTGAACCAGTGCACAGCCACTTGTCTCTCCTGCTACCCAAAACTCTGTTGATGAACCCACTGGGAATTTACCTGTATTTAATACCAAAAAGCTGAAGTACAGCTGTAGCTGAATGTGGTGCTATTCATGGCCTCATTGTCAAGAGCCAATTGCTGTGTAATATGCTACTTCTATTACTTTTGTGAGAGCAGGTGCCAGCCAGCTGACACAGGGTGCTGGGTGCTTGCAAGCTCAAACAGACAGGTTATTAAAACCTTTTGAGAAGAAAAAGCTGGCTCTCAGTTATGAACATGGCTGACACAGGCTGCCCAGCATCACCAGACATTCAGAATGCTAAGGAGGAGATATGGCTGTTGGTAAATGACATAGCTCTAATTATATCAGTTCTAATCTCTACTGTTAACAGCAACCAAGTTGTCTTTATTCTACTTCTACTCCCCCAGAGAAACAGCACATTGGGGACCTTCGTCTCTTGCTCATTTCCAAGGCTCCAAACCAAGGCCTGCAGTTAGATCATGTCTTGCATTTGCTGAATTTGATCTTTTTTCACACCACCTGCTATCCTGTGCATTGACTGAAATGGAGTGCTGGTCCTCTGAATGTATGTTCAATATTGCCTTCACGACCTTCTTTTCTCTCTTCACTGAAGAACAAGACAAAGTCTCAGAGAAAGACATCTAAAGATTATTAATAATGCCTTTTTACCTAGATCCCCTTTTACCCTACATAATAATTTAATTATGACTCTACTTATCTGATCAGAACAAGCCATCTTTTCTTCTGTTAGTTCCCTGTCTAAGTGTCAGCAGTCTGAGGTACAGTGATGCTCAAGCCCCCAGGCTAGGTGGGCTCTAGCAATATATCCTCTGTTACTGGAATAGTTTATGCCAATACAGCTCCCTGGACTTCAGCCCAAAGGTTGCACATGAAAGAACTGAAATCAGCACTCCCTAGTCTCTAATTCCTATCTTAGTCTCTACACACGTATTGTAATCTTCCTGGGCAGTTCTAAAGGAAGGGCAATCTCACTCACTGACCTAAAGCATTTTTCTCTTTCAGCCAGGTCAGCAAGCAGCCTTAGCCAAGAAAATGTTTAACCCCTTAGCAGCAAGGGTGCCATTGGATGACATTTCCCTGGCTCTTCTACAGGAACAATGTCAATGATCATTAAGATCATCATTAATGATCATTTGTTTAAAAGCTCAATAATGTGAATTTCTTGGCGTAGAAATACGGCTCAGACCTTTGGGAAATTCAGATCCACTTACATAACTTTATCATTGCAATCTCCCAGTAATGTAGAGATTTGTAGCCACAAATAGATGTAGGGGAGTTTAGAATTCTTTGAAGGTTTTGATCCAAATTTACCAACATGAGCCTGCATTGAGAAGTCCCTTTAAGGGCATTATCTCCTTGAAGCACAGTATGGTAATTACAGCAGCTCCCCTCTTTACCCAAAACATTGCATTTTGTAGTTCAAGAGGGTTTTTTCCCCTGGTTATGGTACTAAATAATATTAAAATAAAAATCTAACTGGGAACCAAGAAGCTGTTCTGACAAGTTAACAACTATTCTTCATTTTGTTGCTTCTGTCACCCTCTGTGAAAAAGACTGCTCAGTTACACTGTAAATAATTGCATTTTGTTCTTGTTCCATACTTCTTTTCTTGCCCCAAGTGACTTGTTCCATTCTTGCTGTAGTTCTTTTTTGAAAAAGCAGAATCTACACAAGGTATCAGCAGCAGTCAATATTTAAGGGGCATCTTCAAATATCACAAACTTCTGTATGTAGATTTATGAGTTCTCTCTTACCACCCGTCTGAGCAGCAGGTAGCACAGGTAGTGCAGAAGAGAATGGAGTAACAAGTAGGTTCATAAATCCAGGGGAATGATGTGCTGAGTTACTGCTGAGACTGGGGCTCAGAGGATGTCCCTCCAGGGACTCATTCCCCAGCTGGACCAGCAGCTGCCTTTTCCATCAAATGGCTGCACAGGACAGACTTTGCTTCCCATGGTCATGGTATACCTGCTGTTCTGGTGCCAGAGAAGGAGATGGCTGATAGAGAGACGTGGGTGCAGACCCTGAGCCAGGAACAGAACCTTTGTGAGGGCAGAGCAGGGCTGTGCTGTGGGACAGCTGGCAGCCAGCTGCATCTGAGAGGACATCAGGGTGTTGGATTCACCTTCCTGCAGACAAAGGTGGTGCATATCCAGAGGAACCTTCCTCCACTCTGTGCCCTTCACAAGAGCATAGACACAAAGGGCACAGGACTTACTGCTTCTCCAGGCACAGAAACAAACTTAAGCTTTTTGGCCTCTCTCCCCTGTGCTCTCTTGGCTCAAGATTTACTCTGTGAGTGACTGGGACAACACAAACTTACCTTGAGGATCTGTGCACCCTCACCTGTCACAATGAGTTACGAGTGGGGAGCCTGAAACTTTGGCATGACCAGCTCGTACCACCTTGGCCTTGGCCACCCATGCTGTGCAGGATAAGGGGAGCTACAGCCTTTGGTCTGAGTAGGTGCTGCCATAATCTCCCTTCAGGTCTGGAGCCTTTTCAGTGAGCTCTGGTGCAGTACGTGTAAAAAATAATGCAGTGTTGCAGATAAATACCTCCTTTCAATCAAGGAAAGGCCAATTTTGAATCCCTCAAACACCAACAGAAATTTTTAAAAGTGATCTATGGCAATCATGGGAGAATCTTTGCTAATATTCCTCTTCTCTGGCTGCTGCACAAGCACAGAGGGAGCTCCATCCTAAATTGCTTCCTTCCCAGGGGAAAAAACAATAAACAGGTACAAAGAACGGTCTAGAAATTACGAGGAAACAGCTAGAAAACTGGTCAGCACAACAAACACTAGTTTCAGCACAGCAGCAGCCTGCCAGTTGTCACATCTTTTGTGGCCATCACAGCAAGAGAGTATTTTTTAAATGGATTTGAAGGAGGGGGAACAACCACAGAGGTGCTTGTTTGAAAACTGAGGAAGGGAAGGTAGAAAAAAGCACCACAAATAGTAATTGAAGTCCAGAACAACATTGAGTGGCCTTGGCTTTTGTTCCTGAGACTGGGGTTTTTTGGGTTGCTGGGTGAAGGGGGTGAGAGGGGGCATGGGGGGGCTGGAAAGAGAATCTTTTCCAGTATGTGAAAACACATATGCACACAGACACACGCAAAACATTTCCCTCTTAACATGCTTTCATTGCCTACATCTCAGAGCCTTTGTTAAGGTTACATTTGGTTCTCATTTAATCTGCACTGCCCCCCTGGTGCCTCTGTCTCGCATCCCTCTATTGTTTAGCTGAGGCTCCTTTCAAGCCTCTCTCCTCACAGTGCCACCGAGGGCTCATGCCAGTCTTTCTTCTCTTTCCCTCTTAGCATTGTTTCTCTCTACCTCTCCAGCATTCCCAGCATTCACTCTTATTTTAAGCCTTCGTTTTTCTATTATTGTTTTTTTCCACTATTATTCCTCCCTGTCATTCTCCCTCTGTCTCTTTTTCTGACATTTTCTTCTCTCCTGAATTAAACATGCCCTTTACCTTTATTTATCCTCTAGATCAATTCCAGTCTGTGTATTTTTTTTTTCCTTTCCTCCCTTCTGGTTGTTTCATTCCCCTTCTCTCTTTCTGATCCTCTTTTTCATGCTCTCTTTTCCCCTGAGAGCTAGTTGGTATTTAAGTAGCTCTTCAGTGTGTAATTTTTGTTTATAGCTAGACCAAGATTTAAAGTCCACCTTGACAAAGAAGATATCTCCACTGACTTCGGTGAGTCTACCTGAGTGCTGTAACATACAGGATTTGTTTTCTTACAGAAATTGAGTTTCTGAAGGCTTTTGTTACAAACTGAGCTCTCTACATATTAAATGTGTTTGTGGCCAGAATTTGATCTCAGTGTAGTATACAGGTGTCACATAAGTTACAACAAATATCTTTGTTACTTACTTATTTCTTATTTAAAACAAGTGAAATTGTGTTAGAAAAAATATGGTTCCTTTTCTGTTTCAAAGGAAAGGTTTTCCTGATGCTACAACAACTCTGTCACTTTGAATCAGTAGCTGCTCTCAATGTGAAAAAACCCCAACATTTTGATGTCGGCTTTTGGGATATTCTAAACTCTGTCTGCTACAATGCTCTGACTTTATCTTCACTGAGTGAAAACACTGGGACATCTGAGTTTTATTCCATCAAACAGAAAAATCTAAATCACATCTAAAGACACTGTTTTAATACTTTCATGTCTTCTGCAGTTTAAATAGGTTTTGTTTGTTTGTTTGTTTGTTTGGTTGGTTGGTTGGTTGTTTTTACCCATTTTTACTAGGGACTCTTTTTCACTGTTGAAGAGAAGTACAGATCCAGAAGAAGACAGATGGGTTGAATATGGGAGAAGCAGTCAGACTGATCTTAATGTGGAAGGTCAGAAATCCTCTTTATTATCCACATGAGTTTTATGGGTTGTAAAATGAACCATCAAATTCAAGTCAGGTTCCTTGAATTGCAGGAACTATGCAGTTTCCCCATCCTGGATGGTTAAACAAAATGAAAAACATGAAAAAAATTACACGTGTAAGACAGTCAGAGGAGTTACTCAGTTTAATATGTTTTTAATTAAATCTTAGCACTTAATGTGAATTTCCATCCTCTATGAAGGGATGCGTCAGAAAACTTTTTAGTACTATCACATTCTGGTTAAATTCTTGCCTATTTCTGATCAGTGGTTTATTTCCCTGTTAAAAAATGTTCATCATCCTTTCCCTCTCACTACTTTCACAATGTTCTTTCTTTGTAGCATCTTTTCTTTTTCAGTCACAACCAGACAAATTCCTGTCACAGCTACATAAGTGTTCCCCTCTTCCACTTTCATCTCTCGTGTTGCAGGAACCATTTCCTCTTCCGCTGTCATTACCTCAAATGGACTTCTCCATATCAGTGACTCTTTCATCTCATTTCAAACATCAAGAACATCATTCAATCTGTACCTTGGATAGCCTGCTTAGGCCTCCTGTCACTTTTACATTGAAATTATAGCTTAAAATATAGCCTCATTGTGTAAGCATTTAGGGGCTATCATTTGCACAGATGACTACAATAAGGAAGACTGTTTCCATCTTATAAAGCAGCCAAAGTGCACAGCTTGCAGACTTGTTTAGCCCATATCCCTGCCTGATTAAAAAAAAATATAAAATAATGACTTGAAAGAGGGCTCAGGAAAATGAGTCAATGACCTATCACCTGTGGGAAGAGCACTGCCAGTGTAGAATCAACCTCTCCCTGCTTTTGATATCTCAAATAATCTCACAGTTTGAAGATCAGGATTCCTAGCCCACCTCCATAGCTAAATCAGAAATCAAGGCACCAGATCTGAGGCGACAGATAATCTCTGAAGTTTCCTTCACCAATGATATGGCTGAGGGCAGCCCACTTAAAAGCCTCAGGTGCCCAAAAATGAGATGGATCTGGAGGCTCCTTGCCTAAGGTGTAAATTATTTAGAAAATGTCATGAAAATACCTGCTAGATTTCCTTCTCCACATAGACCAGTTAAAAAAAAACAGTGGCAGCTTCAGTATGAGGGCATCCACATGAGCAGCAGATTATCTGTGCAAACACTGAGTGAGCAGGGCCTTTGCACCTGCCCTTTGGAGTTCACCTAGACATGGCTTCAGCCTGACGCATTTTCTTCAGAACTCTCTGGGTGCTGCACTCTTGTCTGAGCTCTAGAGCAGCAATGCCACAAGTCACAACATTCCTGTGCTCTGCAAACCTCTGGCAGACTACTGCCTTTCTTGCCTGAGTCTTCCTCTGAGCTCTGTTATGGCTCTTTACAGGCAGAACTCAGTCCAAAGCATAATTGTGTGAAATTGCAAGAACAGGTAAGAACACATATTATATACCCATAAGACAGACTTGAAATTAAAATCTGGTATAACAGACAACTATTCTCAGATCTAGCTGCAAACAGTAAATAAATCCAGCTTGTAACTTAATGATCCTTGTGTTTGCAACCAGCAGTGAAAACTGCCTGGGGAACAAAAGCTGGAACTGTGCAGGGAAGACAGAATGAAGTAATTGGCAATCATATACAGAAAACACCTGGATTTTATCATTCCAGCCTGGAGATGCAGTCATGTTAGTCCTGGCCAGAAATCACCCTGTTAGTGAGAGCTGCATTTCAGGATCAGTCCCCTGGATATTAGATCTGTGCTGCTGCTCATTTCACGTTCATACCCCACATTAGACACCCTGCACTGCACAGAGCCTTCGTTAGATTATCCCTCCAGTCCCTCCGGCTCCCTCCTCCCACAGCTTGGACCACAATCATCTGCCTTTCTTGGAATTCATTTCAAAACAGATTCATGTGGCACCTGCTATTCCCCAACAAACAAATAAATTAGCTGCTGTGATATGGAAATTTGCATGATTCACTGTACTTAAAAACTGTTAGCTGTGAACTTATTAATTGAAAACCGCAGGACAATAATAAGTGAGTCCTTCAGTCTGAACATGAGTCCCTTGTTATAATGAATTTGTAAAGCAATAAAAATGTGTTTTTCAAGGCAAATGCCACTGCCTCAGGACAACTGAGTCTTGGTCATGCCTCTTAGGAGACAGATGTACTCTCATGGAGGGGAGCACAGGGCTCTCTGCCAAATCTGTGGCACCCAACTGCAGGGCATGGGCAAAACACAGGGGACCTCAGGGACAGCTCTGCCAGCTTTGCCTCTCCTGCCCCTCTCCAGCAATCCTCACTTCACCTTTGGGATGCTTTCCCCAACCCCTTCCCCACAGCTGGGGTTCAGGGAGGTGGCTTTTATCTCCTTCTTGCACAGCTGCCCCAGGGGCTGTCTGTGCTCCTCTCTCTTCTGTTATCTCCACACATTGGTGGGGAGAAATGATTAAGCCCTGGTGTAACATCACCTTTCAGCTGACTCTGCTTTCCTTGCAGAATACCGTGTCTATTGATCTATTTGCTCTGCCTTGGTCATAGGTACTCACACAGCCTTCCTTGTGCTTTGTACTTATTGCAGACAAAGTGTTTCTCCCATCTTTTACTAGAAAATTCATAAACAAACTGCATTTATTTTGCAAAGAAATGTTGTAAACTCTAAAATTTAGCAAGCCTGTGTTTTCTCTAATGTGTAATGCAAGATAACTCCCATTATAACAAGTTCCCCATATGCATTTGCATGTCTAATCCATGGAGTCTGTGCCCACTTCCACCCTGAGTCACAATCTGCAATCCCAGTGAAGTCAATACTAATTGCTGGTCTGACTAGAATATTGTACCATATATTTCTGTACACATTGCAATTTTCAAACAGGAAACCACTAGTTCAATCTGCATTGACAAAGCATGGCAATATTTGGTATGACTCCTGGCAAAATCATCCATTGTTTTGTTTTCTGTATTTTTCCATCTTTGTTTTCCTTCATTTATTCAGGAGGAAAGAAAGAGACTGCCTCTAGTGCTTGAATTTTAATTCTTTGCTGCACTATCCTTGGGCAGAACTGGGTGTTTCTAAGAGGTGTAACACATTGTACAGCAAAAGATGGATGTACTGCCAGTGGTTCTAATGCCAGGATTTTTTGTTCCTTTCCTTCACAACTATTATAGACTATTTTTGAAATATGTTGAAAATACTGATAATCTAACTTGTAAATTACAACCCTCAGAAAAATGCAGAAGCAGCTGTCAAATAACCATTGTATTTGTGGGATTTAATTCAAACAGTTTTATATTTCTGTTGTTTTTAATGACAATAGTAAACTACTACTTGCATTGCAAAGCCAGGGATTGATGTTTTCAGAAAAATGGAGTAACTATGTGAACCTCATGACAATATTGGCTCAAAAAGCAGCCCATATGCATTGCAGAAGATCCTGTCTTTTGAGAGAGCCAACTCATGGGGTAGGACTAAAGTAAGGAACGAATACTTTCATAGTCAGAAATAACTGAAAAAATACAACTCAGAGACAAAGTTTTCCTTTCTCAATTTAGAGACAAAGTTTTCCTTTATCTGCCCTATAAAACCGAATTGTTCTTGCCCTACTTTCAGGCTTTTCTCATTTACCTGGTGCTTCTCAATCCAAAATGTTCCACTAGTCTGATTTTTGACCTAGTGTTAACAGAAAGATACGAGTGCAGTGGCCCAGCCAGCAAAGCTGGGTCTGTGGGGGGGTTGAGCACCCGTGCATCATCCCAGGATCCTTCTTCAAAGAGGACTTCAGATCACTGCTACTGTCTGCAGTCACACCCATCACTCTTACTTATTTTCAGTAAAGTAAAATTAAATCAGACTAACATCTCAGGCTAATTAAAACATTCTTTCGCAGCTTACTCTAAATTTTATATCCCTTAGCCATTTTGCATCTTGTGTCAAAACCACAAGCTTGGTATTTGAAAGCTCACACTCTCACTAATCTTTCACAGAGGAGAATGATGATTTTTTTTTTTGTTCTGAAATGTAGAACAGAGTACCTACAACAGCTTTAGCCACTGGGTAAAAACACTAGAGCTCAAAACCTGCTGTAGGAACAATTGATTTCAACTTGTAGCCCATCAACTTAATCATAAGAACATTACAAAAAAACCAGCTCAGTATCATCTCTATCAGCATCCTCACATAAAAAAAAAATTAAAAATACAGCTCAACAGAACTCAGGAGTATAGCAATCAAATATATGAAAAAAATAAAACTAATCTGTCTGTAAAATTTTGGTTCTTGTTAACAGAGACTATTTGTCTAAAGGACACCTCTTTAAAAAGCATAATTTAAACAGAAAGGCAGGAAAATTATCTGAGTTCACTAAATGAATGCACATGACTAAAACATGAAAAAATCAAGCTTGACATTCAAGATACATCTGAAGTTAAAGGGCAAGAAAATCGAATAAATCAGAACATTTTTTAATTATAAAAGCATAAAAATTTCTTCCATGTCTTTCAGTCACTGAATCATGGCTTATGTTATGTTTTTCTATTTATTTTAAACTAAGTAATATCTTGCAGTTATAGAGTTCAGAGAAAATTGACCATGTTAGACTTATGGGCAAGAACATGAACTGCCCAACATTTAAGACACCTTTATTAGATGATCCTTAATGCCTGATTCTGGTTACTTAACACAAATTTAAGAATGTCTTAATGAAGTGGGAAGGCAAGTCATGCAATGAATAGATAAAAGAGGAATCCAGAGAGACACAATCCTTGATTCAGATCAAAACCACAAATATTAAAATAATGTCTCCCTTTGAGTGAAGCATTTTACCTCATTGACATTACCCTATTTTATCTTTCCAAATGGCCTGCCTGGCAATGTCTTAATCTATCATTACCATTAAGAAACTGAGAGGAGAAAAAAAAATCACAGGAAAAAAATAGAATCAAAAAAAGGGTCAAAATTCGGCCTTCACATATCCTGCTCTTAGGCAAGCTGCAAGGTATTAATAGTTTTTTTAATACAAAAAGATGGAAAATAGCTTTTGCATCAATTACAAACATGGGCATTAGTTTTTGTATCTATAAAAACCATCTTCTCACACTACCAACTACGGTATTGCTAGAAAATGTATTTTAATGGTAGTTCTTAATACTTAAGTGGTTTAAGGAAAACAACAAACAAAATAGAAAGGAACCAAACTTAATTTAAAAAAATTATACAAAACTTCTCAGATATTTAACGTCAGAAATAAATGGCTACACCATGACCAGGATCCCCCTGGATTATATAAGCAGAGCTTCAATGTTCGCTTTATGAATCAAATTTTGAAGCTGCAATTTAAACCTTGATAGGAACGAAGTGGTGACATTTTGCTCTCAGGAATATCAAGGAGGTGCCCTTTGGTCCTGGCCTGTCAAAGGCTGGAACTGGACCAGTCAGAAGGGAAATGGATGTGAGCACCACAGGTTCTTCACTGCTGGGCAGAAAGTAGAAAGAAAAACGTAAGAAAGTAGAAAGAAAATCCCACTAGGACAGACTGTGCCTGTCAACTCCTTTAGGTGAGTACAGGCACCCCAGACTGAAGGACTGCTGTGTGCAGCTGCAGCTAATCACCATTTCCTTGCCTTGGGCCACACTCTGAGCTGGGCCAAAGGCAGCTCTGGGGGCAGAGCTCCCTGATAACACAGATGTCTCCTTGCAGTGGGGCTAAGGCACTAAGGCTGATTTGTCACTTCTCAGCTATTTGCTCAGACTAAGCCACCAGATAAAAACTAAGCAAATGTGTGTATGTGTGTTGTGTGTGTGACCAGCTAAGCAGAAACTGACCTTTCAGAGAAGACTTTTGTCACTGTCCTCTCACTGTAGTTGTCTTTAAATCACTGTGCTACCAATACACTACATTAAAACCAAGACATCTCCTTGGACGCATGAGTCACATGCTCTTTGAGACTCGTGGGCTTCCTTTCTTCTGAATCACAGCAAGTTTATCCTGGGATAGTGCATACTCCTCCCTACAGGGACCAAAATGTGGTGAGGGGAGGAATAAAATGGCTTAGGTTAAGAGAACAAATCTCTGAAAACAGATGATGTAGTCAATGACCTTTGTTCCCTTTTTCTTTCCTCGTAAAATTTAAGAAACCAAATGAAGAAATTTCAGTGTTCACACTAAAGGGAGCTTACAAATTGTACCCCACATCTACACAGAAGGCATTGTGTTTTTGGAAACAAAAACCAGTCCTCTAGCTTTCTCTCAGATCAGCTTGGTGCATCCTCATCACCTGCATATTTAATATCCAACAATAAGTAGCATTAGAACAACAAGAGGCAAGAAGTTCTCCTTTGTTTAACCTGAGAATTGCTATATGCTTGTCCAAACCTTATCTACATCCTCCTACAAATATGTGAACCTCTGGGTATGAGAAATATTTAGACACCTGCTACTGAAATTAATGGAAGCTGCAAGCACAGAGTTCCCAGGACAATCAGATATCTTAAGTCTATGAAATTAGGTTGAAAACCTCCCAGGAACAATTTTTCTCTCTCATCATATTTACTACTTCTCACCAGGAAGGACATATTTAAGTACAGGCTCATTTCTAGTATGCTGGTAATCCCGATTTACATTTTTTATGGGAAGCAACCAGGAGACAGGGTATTATAACAACAACAAGAAGAAGAAACAGACAAAAAGAATGGAAAAAGGTTTTAAAGTAACTGAAAAGATTCAGTGTCTAAAAATGGGATTGTCTCAAGATTCCTAGTGGATTTTCGGTGGGTTATAATTTTCATCCCAGCAGATTAAGCTTTCTGTGATAAAAAGGAGGTTTCTCTGAAAAGTGCAAGGGAAATGGTTTCTTAGTCCCCCTCTTACAATGCAAAACACATGGGCATGCTGCTAAGCTCATGCACTGCCTTTATGAATTCAATGGTCCCTTTGCAGATGCAAGAGTTTTGGGAAAGAATGAGGACTGCAGCTTTCAGCCTGGTAGGATCAGGATAGCATTTTACACACTCTAAATCATGAGAAGAGGGTTCTTTTCCATTTAAGTACTCCCTTCAGGAAAAATGGCTTTAGGATGGCTTCTGCAGTTTCTAAAGCTTAAAATGATCCCCCGGAGAAAAAGGATATGGTTATGAGGAAGAATAGGTACTGTAAAACAGCTTGCTGCAAAGGTCCATAGCAGATGAGAGGAACTGGCTGGTTTACTTGTAATTCTGCCTTGTTCAGCTTTATGGCTTTGGCTGCAATTTAAAAATAAAGCCAAATTTGTGGTTTGATTGGCTGTTTCCAACACTGAACAAGTATTGCAAGATAAAAAAGGGCACACACATTTTAGTGGAATGAAAATAAATCTAATCCCACTGAATACCTTCTTTGTAGTCATCCTCCACAAGTATTCATGAGAAGTATTATTTTCTTTCCCCTGCCCACATGAAAAAAAATGCAGCACATTCATAGCAGTCAGGTCTCTCACAGCTGATGACAGAGCTGAGCACAGACCACACAATTCATACGTATGATGATAGACCTGTGTTCTCCCAGAGTAGGGCTGCTATATTCTTGCAAGTTTGTGGGTTGCTGGACATTTTGTGAGGCACCACTGCATGATCCAGGCAATGTCCATTGGTGCCACCGTGTGTGGAGCTACAGAGCTGGAGTGAGGTTTTTCCTCCTCCCATCCTCTCCATTAGCTGAATGTGGTGCCAAATACCTTGCACACACAGATATGGGCAATTCAAAGGGTAGTCCAATACATTATAAGCCTGGGAGTGCATCTTGAATATCATCTGTTGGAAACAGAAGCTGAGATGAACTTAGGTTCATCCTGCAGAAAAACCTGGACACTGACCCATCAGCTAAAATTCAAATTTTGGAAGCTGTGGCTGCGAAAATGAACCACAATATTTCCAAATTCCACTACTGCATTGCCTTGGGGATAATGTAGCATTTCCTGTTGCAGCCTCTGCAGGGGCTGTATGGGCTAGAATTGACTTTGGGGAAACGAGTTACTTGCTTCTATAGTCACAACAATCTCCCCAGGCATGTTTCTGTGGTGCTGACTACATTTGGAGACTCTGTAGGAGCAGCTGTCTCGCCCTTGTTGCATCCCTCATGCATCCACCAGAGTCACTTGAACTAAACCAGCTCTGAGTAGAGGATTTCAAACAAGCTTTCATGTGTCCCTACCTTCTGAGACTTACAAAGTCCTGCCTAGGTGATACTAGGAAAGAGAGGTGCCCAAAAGCAACTTCTGCTTTTGCATCAGGTGAATTTGTAGCACAGTTTTCCCTCTGCTATTGTAACCTGCAGGTAATCAGCTGAGTGTCTCCATAAGGTCCCCTTCTTTTAAGTGTTGGAGGTTTCATTTCTCAGAAACCCCTCTGCAGCAAAAATGATAGCAATGAATTCCTCACCAAACCAGTCCCCTCGACAGGGTGTCTTCAGAATGAGTGGGGCTCTTGGCATTCTTCACATCTGCAGGAGATCAAGGGTCTGACTTTCAGTGTATGTGCAAAACGACTTGACAGTGCACCAGCACAGTGAGATGAGATCCTTCTTATAACACATGGCTAAGCTATGGAATGCAGAGTTGCAGGCTGCTGTGGGTAACCAGTGTTTCTGGGCTTAGAAAAGTTTTTGGAAAAGTGCTTACTGGGCTACATCAAGGCCCATCAAGAAGGAGGAAATGTTCTTTGGTTCAGGGCTGCCCTGACCTACAGATTGCAGGAGAGTTCAAAAATGTACAAGGGAAGGGTCCTGTTATCACAGAATCACAGAATCACGTTGGAAAAGACCTCTGAGATCATCAAATCTAACCTATGAGCAAACATCACCTTGTCAACCAGATCATGGCACTGATTGTCTGGTCCAGGATTTCCTTAAACATCTCCAGGTACAGTGAGTCCACCTTCTCCCTGCACAGCCCATTCCAATGTCCAATCACTACATTCTGTGAAGAAAAGGGTGATTGCTCACATTTGTCTAACATTTTCATCTCTCCTGGCCATCAGCCACCCCTCAGTGAAACGCTAACTAGCAGGGCAGATATTTAACCTGACTCTTTGTAGACATTCTCACATTCTTTCTCATTTGAATTGCTTTGCTTTTCTTTGTTTCTGTGTGTGTGTGTGTGTATATGTGGTTTTTTTTCCAGGCAGAGACTGGGGGGAAGGAGAGGAAGGTGGGGAGCAGACAAAGCATCTCAAGGAGAAGAAGGAATTCCTGCTATAGGCTAAACTCTTCTTAGATTCAGGTTTTATACAAAAGTAGGCATGAGTCAAAATCCCAGGTCTGAAGAGCCCAAAGCTGAGATTTGAGATTTCATGGGCTTATTATGCATGTAATCATTTTCTCATACTGCCTTCAGGAAGGCTTGTTAGAGAGTAGGATTTTCATTTTCTTCCAGTAGGCTGCAAAAACGCATTTGGCAGTGTGTAAATTAGCTGATGTTGCTATCCCTTTAGCTCCACTGACCACTACACCCACCTCACAGGCTAGAAAATTCCTGCTGAAGCTTCACCACATCTCATTGAACCAGAGGTGCTATGCTAATATATAGATACACTGCCTAAATTAAGCTCCAGTTTCCATGTGCTAGCAATTCTAGAGTGCTTGTAAAGGTGCTTAATAATATATAAAAGTACAAAAGAGTGGGAAGCAAATGCACATGAGGTGGATGGATGCAAGAAAGAAGATGTTTTTGCCTATCTTACGCTATTAAATGTAAGATATATGGGAGGTCTGAACAAATCTCTCTGGCTTTCTGTCACATAAAGGTAGGCTCCAGTTTCCCATTTTAAAGATGAGTTTAATAATGTGAACGATAGAGCTGGATTAATTTTGTTTTCATCTGTAGGTATTATACCAGTGGGAAATGCCATCTGATAAAGGGTCTGATTCAGCTACCAACCTTTCTTGAAAAGGCATAATAGAATAAAAGCTATCTTCAACAGACATTGATGTATTTATGTGCTGAAATTAAAAAGTAGAATCTTCTGTCTTTGCTAAAGTTGACCGACTATATGCCACATTTCTTCAGCAATCCAGCACCTCAGCTTGGTGTGAACACTGTTCTGGTTTTGTGTCTCCCAATCAGTGACCCTGCCTGTCATTCCTGAAGCCTTTTTCTTTTTTACATGTAATAAGCTAACTATGTGAGTTACCAGATAAGTTCTGCATAAGGAGAAGAGCATTGTTCCCAGGGAGAGAAGAGACTGTTTTGAAGCTGAGGAAATAAAAGGCAGTGAAGTGTCTTTATTTTCATTCCAGTCTAGCAGAGCTCACTGCTGGCAAGCTCAAATCTAGGTGGAATATCTACCTTTGACAGTCTTGGGATATCAGCAAAATTAAAACCCTGAGCACAGAGGATTTTTCTTTTAATTTGGCTTACTTCCTCCACTAACAAATTGCAAACATACACTGAGCATAGATGTAAACAAAAACCTCCATGTAGAACCCCTTGCACTGTACAAATAGACATCAAAAACCTTCTCAGCATAAATTCTCTTTCTGCACTACCCCCTGCATTCTTTTTACATATATACAAACATACAAACAGAACCACATATTTTCATTTGCCTTCTTTTAGCATTAGAAAGCATAGGCATTTATCCCCACCAGACTGTTTGTAATGATGCTCTAGGTTTAGCTGCATTTCCCCTTTGGCTTTTCTCCTGAAGCAGAGAAGCATTTGCACAGAGCACACCAGGTGTTACTTTCATATCCTCAGACATACTGGAATATATTAACACAAACACTAAATCAAAACACAGCAAAATTAATGATCACTGCTAGGCTAGAGAAACCAAACTCCTTATTACCAAACAAGATTTGCGTGTATTGTTTCTGTTATCTTAGTTCCTGATTAATATAAAATCAGATACCAATAGCTAATTAGATGTTCTAATTATTGGTTTGAGTTTGCATAAATTATGCTGAAATGCCCAAATTTCTCGTGCTTTAATCAATATAATATGTCAAAAAGTTGCTTGAGGTTGTAAGATAATGAGATAACTAAAGCAGTATCCTGTACACTTCATTATTATAAGCTTCAGTCAAAAGAAATATCAGTATTTCCAAATTATCCCCACTTAAAGCATGCAGTCTGAAGCCCACTGCTCATCAAGCAACTGCTCATCAGCCCTGTTACTCTTGTAACTACTGCCTGACAATCACACTATCAAATAAAATGTAGATTGAATAATGTAAATGGTTGTATCTTTTCCAGAACCCACAATGTCCACAACAATACAAACTGCACCATTTCTCCTATGTGTGGATTTAATCTTTGTCTGGATTGGCCTCTTGAGAGTAACATGTAATCCTTTGAGGGCACAATTTTGGCAAAAACTAATTCTCATTCAGACATGACCCTACTGCGATCCAAGTTCACTTCCAGGGCACTGTGGCCTGCTCATGCTTGTAATGCTAATCCTTTAATGCAGGGGTTACTTCTATAAGCACCATGGTCATTTGCAAATGAAGTAAATTCTTTAATTTCCTAAAAAGCTGACTGCTATGTCTTCCTTTCATCTGCTGCTGTAAAGACCTTGATTACGAATAGATTCAAATTATTTTAGTAGAAAATAAAATTTTATGTATTAATGGCTTAAGTGAAGAATAAGAAGAAAAGTATGAAAGAAGTGGAAACAAGCACAGTGAAAGTGATCTTTATGGCTTATACATTTTTACATTATAATCTTCATAGTTTTAGGCAACACTATTCTTCAGCTGTACAAATAAAACAACTATTCATCCCAAATCTGCCAAATTACTTAAATATCTAAAAGGTTATTTCAGTTGAACTTGGGTACCTTAGTACAAAACAGTGATTATGATAATGTTTGTTGGAATTTGTGCCAATAAAATTTCCTAAGAGACAAAGGTTTTGCAGGTGTTCACAGTGCCTTCCACCTTGGCTATCATAGGCAGTTTGTCATTTAGGCTCTGCTTGGACTTGTTCAAAGTCTGCCATCAAGCACTCCCCCACAAGATTCTAAAAGGGAGACACCTCATCACCATGGGCTGGACAAACCATATTCTTCACATAATATACAGGCACTGGCTATTGATGCCATCTGTTAAGATAGGATGAATTTAAGACCCAGCTAGGCCAGAGCAGGGAAAAAAAATCCTCTCTTTGGTGAGAGGAAGGTTCATTTAGTTGAGAAATGGGGGACTTGGCTGCCACACAAGGGAGTCCTACAGTCTTTCCTTTGCCCTTTCCACTGGCTCTGCATGTTTTGAATTCCACTGAAGGGTTCCCACCCTCACCCCAGCAGCTACAGAGATTCAACTTGATCTTTGGACTCCACACAGAAAACCAAGTGCTTATGATGGTTATGGTCACAGAAAACAACAAAAAACTGGTTAAACCCTGGATTCTGAATGATCGTTTATCATCACAAGGGACCAAAGACTAGCTTACAAGTCCAGATCAGAAGTTCACACCTGCTGCATATTTACTTAGGGCAAGAATTTTCTCATATGTTTTTCACGTTATTAAGCCGTTAAAATGAGAAGAACATTGGAAGAAAGGTGGAAATAAGGATCCAGATTTAAAATTTCATTCTTCTAGTAACAAAAACATTTGCTTTTCAAAACAATCAATGATGTTTTTGTTTTTAGAATGAATGGAAATTAAAGAATTCCTCCTCATAGGAAGATCAAGGGATGGGATATAGTCCTGGTTGGCGGTGGAACTGAAAATAAGTTTCTCCATTTAAGGAGTACAATGGAAATAGTTGCTGCCTAACACCTTCAGCTGTGACCTTGAAGAGCAATCCTTCTGGATTCAAGGGACATTCTTTTACAATGAAAAACCTGGAGGCAGTTATGGTAAACTATGGAAGAGCACAAATATAAGAACTATGATCAGTATAGGTGCAGTGGGAGAAAGCCTGGGTCTTTCCTTCAAAGGAGGTGAGGATACTGTTGAAATAAACACAATAATTAGTGCTTTGTCATGGAGCTCATGGAGGGGGTTGGGTGGCAGATGTCAGAAGCACTTGGACATCTCCCAAGTCCATGAGATATTAAAAAAGAAAAACAATTGAGGGTCGTAACCTGACAGGTAATCAAGAAATTGAAATGTCTGAAGAATGACAAAACTTTGAGACCAGATGGGATCCAGCATGCAGGAAAAATATAGCATTCAAAGACATGGGGGAAAGAGTAATCACTTTAGTGCCCTGCAGATTTATAATGTATATCCATAACAGCAGCACCTGTGCATGCAAGTGCACTGTACAAATTAATTTAATCATTTATGGCTTTTCAGTGCATAGAAAATTTACTTTGCTTTTACTTTTATTTCTAGACAAAAAACTTACATTATTTGGATTTTTTTAAAGTTGCCTTTCTTTCTCTGGGTCTTCATAATTTCAGTCTGAACTTAGTGGCCCTCGTCTTTTGTTCTGACTGCCACTTCACAATTGAACAGCAAATGAATCCACTTACAGCCTCTTTATTTTTTCATTGGTACAGAAAGTGAACAAAACTAACACTTACCGTTGTCCTCCTCCTAAAGCCACAGCCCTCCATGGTAAATTGTTCCCATTCAGAATGTCTGTGATGATAGCCAGAGTAATTCGTTGTTCTGAAGCACCCAAACAATTCCTCAACCCATTTGTTTGATGAACAACACCTTCATGTGTTTCAGTAAAAAAATTGTTTTTTCTGTAGCGGGTTTAAAATAGTGCCATTAAAATCAAAATGATATAAAACAAAGGACACTTCTTGTGTTCCATGCAATGTATGCAGGGTTGAATGCAGCTGAGATATGAGATGAGGATGCAGAGTTGGCAGCTGCTTCCCCGTTATAGGATCAAAATTACACACTGTGCTAGCAATGCTAATCTTTGCCCATGTCTTACAAATTCTCTCCTGGTTGTACGTGTTGAAACTTTGAGTTTGAGAATCAAGATGGAATCCATGACTCTAAGAATGGAGCACCTTCAGGTACTGTCTGAAAAAGTCAAAATTTTACTCAATTCAACCAGGCCATTAACAAAATAGCATAATAATGTTATGCATTGCCAGTGAAGGAATCTAATTTTTTTTCACGAGTTTTTTGGTGTGTGGGTTTTTTTTGTAGTAAGGAACTGGAGACAGGATGTCCTGCCAGAGGAATGCTAGCTGTGGGGTGAGTGCATGAGTGAATGTGATACAATAGCAGGCACAAGTTTTTTTGTTGGTTTTTTTTTCTCTTTTTTTCTTCTGCAACTAGAGTCCTTTTGTTACCACAGTACTGTGCAGCTTTCTGAAAACCAGGCAGGAAGGTAGTGAGGATCTGCAGCTTGAAAGGAAAAGGCATTTGCTTCATCCTCCTCCAGAAGCTGATGGGGAGGGAGCTGGAGCCAGCACCAAAGGCCATAGAAATTACCCCAACAGAGTGTGGTGCCCAGCAGCAGCCCCCTGCTCAGCTCAGATGCTGCAGCTGCAGGCACCTCTCTGCAAGGACAGCTTCAGTTATAATGGAGCTACAGCAGTGCCTCTTCCCCAGCCAGCTCTGTTTAAAAAGGCTGGACCCACTGCTACAGCCAGTCTGGTGATGCAAACTTGGGCCTGGTGCCTTGAAAGAATTTGTTTAGGTGTCTAATTCCTGTTGTATTTGGACATCCACCACCTTTGAGGAATTACATCTTCAACCAAGGTCATTCAATAAAGAAATGTTATGTTATCATGAAAATAATGTAATAGCTATTTTTTTCATGCATCTCAGCACCTCACATTTATCTGTGCAGGCCTCCTGAATGGTAGGAAATTATTGTCTCTGCTCAGAAACATGGTATTAGGGCATGTTGTAGGTTAGGTCTGTTACCTAAATTCACACAGGCAAACTTCATCTTAGCTAGGTTTAAATCAATGTCTCCTGAGTGCCAGCCCAGTGTACTAGACAGGCTATCTTCCTCCTCTGGAAAGGTGACTGGAAAGGCTCTGAAGCAAGAAATGTGTAGTGCTTGTCTAGCTGCAGCAGTAGGAAAAAAATTTAAATACTACTCAGAGTCAGGCTTGGGGAAATTCTGATTTAATTATGAAAAGTCAGCATGAATTCACTAAAGCAAACTTGTGCTTATGACTCTGCTGATGGGATTTTTCCTGGGTGAATAATAAAAATATCAGATAAGAGGAATCCATACATTGTGTTTAAGTAGATTTTTTTGCAGAAAAATCAGGCTCTTTGTGTTAAATGTCTGACTTTGGGAAGCAGAGGGATGCAAAAGAAATCCCCTTTTAACTTCTGCCTATGACAGCTTTCCATTAGAAACTACAAAGACTTCTCTCTCACATCACAGAGACAGGGATGAGGAGACAGCTTTAAACCTCTGGGAGCTTCGAAACAAGTTCAAGAACATTCTAAAGAGGAAATTGCTCATGGGGCCACTCACATTGGGACTCAGCAAGCTGATGCAAGTCTGTCAGCCCCAGAACATATCCTTTGTCAGCCCCTTCGCCCCACAGAGAGTTTGCTGAGGAGGAGCTTGCAGCCATCGGAGGTCTGGAGATCCCTGACCAACCCCTGCCCCATGGGGGAATGCCAATGGCTTTCTTTTACACCCTCTTTCTTACTCTTCAGTTTCTCTGAATTTGCAGAGTCAGGCTTCTTGAGATGTCTAATTTCAATAAGCCATGAACTAGCTCAACTATTTTTTTCAAGAGGTAACCATGTATGCTAACAGTTTAACATGGAAGGATGTGACTAAAAGAGAGTCGCAAGGATTAGTGTAAGGATCAATTTTCTTCACTTTATATATCAATGACCTGGAAGAAAGAAGATGCAGTAAGTGGATTACACTTGCTGATGATATAAAGTGAAGGGGCAGCCAAAACAAAGAAGGAGGGGCAACAAAATTCAGAATGTATACTTTAGGATCTGGAGACAACTATGCAGCTTCTAAGTTTCATAATATGTAAGATAGCGAGTCTGGTAATAAAGAAACAAAAGGAGACAATATCCATTTAATAACCACACATTACAAAACATTACAAAAGTGCATTATATGGGCTTCGTGGCAGGAAAAGTTCTAACAGCAAAAGATGTGCTGAACAGCAGAAACTGGAAAAAAAATCAAAACTTTTAGATAGAGAAAGGTAACTGTAAAGCAGGAAAAATATTCAAATGCTGTGAATGAGACTAGTTTTATGACAAAATATTGCATATTTCTAACTAGCTATGAAAAATATATTTTGGGGAAAAAAAAAAAAAGGTATAACAGGCCTCTGCCAGAAACTGACAGCTATTGAAATATCTTGATTATCCAGGGACTGGAGATGAAATCTAGGTTTGTATGGCTGAGGGCAGATTAAAGGGGTTCTTGGTGCAGTACCCACAATCCTAAAAGGAGAAGAGAGGAGAAAGGACAGGAGGCTCTGGTAACCTCTGGGTGCTGTGTCAGTGTCTAGGGCAGGGAGGCACGGACATCCCTGGAGGGTGGGCGCCGGCAGGACTTGTCTGCTCAAGGACCGCGTTCACCGGACGGAGCAAGGGCAGCGCAGGCACTGGGAGCACAGACAATGTAAAAAGTGGCGTGGGCTGCATTGTCCTGCTGCTCTCCCTCCCCCGCGGCTGTCCAGGCCCTATCGGGAGCCCACAGAGATGGACGGGATCTCTGTGCTGGCCGCAGCGAGGGCTGGATGGGATCCCAGCTGGAGGGCGGCCTTCCCGTGGCTCTGATTTTCCTCCCAGCAGCCGCTAATGAGCTCCCTGGCTGTGCCCCTGTGCCGGCTGCCCGCGGCTCTGTCGGAAGCTCGCACCGCCCGGCCGCCCCCGGCCCTCCTCTCTTCCTTTCCTCTCTGTGTGATGTGCGCTTGCTGCTCATTTGTCACAGCCAGTGGCGTCGCTCCTTCCTCCCCCTGCTGCCGGCACTGTCCCCCTCCCCAGGTGCCCCCGTGCCGCAGGAGCAGCCGCGTCCCTGCCCGGAGCGGGCCCACCCCGCGCTGCTGCGCTCCCGCCCGCTGCGCTGGCGTCTCTCCGGTCTCGCAGGCTCCTCGGGGCCATTGCTGTCGCTGAACGGGACCTTCTGGGCCCCCTCTGACACACATCACCCTTGGGGATCTGCTGCCAACTGCGGGCAGAGTTGCTGCTCCCTCAGCGCCCCGCCGCTGGCCCGGAGCAAGGCAGGCAAGGCGGGCCAGTGTGTGCCCACTGCCTCACCTGCTGCTGCTAGAGAAAAAGACTACACACATTTCATGATTTTTTTTGGTCCTAGAAGAATTTCCTGAGCCCAGTGTCTGAGTGGGCTAGAAATTTCTGTAGTGTTTTCCTCTCAGCCTTGAAATAAATGTTAACTGAATTGTGAAAAGCAAACTATTGACCCTGTTTGTCAGAACAGATTTGTGCTTACAATATTCAGCCTTGCGCTATCCCCTTGTATTTCTTCTTGGCTTCAAAACATTTTGGATTCAAATCCTTCAGCTGATACTCCATGATCAATTTTGTTTTCCCAAGTCTTGATAATAATTCCAAGGGAATAATTCCAGATCTGTCGTGCAGTTCAGATGCCCATCCCCAGCCCTCACCGTGACCAGCCCAATGAAATCAAGCGCTCTCACAGCTTGCAGAAAGGACTCGGGAACCCTACAATGTCCTATGCAATGCAAAAGGAAGCAGATGGGGAGTCCTGGTCCTTTGCCCAGTTCAGGTACAGACTCAGCTTGCTCCCTTCCAACATCTTCTGAGTCAGTCTGAATGCATCACGAACCATGGAGTCACAAACTGTACTTGATTTGTTATAATACTAAAATAAATGGAATCATTTGCATTGTGTGACTTTACCTATAACAGATAAAGCCAGAAGCAACAAATTCCCTAGTGAGTATATATGATTAATATATGATGAACTTATAATATTTTTGCTTTTGACAGACTTTCAGAAGAAATTGAGACCTGTTCTGATATCACACTTTCTAAATAAAATTGCACTTTTTCTATCAGAAAACTTGCTGATAAGCCAGAAAAGATCAGAGAAATAGATACATTTGGGAGAAGATTTTACATTATTATTGGGTCTTTGTTCCAAGCAATTTCTACATCCTAGGGATCAAGGTGAGCCTCCCATAATGCACCTGCCAGTAAGCAGGTATTAAAAGGAAGTCTTTCTAGGCATTTATCTGTGAGACATCAGATTGTAAGATGAAAAGATGACCTAGGGATTTGCTGACCATCACAGGCAATGCCTTGCTATGATTAAAGCTATGTATGTTAACTGGACAAAGCTACATCAAAGTGCTAATTAGGAAACATGTACTTCTAACTGGTATCCTCTGAGGCTAATATGCTTTCATTTGTGTTAAAAACCATGACTGATGCGGAGAATCAGTGTGAGCTAGAAAGATATATCTATATAATGGACAGTATTACTGTACTCTCATCTTTTCTGTGATATATTCTCTTTATGCAGAGAAAGAAAATTTGTGTTTATCTCACGGGGCTGAGACATCCAATTAAAGGGCCTAGTCCTAAAAAATCATCTTTCTGAAAGTAAAAATGAAAGAAAATTGGTTTGATTCACTTATTCCTGGTGATAAGTACTTAACTATCAGTTTCCAGGAGATTCTAATACTATAATATTCCCCAAAGGCTTGATGTAATGGGGATAGACCACACTTATACAAAGAAGAAGGGAAAAACATCACTCACACATTGTACATGAATATAGATGCTTTAAAAAAAACCTAATTTACCAAGGCAAGCAGTTGATAGCTAACATATGAAGCAGTTCATAGAAAAAACTTTGTATATTGGTAATGAGGCAGCCAGGATGCAGTGTGTGCTGTATGTGAGAGGCACTGCCTGGTTTGCAGCACCTTGTGCTCTGAATGCCCCTCTGGTTGTGACAGGTCTCTTGGGAAGACAGCAGTGCCTATTCTTGGGGGAATTTTGCCTTCCTCTCCAGAACTGACACATAACAAACAGGGATACAACAAATCAAGTCATACCAAAGTAGGGAGGGACATTATTCACCCTCAAGAAAAAAGCAGCTAGCTATTCTCTTGCTGAGTCATAAAACTGCATACACTTAAGTGTAAAAGAAACCAGACCTATCTCTTCAGAGAGGTTTTGATACTCTTTTATCTAAGGAACAACAGAACCCAATTGTTTCTTGGTTGGGTGTAGACCATTTGGAGGCCATATGGACATCCAGGTTTTTATTGCACATGCAAAGGATATTTTACAGTAATAAGTCTACACTCTCAGTGCTTCTTCACTGAATGAGGCTGCAGGGAGATCAAGTAAGTTTTTCTTTAAAGAAAACACAGCAGTAGGACTAATGTGACTAAGTGCATTACATTTACTGTTCCACTTCATCTGGTATAGGTAAGAATAGAAGAGGTCTATTGAAATGACTGCAAAGGTGACAAACCTTCAGAAATTAAGCTGCTTTCATTTATTGCTTACTTGAAGAAGTAATTAGGGTTCTCACTTCCTGGCTAATGTCTCCTAATGGTCACTTTGGTCTTGAAAATTTTACAGTACTCTGACAGCTGGAAGGTAAGGTAATTGTGTAAAAATGTTTATTAGGAACAGGCCAGTAAAAATATTTTCTTTCAGGCTACAAAGGCCTATGCCTATCTTTTTCTGTGGAAGGTGGAATGCAATAACTTGTGTCATAGTGTGTAGACAATAGAGGCAGGCAATGGGAATACATAATGATAATTCAGCCAAAGTGCTATGAACGTGAAAGGCCATTCTGACCAAACAAAGCTCTGCCAATATGACGTCCTGATTTTTCTTTGGATATTTCTCATGGAGAGCAGAGTTTCTGTCATCCTTTACACGAAGTAGTTCCAATTTTTATTTCAGAAAACTTGAGACAGCACTCTCTTCTATTCACTTACCACACACTGCTTGCACTGCAGAGGTGTTAGTCAAAGATGTGGGTGCATGAACAGCTCTGGAGTGCCTGGCCACGGCAGGGATGCACACAGATCTCCCAGAGGTGCCGGGACTAGGGGGAGTGTGAGGCAAAAAACAGTTCTTCTTTTGTTAGTAAAAGCTTAACTGGATTGAAGCAGTACTGGCCTGGTTAGGAAAGGAATTACAGGTGTGGAGGGGTTTCAGTACTTGGCAAGTGATGACTTGTCTAACAGAAATGTCTTTGGAATCAGAAATGCGTCATTTCCAGTTCAGGTATATCAGAAATCTTTGGGTTGTCTATTATGGCTGGTTCTCTACTTCCAGTGACAAAGCAAATGTAGACTTTAAATCCACAGGCTCCTGACTCAGCATCATCAATAACTGAGTTGTTAAAGCAGTTCCTTCTTGTTGAATGGTGCTTTGTTCACAACTAGAGCCTGTTGCATGAAGACCATTTTTCTTTTAAAAACTAGACTGTTCTGTACTAAAATTGTCCCAATATAAACATGCTTTTCAAACATCTTATTGGTTTTGTCAATGTGTAAAATCCCATTTTTTCCACATATTCACAATAATTCAAACTTAGGTGTCAATCACTTTTTCATTCCCAGGAAACAATTTTGTACCATGGAATAGATTCCATTCCTGTCATAGCACAAAGAGAACTATTAGAAAAGGATAAATAATACTTAAGGAAATCTATTTTTCCCAGCTTTTGCCATACTGTTTTTAAAATTGTATTTCCTGTAGTATTTTCTCCTACAACCTGGCTTTGTGATGTTGTTGTTTGCATGCAGAAGCTATTTAAGTGGAACGTTGCACCTCACTTGTTCAGAGCTTATAATGAAGAAAAATGTGCAAAAGCATTACTTCACAAAAAACAGATAAGTAAGCATACTGCCTGTCAATTTTTTTCACCCATGCTTGGCAGACAAAAAAATAAACAATTGAATAAGCCTGGTACAAGAGTCTGCAATCCACAGGGCGTGAAATGTCTTGGGGGCTAAGTTTGTATTCTGCACTTCTTCATATATCTCACTAATTCTCTGCTTCTTTTCCTAGGCTGCGGAATCTACAGTGTATTGCAAAGCAGTAGCTGCAAGGCCCCTTAAATGTATCTGGGATCAATCCCTTATGAGGTATTATCTCATTAAAACTGGCCCAAACCCCAGCCTTTGCAGTGATATTTAGATTTCTACATCAAGCTGATAGAAGGAAAAGAAGCATTACAACAAGGCATTCAGCACAGAGTATGCATGGCTTCATAACAAAAAAAAAAAAAAAATAGAGAGGGAAAGGCTGTTTTAGCTTATCTGCTTTCATAAACAGCCAGAGGTAAGAAAACTGCTATTAAAACTATTAAGCTACTCTTCCCCAGTATCCGTCTCACGCTAGTTCTCTGTGTTACTCATGGCATCTGGCAGTGTTTTCACTTAAAACAGGGTTGCTGTTTGCTTTTCTTGCCAGCTCTGCAATCTAGATCTGCTTTATTTGGGGAAAGTGAGACTATTTGGTGATGCTCCTGACAGAAAGACAATAAGCAGTTTGTATGCATCCCATGTACGTGGGCTCGCTGCTCACTGGGTTAAGATACTCTGCTGCAGGAGAGAAAGGCTGTGCCCTGCAGCCACTCCTGAAAAGCTGAAGCCAGGACAGAGGGTGCCCTGTGCTCCAGGCCCAGCCTCCAAAAGGGCAGTGCACATATATTTTTTACCATCCAAAAGTCACAGAGAGTACTGGCTCCTCCGGCATTCCACTTTCCTGATCTGACACCCTCTGTGTCCAAAGATGGAGAAAATGTGTCTTAAAGCACAAGAGGAGAATTCTCAACTTAAAACCTCATTTAAAGGAGAAGTAACTTGCAGTGTGGTAGTGAACAGCAACCCTACTCTGCTTTGGAGGGTTCAGAGGGGGAGCAGAGATGTGTGTGAGATGTTTCACTTACAAAAGGAAGCAATTTAGACTCTTCTGTTAGCAGTCAATTTTTCTGAGTAACAGGGCAAATCATAGGTACAATTATTGAGTTCTCTCCTTACCTGGCCATGGAGGAATAACAACGTGAAACTCATGAATCATGAAGATAAGCATTATGCAGAGCAACAGATTTGACAAAATATTTGTTCACATTCCATCTAAATGCAGTGATAAGTTCTCCCTTCCCATACCTGTCTGAGCAACAGATGTGACAGCCCCAGAGTGAAAAGAGATAAAAGAAAATGTAGAAAATAAATTAATCCTGTTCTAACCATATGAAAATACATAAAGCACAGAGCAGAGCTTGAAGAGGAAAGCATTTTGCTTTGTAAATTCAAATCAGAGAAGCAGATATTTTCTTCTTTCAAGAACACTGCAATACCCCTCATCCTCCACAGCAGGCTGAAAACCAGCATGAGGGGAGAAAATGAGGACTAAAACTAAAACAAAAGCTTGAAGCATCCAGATGCTCAAGGGAGAGAAATTTCTCTTTAATTATGAAGTTGCTAGTATAAGTTTTGTAATAGAAATGCTGCTTCATTTAAAAAAAGGTTAGATTTCCATGCCACTATTTTCCAGATTTGTCCTTCTGACATTTAATTAATTCCATGAAGAAACTGGAAGATCTGTTTTTTCATTAACTATTTTTCATGTGTTTTGAACCTAGGATATCAATGATCAGAAGTCAGACTAGATAATAGCTGTCTGCCTAAAAGCATGTCCCTCCTTGTAGCAACTTTCCACTACTATGAGCAAGTAAATACATAAATATGGGAAAATAGGAGTGCGTTTTTTTTTTTCATTAATTGAATTTTATTTATCTAGTCTCAGGGGAAAAGTGGTCAAGTATAGTATAATATTTGGAGTTGCTCCTTTCTTCATGATCTTCAGAGAGGTTACTTACAGGTGCAGAATGGAGATTATAGCCTAACACTCTCTGGTGTTATAGCATGCTGTAGCATGTATACCTGAACTACTTATGGGCATATAAAATATTCTAAGGAAGGAAAAACAGGGTTCTGCTATTATGACTTTCTATGATATACCTATGGAAAAGAATGGGGAATACTAGCCATGCTGACAGGAACAGCTAGTTATCACCAATTTGCTGGAAAAAGAATCATATTTCTCCAATTATATGAAATTCTTGAAAGACTTTTCTTGTGGGTCAGCATTACCCATTGCATGGTATGTGCCAATATTCCTTTGCTCCTTATTTACAAGAAGGATGTTGCTAATTTTCAGTAGTCAACATTTTTTGTCTATTCACTATTTGCTTAAAAGCAAAGTTTAAGGGCTTGGCAAAATTATCTTCCAGGAAATCTATTTGTACATGACATCTGACAAAGGAGCTATGCCACAAATGATGTTAATACACTCATAAAGGTGGATATGACCTACATAAAGGAGTATCTGCACCTACAAATAATAGTAAAATACTAGAAATTTAAAATCCCAAATTATTGAAAAATACTTATACTTCTGCCTGCGTCAGCAAGCAGGTCATCTTTCTCTATGTACCTGATTTTCACCAGTGGAAGAGCTTTCCAACGCAATAGGCTGTGTCCTGGGGAAATTTCCTTTCATTTAATACAATTTTCCCCACAAGTGTATGAGTGAGATACCTTGACTTAATGATGTCATTTCAGTGCCAGGCTCTTCAGTGGCAATTACCAAAAGGGGAAAAAAAAATGAATTCCCTGGGTGCTTTTGTTAGTTTTTCGTTTTTTTCTCTTTGAAAATTATTCTTCCATACTTCATCTCAAGCTGCCTTTTTTCAAGCTGAATAACCCTATTGCTTCTGCTGAATACACGGACATGACCACCCACACTTAGAAAAACCTTACCTCTTGCTGAGCTCCTCTGAAATGGTAGGCAGCAGGGCTCATGCAGCAATAAAACTTCGTGATCACAGGGGAAGGAAATAGTGCAAGGCTAGGAATCCTCCTGCTGTTTCCATATGATTTCCTAATTTCAAAATAAACTGAGAAATAATAGGGGGGAAGTATATTGTGAGAGTTTCCTCAGTGCTCTTCTGTGATTTCCCACCTAGCCTGTCATGAGTGCAAGGAACTCGATTAAACTGCTACCCCAAAATCACAGCTTGGCAGCCAGTCTAACAAGCAGGAAAACTTTATTCTCCAATTTTGTAAAAGGAAGTCTTCCTCTTGGACTAAGGAATTGGAATCATAGAGGGTTACACATTTTGGCTTGCATTTTTTTTTCCTGCCTCCCAGCAGGAATGAGATCTTGATCTGGAGCATGTGAAAGGTTACACTTGTTTACACTTAGCCCTCAGTTTGGTCCTATATTGAGGTGAGATCCAGCCGTGATAATTTCAAAATGTGTCTGCACAGACGGTCAGAACAACCCTGGCAGTTTGGGAACTGGGATACAAACACTGTGCTGGTTTCTCACTGAGAACATCTACCAGGTACCACCTTTCAAATGTACATGGAATAAGGCATTTTGTGGTTGCAGCCATTCATTTTACTCTTTTGTTTCTTTCCTTCCCCATGAGCCCATTTCTGTAAGAGTCAATTATTGATAACTCAGTCTAAATGACCATACTTTCAATTAGAGTTTCAAATTAGTAATAATTTTAGGGATACAGACTGAAAGGTAGGTAGAGTTTGTTTCATGCTACAAATACCACATTGGTGGCAAAGTTACTTAGAAAAAGAAAGATTCAGTTTTCTTAAAAAATAGTTAAAATAGAAAGTATTATAAAACATTTTGATTACAAAAACCAGGGCAAGCCCAGATTTACTTCTCCACCCAAAGGACTGTCAGCTTTACACTGCATTATGAACAACACAACAAAATCAGCTAAGAATTATATTACAGGGTGTGTCATATACTCATTTTAAATATCTCTATTCCAATGTAATGTTTTCCTGTACACCTAGGTACAGTAAGCTCTCTCAAGTCATCCCATCAACCACAAATCACGTTTTGTGTTGGCTTTTTGTGTTTCTTTTTGTTGGTTTGGTTTGGCTTTTGCTTTCTTTTACTTCAGAAAAGCCTATAATATTATTTGAACATGCATTTTTTGTGGTTTCCTTTTCCTTTCTCTGTCTCTTAATTGATTGTTTAAAAACTTACCCTCTGAAGGAAGCAAATAGAAACTGACATCATATTGTGTCAGACGATTAAGTATTTTATAATTTTAATTTCAACCTACAGTGGATTATTGTACTTTAAACAGTGGATTTTTACAGCATTACCACTTAATGAGAGCACCTAATGAGAGACTCCAGGACTGAAGTCACAGAGGGACACTGCTTTTAAATCCCATGAATTTTCTGGCGGACTTGTTATTTGCTGTTCCCTTTCCTTCCCCAGAGCTCCAGCACCTTTGAACACCTCAGAAGAAGTGCTAATGCTTTACTTCACAGAAAATGTTCTAGGTGCAAACTAGCCTGCTACAACAACAGCCAGAGTACCACTGCACTCTGCTACCGTTCTTGCTTCCCTATTTATTTAAAGCCTGTTATGAGAGCAAATTTCCCAAAAAAAGGCCAAGAGAATGGGAAAATATGTACTTGGGGGGCTCACAGATGCTGGGAAGTGGAGCTCAGCCATGCCTGACCCCTCTGCTGCCTCTCCTGGTGCTCCAGTCTCTCACTCCCTAGGCAGGTTGGGCTCTCCCACTGTACATTAGCAAAGGCTGAATCCCGTAGTGGGACTGTTGCTCAGCAACAGCGGCAAGAACAATTTGGTTTTGGACCATTCAGGAGATGATTACATTTGCAGTATGTTCCCCCCACCTCCCCTCCCCTTCCCAGTACCTATTCCTGGATATTGTAAATATTCATCCGGGTTTTGCATATACAGTAGTTTCCCCACTAGGTAGAATCGCACCATCCAAATGAGCTTTTAAGAGTACTTTACTCTGATGCATGCCTACATTTCCTCTCATTCAGTAAGTATAATGTTACACATGAAATGGCATTGTTGGGCTTCTGGGGTGTTTATTTGTTTTGTCTATGTCAGAAAAAATTCAGCTGTAGTGGGGCTGGGCTCTTTATGATAGTACTGCTTCATTGCTTTGTTTGAGGCAGGTAAAACAAGTGAAGTATTTAAACAGTTGTGAACACCTGAATGACTTTAAAGCATTTGAGTAGGAGATAGGTTCAGATCTCCAGATTTCCAATTTCCTTCCTAATTATTTCTTTATCTACACATCTTTCAGCATCCATTAGAAAAGCAGTCCCAAGCTCTAAACTTAAAAGAGTTTGTCTAGAGACTATAATGCAATATTTAAATATTTGTCATACATTTCCCAGAGCTTTCACTCTCAGTAGTAATTTATTCTGAGTTCCAGTCTTCTTTCCATTAACATATAAGTAACAGTTGCAAGGGTAACTCTCCAGGTCAGCCATCCTAATCCACCCACTCTTTTGGCAAGGCCTTCCACTGCTGCTCCACAGCAGACAGGATGCTCCTGTCCTTTTGTCTTTAGTGCCTCCTTCACACCCTGCAGAGCAGCATACAATCACCCACCCATCCATGTCACGATCACAGAAGCTAACTTGGATATCCTATTTACAAACATCACATGTAACCTTCCCCTCATTCCTTTCCCCCAGATATGATGAAAAACAAGAAGAGAGGGAGAAAAAAAACCCAACTAATTCAGAAATCAATTTTTACCCTCAGACCAATATGGGTGTGTGTGTGTGTGTTTCCAGTAACACTGGGTCCCAGCCCACTGAATCACATTGACATGTTACTGGTTTAAATATATAATATCAGCAATTCCATTACTGTGTTTTTAGTGAGACGTGCTTGTGTACCTTACCAATTCAGTCAAGCATAGTTTGTTCTCTTCTGGTGTAGGTGTACAACAGGAATCTGGTATTTTTGCACAACCCCTTCGACACCTTCCCTCTCTCATCTTATTTCTGCCCTTGACAGTCCTCAGAGGCAGTGAACTGACCCACTGTGAGCTGCCAGCTTACAGGGAAGGGAAAAGGAAGAAGATGACAAATCTGGCATTTCTCTCAGTTTTTCAAGAGCACCTTGTTCTCCTTTGGCTGTGTCCTGACACAAGGACACAAGGGCTGGCAGAGACTGTGACATGGACCCACCTTGGCCTCCAGCCCCAGATCCGGCAACACTGGAGCCAGGAGCTAATCCCCCTCCACAGCACAGCTCCTCACTCGTGCAGCCTTGTCCTGAAACCTCTGACGGGGATCCACATGCACACAAAAAACCTTTCCCTGCAGCCTGCAAGACGTTCTTGCAGATAGTACACACACACACACACACACACAGTCAAATGGCACTAGGATAAGCCCTACTTCAGACTCCTTTTCATGCATGCCCAATAACAAAAGATATTTTTCCTCCCTAATTAGCTGTATTAGAGCAAACACTAATAAAAGGTTGACCTAAATGCAAAATTGGGTGGTTTTTCTCACTTTCCTCCATGCAAGTTGTATTCATCATGTAAGTGCACATTTTTTTTATTTTAAACATTTATATTTTTAAAATGCAAGTTAAATGTAAATCAGTGAGGTAATCTTAATAAAAATTACTAGTATTGATGTTCAGTTCCAGCCAGATATTTCCTCATTATATTGAAGGAACAAATTACCAACTCCTGCTGCAATGAACTCCTTGATACAACATGCATTTATCCAGGCCCCATGGGGGTCATTACAACGAGATTCACCTCTGTGTGTGTGCATGTATATATTTAAAAATAACCCCTTCAAATCTCTCCTTTGGTCTTTCAGCAGGGAACATATCAAACAGCTACGGCAAATCTCATACACACATCAATATCATGCTAACATTGTTGAGTTTCACTGAACCCTATGCCAAATTAACTTTTACAGGGCAATTACAAAATCTTATAATCATGCAAATTAGTAGTTAGCAGCTTACATCTTCCAATTAAATTGCCACCTGCTATTCCAAGATCCAAGTTAGCCACAATAAACTTTTCCTTTTTCTTTTTTAAAGAGAGACAACTCTATGCAGAAAGTCATCGATGAATGGATTAGCCTTCTCAGGGACAGGAATCCAACTTGAAACAGTCACAGGCAGGTAATTTCAACAAAAGAATAAAACCCAAACCACAGTGTGAAGAGAAAAAACATTAACCCTGGAATTATTATCAAATTTGAGTGTCTAGATGTACTCCTAAGCTCAGGGTCACATCCTATCTGCAGCATAATCCTGTACCCAGACAAGATCCAGGCATCATCCACTCCCTCTCTCACTCTCCTTCCTTGTCCTGCCTGTGTGAAAAAGAAAAGCCATTATTGCCTGGGCCAGGGTTGGCCTCTGACTCCTGGAGGTCAGCACAGTGTTCCTCAGCACAGTGACCCTCTCTCCGCTTGGTCCAAACACAGCCAGGTGTCCTGTACATTCTTCCTTACAGAATGAACATATGGCACATTTCAAAGCTTTCTTCCAGCTCCTTGCAAGGTAGGGAGCAGGATGAAGTCATCAATGGATGTAATTTACTTTAACATAAGGCAAGAAGATGAGGACATTTACTGGATTTACAGGGGAAAAAATGGGGCTTTAAAAAGTCAGATTCCTGAGTTTAACACAGCAAAAACGTCATCTTTTGTTACTTATGAAGTACAGATTTTGTAGAAAAGAACGTGTTTGGATTTTGGGGTTTTGGGGGGGGGGGGTTTGTTTGCTTTTGGGTTTGTTTGTTTGTTTGGGTTATTGGGTTTTTTGTTGGGTTTTTTTGTTTTCTTTTTTTTGCTAAAAGCAGACAGAAGAAGAATGTACTGCTTGGGCTCCTAAAACAACAAAGGTGCCAAAACACACTGTAGCCTACAGAATTAACTATGGTTATGAAAATCAAACATGTCAGAAGAAAAGCCAGGCACAAAACACAGCAAACAATGAGAACCAGTGTCAATTCTGGGACATGTTACAGAATTAAATTCTTCTTTCTTTACCATTTTCTGCCCTTTACCTTGCTGCCCTTCAAAGGGCACCCACAAGGCTTGGCTTGCACGCTGGGGCAGGATCTATGCACACCCAAGGCATCGCTGCATTCAGTTTCAGTTGTCAGTTGTCAATGGTTTGTCACTGTCAGTGCTGTTCTTCAAAATCAGCGTGGCTGACATCTGTCCTGATGGTATCCACATGGTCTGGGCAGAAAGGAGGCCTGCTACAGAGGGCTGCAACTTCTCCAGTTCTTGAGGAGTCATTAGTGACTTGTAGCCAGCAGCACAGGTTCTTCTGAGGGGCAGTTTTTCAGGCCAGCTTGGTGGGTCTCCCCAGACACTGAGCGCTCCCACAGCCAGACTCCAGTGTCAGGGGTGTTGCTGTCATGGCAGTGTGAGTTTGGTGGCTCATTTGGAGTGACTCCTCCCTTACTCAGCCCAGTTATAACGGTTCCTTTCTGACTCATAAAATTCTTTATAACTAAAAGGAATTGGGGTTTGCTTTTGTTATTTTAAGTGAAAACTAAACTTCTAGAGAGAAAAAATAAACAGCTACTGAGCTGTAAAAATGGACTCATTACTTCTGCCACCAGTCTCACTGCAGTTGTTCATTTCTGCAGCTACACAGCCTAAATCCAGCACAGAACATGAGCATACCCCTGAAAAAAAGGTAACAGAAGCTATAGATGTCTTCATTCAGAGTGTGCTCTCCACCATCTTCTCTCTTCCTAGATACGACAAATGCAGCATTATCAGAAGATATGTAGATTAGACCTTTTGTCTTTGAAAATATCAACATTTAAAAACTCTGAATATTTAAGAAGCATTTCATTCTTAAGAATTTGCCAATGAAGTTTCAGCATGACTGAGATTTTGATTCATGGCTGAAAACAGCATTTTGTTGTTATTGTTGTTGTTACACAACTAGTTTAGATTGAATATTAGAATACTAAATGGCTATAGAAATTCCTCTCTTGCCTTATAGCCCAGAATTTCTATGGATAAGGCAATATATTTGCAATCAATAGCAGTTGTAGTTTGCAATCAGTGTATCCAAGCACCTTTTTCAACATGGAAACAGGGAGATGAAAAAAACATGGTTCTTGTGCCAGATAGATGTGAAAGATTACACAGCTGCAGTGTCTCGAGGTTACAAAGCTGCCAGTTTAACAAGCAAGATAAGCAGAAAATGCTGATGTATTTATAACAGTTTTGACATTTATAGTGCATTTTAAAAGAAATGTAATGAACCTATCCATAAATAGTATGGGGATCATAGATTTATTGCTGCCTAAGTGTAAAAGAGCCTTATGATACAAAAACATGTCAATAAGAAACTTCTGTGTGAATGGCATTGGCAATAAGCTCTTTGGGACAGGGCCTGCCCTGCTGGTGTGTGCACTTGGGCAGAGGGTAGCACAAGGCAGCACGCAGCTGGTGGGACCTTGAGCTGCCATTGTAATGTAAATATTAGAAAATAACGGGAGATCTGAAAGCTACAACAGCCTCTGACAGGAAACAGATCATTATCTTGAACAATATGTTCAATTAAAATTTGTTTAGTACTTGGGACCTAATCTGGATATCTTGTATGGATATCAATAGATTTTGGAGCATGTCCTTGGACATGGCATGTTGCAAATGTGGTGGATGAAGCAGCTCAAGTCTATAAGCAGTTTTGCAGGAAAAGTGGAAAATTACAAAGATCTACCAGCTCATTAGACTTTAAGGTAGTGAGATATTTTCTTATTTAATTTAAGAACAGGTATGTAAAGCAATAAATTAAATTCCTGCTTCTCAATATGTACATCCAAAAAGCAATTTGCTCTGTCTGCTTCATTGATTGGCAAAAGAAAAAAGACGTAAAATTTACTACTGAAAAATTCTTTTACTATCCCCAGTCACATGTAAATGGCAAACATTTTTATTTTGGAGTGCTGTCACACATTACCAAGTGGGGCAACTTTTCCTACATGTCAAAATGGCTTTGCACCATTTCTATGATAAGGAGAGTGCTGAGACAACTCTGAGCTGTCATCACTGAATTCTCACCCATCTCCACGTCACACAGTGCTGTTCAAGGATAGAGCTGTTGGCTTCTCCCCTTGACCAGCCTAGACCTTTACAGCATAAGTGAACAACATACTAGGGGTTAAAAGCAATTTCTCTGCCAAAAACACTTTTCTGACTGGGGACTTCCTTCAAAAATTCTGGCTCCAAGAGGAAAGTAAAAGAGGGTATGCTAAATACTTTACTACTTAATTTTGAAAGTGATGACGCTCTCCAAAATAAATACCGGAGAGGTTCTTAAGCAATATATGCTTTGGACTGTAGCTGTAGGCTGGCACTCAGCCACAGTTAGATGGTGTTTGGTTCTGGTTTCCCAGCCAACCTCTCATGAGTGAGTGTTAAAATGTGCAGTGAAAGAGTGATGAGGAAGAAGTGATGAGAGAGAAGTTGAGATTACCTCTGTGTCACAATTTGCCTTGCTAAGGTCAAAGTCAATGTTATTAACAGGGAAAGCTGATCAGAATTCAATACTAAATGTAACCCAGTGACATGAAGTATCCTCTTTCAAACTTTCAAGCCTGTGTGGAGATGAGTGACATACCTCCGAAAGTGCTCTCGTTTATAAATCCACTGCTCCTCAAACAACCCCTGTTCATGATGGAAGCTCCTAGTTTTCAGTTTTGAGTCCTCTAATTTTCTACAAAGTTGCAGACTTTTCCCTACAGATGGTACCACTGGCACAACTATGTGAGACTCTCACTCAGCATTGCTGCCTCTCTGTCACATCCATCTCTGAACACAAGCCCGGGATCCCCGAGATGCCACTGCTGTTACAGCTGCATGGGACTTTCAGATTGCTGTACATCAGTGCACATGTGTTTGTTTTCAAAGTCAACAACAAATGTAACATTAAACACCCTTGACTGCTCCAGTGAACAGCCTTGTCTGCTTCATGTTGCAAAACAGACGTAATTCTATTGTAGCTGGTTTGTGATTGAACTAATGGTGCATGCAGAATCATAATTCAGCAAAGTGAATTAAATTATCAAAGAGTCTTTTACACTCAATACTTATCACTGTCTATCGAAAAAACAAAACAGTGTACTTGTGGGAGGGCAAATTTTTTCATAGAGCTTAGAGGGAGGTGGATGGCCAGCTGTTGGCAAAGAGGAGGCAGAGACACAATTCACAGAAGGATTGAGGGGCTGGAAATATGCAAATGACAAATCTAAACAAATCAGCAATCCTCCAAAGGAGAAGCATCAGTGGATTATAGGAATAATTTACTCTTACAGATCGTATTTGTAAGGCCCTGACTGTCATTCATTACCCCTACAGTTTAACAAGAGACATGAATTACTTGTTTAGGATTGTTTTCCTCTCTAGGGAAGAGTCCTCAGGTATTTGCTCTTCCAGGGCAACGTAAAATTTGTCAGTTAATTATTTTCCAAGTAAGAACCTGACTAAAGATTTCTGTGTGGCAACAGAAATTTTTCTTTCAAATCTGAAGGAGGCAGATGTAGCTAGTGTCCCCAGAGCACTTCAAACCAGCTTGCACTGTCACCAGGCCCAAATGCCTTCATGGCAATGCAGCTCCAGTTTACCTGACTCACCAGGTCACACCTTTGCCTGATCAAGGAGAACTGTCAACTTCCAGGACCTTGCAGAAAGGCAAGTTTATGTGGCCTTTTCTTTCTACCCTAAGGAAGCTATTTGAGGACTGTGAAGTCTTTTTTTTGTTTGACTGTGTTATTTTCCTTCACTTGGTAGGAAATTTATTTTCCTTACAGGATGCACTTTGAATAATCTTTAGGGCTAGAACACATCCTAGAAGATGCTGAGCTGACCCATCCCAAATAAGACTGAGACCAAGATAAGCACTAATCCACTACTGGCTTTGTGTTGCAAAGGAGAGTTTTGGCTTAGTGGATAAGATACTTCTCTTACAGAAAATAATCTCTGTAAAGAGTCTAGCCAATCTCATTACTTTTAGAGGCTCAAAAAATCAGCAAATTAAGTAGATCCTAGTTAAGTAGGGGAACAGAAGGTGTAAGACAGGAAGATGCCACTTTTTCCTCCTATCTCTGTAGCAAGAGAAGCTATCTCATAACTCTTAAATAAATAACAGTGGCAGTTCCCCCAAATCATAATTTCTTTCTTCTGGGAATATCAATCTTTTTATCAAATTTTAATTCATTTCAGATATTCTGTTTCTTTTTAACAGTTTTCAGGCTGGACTTGAGGAGCACTGGTGGGTTGCAGTTTCACTGAAAGAAAAGCTGCTGTTCAGGAGTGTTGTTGAGAACCATGGCCATTTTACTCCAGCTTGGAAGAATCAGAAAGTTGGAGACTCCCAAAGCAAGATCAGTGATAAGTGTGTCCGATCTGAAAGCTATATGAAAGATGTTTGTTACTCTAATTCTTACAGATCTGTACAGCCAACAGTTTCACTGCCTCTGCACAGTGCTTTTTTCTTTCCCGTTTGTACAATCTGAGAGTTTTTCCAAATGCCCAGTCTCATTTTTCAATATAATAATTCAACCCATTTCTTCATGTCCAAAACACAAGATTATGTTAACTTGTCCCAGCACTAGCATTTCACATGCCTAGGTGACTATTACTGTGTTTTCCTCTCCATTATCCCTTGTTCACACTAGATATCATCTGTTAATTCAGTCAATCCCACCAGCTGGATTTTCTCAATCTCTGTTCATTCTCTGTTCCTTTATTCTGGACTCTCTCTCCCTTTGCTCACCATCCTTCTCAAAATGAGCCAAACTGGCAAAATCTGTTGCTAGTTCCAAACTGGGCTGTGTGCAGGAGAAAATCAACCTCACCTGTCTTTCCAGCTGTGCCTCCTTGTAGATCCCTGCAAAGAAGGACATGGGACAACAGATTAAAATTATTGACTTAAGTTACCATGCTGATTCACTGTAACCTCCTGCTCTCCTGAGCTGCCTGGTGTAGGTGATGTGTTTGTGTAGATGATTGGCTCTGCCTGGGTGTGCTACCCAGTACTTCCCCCAGACTGGCTCCAGCTTGTCAAGGCTGTATTGTATTCAAGGGCTGCTCTGCAGTAAGTCCATGTTGGGTTTCTATCATCTATATAATCTCTATTCCATCATCTGTTAATGAAAAAAACAAGCAAAACCCAGCCTATGTGGTGCCCCATTTGATGTGTCCTTCCATTTTTAGCCAGCTCTTGGCATTCAGATCTGATCAGTATTTTGTTGACCCAGTGCTGATGCCTGGGCAGGAGAGAACAATTTTGCATAAAATTCTGACACAACCCCTATTCTTTTCTGCTTCTATTGTGTCCTATAACACAGCTTATAATAAAGCAATGAAATCATTGCATCCAGCTGTTTCCCAACAGAATTTACCAAAAGGGCAGTGAAATGATCTCATTTAAATCTCATTCCACACAAAGCATTGAACTGTACCAGCCAACACCAACACTGGTTGCAGTGTGGTCATAGTGCAATTTCCTTGACAGTCCTGGACAGTTTCAGGGAGATTACAGCTGGATGGGGCCCATTTGGTTCCAGCTGGACTGAAGTGCAGATGGATCCCAAATGTCAGAAAATGGATCCTTACAGCTGAAATACTTGTGGATACTCAAATTCCCTTCGAAAGTGACAGTTCTGGAAATAACATTTTCAGTACCAGTAAATTAGTCCCAGAATGGCATTTCCTGGCATGTCCACAGTCTGGATGTGGTTAGCTTGAAAGAGAAACAGAAAAAATGTTGAAGTGAAGATACTATTGTGCTCAGAGGTGCCCCATGGGAAAATATCTAGGCTTGTTCTTTCACATTTTAAAGTTCTTCCTTTTTATTTAAATAGTGTTAAGATTGATACAGGTAATGAAACTCAGGAAGGCTGCTGGCTTGTTTGAAAAATAGGGCAGCTATTTGGATGTGTGAAGGCAGCTCAGACAGACAGCTAACATAATCTACTGTGAATGCTTTATTTCCTTGCTGTGGAAAGATAAGTCTATCAGGACAAAACTGTTCAGCTTCCAGCTCCAGTGGTGGAACATGGCAGGAGCCCTGCAAAGATGTAATTGTCCAGCTAAAGCCCTGTGGTGGCTGATGGTGCTCAGGACTTTGCAGAATCGGACAGCAGCTGGTGGGAAAAATATTTGAAAGTGTTAAGATTTCGAGAACATAATCAAGTATGTTTTCCTAAAAACCAAACAGATCTCAAATGCTCTGAAGGACCTGGAGCTTGTGTTACTGCCAGGACAGCCAACAACCACAGGCTGAGAAACCTGCTTTCCCTGGGATGCTCCTGAGCGCCTACAAAACCACCCAGCAGATTCCAGTACTGACGAAAGCAGCCACAAGAACAGCAGGTTCTAGCATGCCAGGATCTTATCCATGCAGGCAGAGAAGAAAGGAAACTCTGCAAAAATTCCTGCTGATTTCAAAGGAGGCTCCTCAGAGAGATCTGCCAGTTAGCTCATTCTGTACTGCCCCTTTCTACAATGGAGCCAGGAACAGAGATATACATCAAATATAGACCAGCTGCTCAGGTGTGCATGCAGATACCAACCCTTTAATTCCTTTTATAGGTAATGCTTTATGTTAATTCCCAGTAGGGACTACAGGCTGGACTATGATTTTGAATGAAAGATCTCAAATTCAAGATTGGTTTTGAATATGAGTGGGGGAGAAAACATAAGAAATCTCCTTTATGTGCTGGCCAGATTATTTATGTTTGGACTGAGTGATCTGCAGAGCAGAAGGTTAAATTATTTCTAAGCTTCTCATAGGAAGCTGTGTCCTCTGTATTTGCAGGTATGCACATATAGATACAGTTTATCTCACTGTACCTTTGTGCTTATTATGAGATGTTTCCGTAGGTCTATAGGGTGCATACAGATCATCTTTGCACCCTGGCTCCAGAAGATTTCCCTGGGTCTTCTGCATTACAAACTAACCAGTGAAATTATTTACCACTCAAAAAATCAAAATATTTCAGTCTAAAAATTGATGACCTGATACAATATGTGAACTGTGCTACTCTGAGATGGGCTGCATGCTTTGCTTTAAGTTCATACAAATGTCAGTGGATATTTAACAGATTTAACTTCTTTTTTTTCTCTTTAAACTGAAGGAAGGGAACGTTTTTCTTCCTTCTCATTTTAAATATGAACATTGAGTGACATTTCCTCTAATTTGGAAATAAAATATGGCAGTAACATTACTCAATCTGTGTATGAGAAAATGGATGCCTTGCTCCTGTTACAGAGATAAATGTAGCTATTGGGCCATCCTAGTAATAAATTATAGAGAATACAGCCCTCCTGAAGTAATCTGTTTACATCTTTCTGGTTTTTCTCCTGTGACTACTGCTACAACACTGGAAAGTAATGAAACTGCTAGAAATCACTGTTTTCTGTACTTGTCTTTAACTTTTTTTTATTAGATTGTACAAAACTTGGGGGGTTTATAACATCAGAACCATCTTGTTTATAAATGGGGTATAGCACATGTGAAGTGATTATGCTTTGGATTTCAGAATCTAGGAAATGCTGCACTAGATCCTACAGTCCTTTTACAGCAGTAGTTTGCCAACAAGTACTCCATCCCAGTACCCACTAAAGGCTAGAGCTGTTTTACAAGAGCCATTTCAATATTTTACTGTCAAACTGCATTATTGAAAATGTATGTTGACTCAACGTATTTTTTATTAATAATATATGTATTTTTCTTGCTCCTTGAAGGGATTATTTGCAGATATTAACATATTTATTTTTCCTCAAATCTTCAAAGAGCTAGTTTTGGGGTTTGTATTAATTTTTTTGAACCTGAAGTTCCATGGCTAATTCCATGAACATAATTGCCACCACACGTACTCCAGTTTTAGCTGCTTGTTTTCTTTTAACATTTTCATTAATACAGCATCTCCGTTTTATAGAAGTGAAGTGTCCTCCTTAGACCTTTTGTAACCTGAAATGCATCCCACCAGAGAGCACTTCTCCACCCTTTTATGCCCCTAGAAACATGCTGTCCATGTTACAAATAACAATAAAGCTGGAAGGATGTAACATCAAAATCTCCAAGACAACACACAAAGATACAACAAATCAAAGGCAAAATAGTGATGGTTCGATTAGACTTTTAAATAGGATATTAAAATGAGGTTTGTAGTTAAATACAGTGTCTCTCTGAATTTGGCAGGAAAATCATTAACCGAATGATGTTAAATTTGCACAGATTGTTGAATAAATGAGTAAGACTTGCTTTAGATGGCAGCAGACCAGCCAAGGAACATACATACAAAGACTTGCTGCTAGTCCACATGAACAAATATCTTACATGAGGATTAGAGTATTTTTTCAAGGATCAGTAACTGAATAGCTGCTATTATCATTAGCCAGTCCTCCATGTGGAGTAACACTCTTAGAGTCTGTACAGGAGGAGTTAGGAGGGTATGGACACATGTTCCTATGTAATAGCATGAAGTTTCTTACTTGTTTGCAGAATGGGTGCTGTTAGGTGTTTGCTATTAATCAAAGTTTTTTTCTATATTTATTGATATTTATATATATATAGCTATATATTCAAGACATCTAAAAGCTGCGTAACTTTAAATACTTATTTACCTTTTTATTTTGGTATATTTTTGGTGTGTGCTTCCTCGGATACACCCAAAGAAATCCAGGTAGCTGGAAGCACAGAGATAAACAGTGCAAGGATTTTTCTGAAAAACTCATCTAAACAGAACATTTACAGCTCAGTTTATGATTTGGCTTTAGCTACTGCTAGCAATAAATTTCCCGAATATGTTTATAAACTGGGCTGTGATTTTTTCCCCCTAATGAAAAATCTGTTTTCTGAAATCGACCAACTCCTGGATAGTCATCACCTGGAGTAATACTTTTATACACAGCAAGTGTGTGTGAAAAAGCCAGAATAAACAACATCAAGGTATAACCTTTCTCCCAAAGGTGAAATGTAATTTTAATTAAGACTTAAAAGTAGGATTATTTGTTAACATGTTTTTAATGGTACTCATTTGATTAACATTGTACTGAAGGCAGGGAAAAAAAAGGCAGTCCTTCATCAGCAGGTGGGGCCTACAACTGAAATGAGATCCTGGTTCTTATCTCAGCACATCTGGTTGTTACTTACAGGGTAGCCCCTGTCCAGGTCATAATTTCCCAGTCAGGAAAATTGTAATCAAATCCGCTAGAATTTACAAATCAGCTACATCACTGTTAATCTGTCAGCACAGGATAGAAAGGGGCACATGACAGTTCATGTGGACATGGTAGAATTCCATCCTCCTTGAAGTTGTTTGACCCTTCTGCCCACTTGAAACTATCACTATCCCACAGTTATCCAAATCTCCACTTGCAGGAATGGGGGCTGGTGTGGCAGAAGCAACCTCGCAATTAAACCGTATCAGCAACTATGGATGCACAATTCCCTGGTGTAGGCATGGCTGAAATAGGCAGGAGTGGGAGATGGTGGTGACAGATGAGCATCAGTTCAAGTTCAGACTTGAAATAAGGGGCTTTGGTGGGTGGGCTGATGAACATACTTGTAAACAGTGATCCATGGGGCAGCAGTTTTAATTTGGGAACCAGAAACTCAAAAAAGTGTTAGCTAAAGCTGAAATTGGCTGAGTGGAAGGGAAGTCCAAGAAGCTGGAGGCCAAGCTTAGAGGTGGGTGAGATATGCAGCAGAGAACCACATTTAGAATAACAAGGTAATTCTCAGAAGCGATTTCCCCCAAGTATTTTGAGCAATGAAATAACCACACTGGTCAATGCCTATGATGTGATCTCATCCCCAGAAGTACAGTTCCAGTTTCAAATACCCTCATAAAGTGATTACATCATAGACATGCTTCCAATTTTACAATTGAACAAGACTCAAAGTACAACCTCTCTACCAACATAGGCTAATAAAGCGTATTGGAGAAAAGACCCTCCCCGCTCATTAATAAAACTAACATAATGCCCCTAGAGGAATTAAAGGACTTTAGGGTTATAGTTAAATTTGTGCAAAATTGAAAGGCATTGATATTTCCACTCCAAGGACTGCAGCACATCCACTTACAATACATAGGTTCACAAGGCAATTCAATAAAGCAGTTCAACTCCAGTGAGTTCAGTGGAGTTGTGCCAATCGTGGATTCAGCCTCCTGATTGTAAAATACAGTCTGTGATGGTGTGAATTATATGAAGTTTCATATCCAAGTAAATATCAGACGACAGCAACTATATTCCATTTATTTCAGAGTTCACCTGGGGACTTTGCAAAACTAGTTTCTATTTGAACAATACCCGGATAATTGTAATATCTTAATATTGAAAGGAAAAGAGCCAAATAAATTGCTAAATGATGTGAAAAAGATAAACCATGCTACAAGAATTATACAATGGCCTAAATTTATTGAACAATGCACAATAATATGAGAATCTGAGATTTATTTTCAGTGTTGAATATGCAGGATACATTTAATATGCTCAAGATGCACTATTCAATCTGCAGCAGCTGCCTTTGTACAGAACATTGCAGATGAATGAAAGGGAGGAATGTACCGTGAACCAACCACACCAGGCACCTTGTTCTGCCCCTGCTAGCTGTCACAACATTCCTTCCTTCTATTCAAATGCAACATAGGGCTGATATTTTCCCAAAGAACAGTGTTAAGTGTTTCACAGGAGAGACAAACAAAGGAGAGTAACCCATTTGTGTGAAATGATCTGTACCCACCAATATTTCCACAAGGAGAAACAACTATTTGTTGTTTAACTATCAGCTCAAAACTATGAAACATCAAGGATTCAAACATAAGTGAATTGTTAGGTAACTTCTCCAAGAAGCTGGATCCTTTTCAGAACTAGAACTGCACTGACACCCTGCTTCTGGAAAGCTTCATTATTCATTTATGTTTTGCTTTCCTGGAACAGGAACGGATGTAAGCCTGAGCTGCTGTGATTTAGAAGAATAAACTATTATCACACAGGCCATAACATGTAGGAAAAAGGGAAAAGATGCTATTGCTTCTGGTCATTTGTCACTAAATCTGCTCTTGGTTGCAATCACTGCATCAGAGGAGAAACAACATCTTTTCCAGTCTTTTACTTCTTTTATAATTTTCTTTTATTTCTCAATGCCTTATCCATGTGACATCTTTACCATTTGTTCCACTTCTGCCTTAATTTTATTGGTTTTATTCTGCCTCCTCTAGTCCCACTGGATGCATATACTCCTTCCTGCCTGTCCCATTTTAAAGTCAGGAAACATGAACCAGTGGTCAGACTATGTCACAGATTTTCCAGGTAGCTTTCTTCTGCTCTTGCCACCCTGCTGTTCTGTTTCACTCAGCTATATTTTATGCTCATCACTGCTAAGGCTGTTGTTAAACTGAAATGCAGTACTTGTTTACAGGGAGACATACAGGAAAATTATGTACAGATTAATCAAAGCAATGCTTGTTTACAGGGAGATGTGGGGGGAAATTAGACACAGATTGGCCAAAGCAACAGAGATATACTTCTGGAGGCAGCCGTGCAGATGCAGCAGCTCCCAATGGCTCCCAGCTGGTGGTCAGAAATAATCATCCTGCCCAAGGAAAATGGGATGTGAAGTCTGTTTAACACATTGAAGTGCAGATCAGATGGGTTGTCTCACCTTCAGAAAAATGTCATCTTTTCCAGAGCATCTGATTTAGGGTGCACAAACCCAAGAGTTTCCAAACTTCACTCTAAACTGGAAGATGAAGGTTGAGGGCCCACATGTGGAGAGGGGCTGGAGCCTCCCCAAGGACCTGCGTGTGCAGATAGGAGTAGGACCCCTGAAAGGCAGCAGGTATTAAGCATCAGGTAATTGATGCTTATAGATGAAATTTGCTACAGCTGGACCATAGCTGGTGGCATGAACTTATTAACCCCTCCCTTGGTGACATGAGCTTATTGTGAAGATTTCTGTTGTTCTCCATGGGAACCATATGTTAATGCTTGCTGAGTTTGGGTTGGTTTTGTTTTTTTTTTCCAGGGGGGATTACAACGGAAGCATCCTTACTTCTTTTGCTCTGGGCTGGAAGGAACTTTGAAGAAGAGTAAGGCCCTGCCCTCTGAGGATACAACAGAGCATGGTCGAGTACGGGAAAAGGGATTTTTCTGGGTGAAAGATGAGCATGAGGGACTCAGCTGAGGAGAAGAGAGCCTGGAGCACTGAGAGAGATCTCTGAGAAGTGTGACGAACACAGGTTCAACAGAGATCACAGAAAGAAAGAATTTTAGTGGAGTAACTAAAACAAACTGTAAATTTTGTCACAACCCAGAACAGCCCTGAGTTACTGATATTCAGAACAAATCTGTCAGAATGTACCTGTCTTGCCAGGACACAGTGCAGGAGAAAGTTCACTTACAAACTCTCAGTTTACTGTATTTCCTTCTAGACTTCCTCCATAATAAGTTTATTCCTTTAGCTATTACTCAAATAAAACCCAGTTTCCTAGTTTAAAAAGCATCTTTAGTACTTTGTGCTTGCTTGCTGCAAGGTTGTGCAGGCTGCAAAGCTCTGGTGAACCTGTGATAGGTTCAACACTGTGTGACTTTGGATTGAATTTAGAAGTGCACTCAAACATTTTGTCTGGCAGATGAAGAGCAGCAAAGAGCTGAGGGAGTGTTCATCTTTTTCTGTCAGACCTGCCTGCATTGTCTCTGGGACCTAAATTGCTTTCAACTTCTGTGTGGACTTCCTCATTCAGCTTGCTGGCTTCCCACTATCCGTGGTCCAAGTGAATTAGATGAGTAATGTCACATCTGGTCTAATATTGGATTTGTGTACCCATATAGCAATTTAGTGTTTAGAATGTTAAATCCTCTGGATTTTTTTCTGTTTTTGTTTTGCTGTGGGGTTTTGTTTTGTTTTGTTTTGGTTAGTTTTTGTTAATTACTTTGTAGTTTCAGTTGTTGTGGGCAAAAGCAAAAAAAAATTATTTCTTTTTGTGTATCAATAGACTTATTTTAGAAATGACAATTTTGTTTTCATCTCTTTCAGAACTAATATGAATAATATCATGATTCTGCAGCATTTTCACTGATTTCTAAGGAATTTCATCTGGTGCATTTTCATACAGAGCCACAGAAAATACAACATCTCATCCTTCATTGGGAGCAAAAAATTGCCAAGCTAATTTAGATTTGCTGAAGCTCTAGCCTTTATGACATGTAAATGACTGACACAGTAAAGGGAGACAACACAAAGTTTCACTCACTTTCGACAGAAGGGCAGATTTATCCATGGGCATAACTCAAGGAAAGTTAAGAGAAGAGTCTGGCTTGGAGACTCCCAAGTGGATTTCTACAATTTATGGTTTACAAATCCGCCCTAATCCTTGTCCTTCCTATCTGCTATGGGCTACTCGCAGGCAATAAGTATCTGTCACATTGCCAAAGAACAGTTGTTTATCTAGTTTTAAGTGAGTATGAGAGCCCATTTGTTTGTTTTCTCAGGAGGTATGATGGATGCAGTTACAGGGGCAATAATATGCATGGTTACAGCGTAACTGCTCTGTGGATCAGACAACAGCAAAACCATCCATCTTCCATGCATGCAACCATCACAGCTCTTACCTTCAGCTGAATGAGAGCTCTCCAAAACGTGCAGAAACTTTTCCAAAGTTGAGGGAAAAACCAAATTAAATCATTCGCTCTAGTGCCTGTGGTATTAGCATGGCAGGAAGGGAGACTCAATTTCTACATAACTAGGGCAAGGTTTGTGTCTGGGGAACTCTCCCACCTTCCCCGCTGTCTCTGCTTGGACACAAACCTTAGCAATACTGGGTCCCTGACTGGGTGGAGGCTGCTGCTCTCCTCCATCATGACAAGACTCAATATTTAAGCAATCAGAGCTGGTCCTTCTGAATCAAGCAGCAAACTGATTTTGGTCTTATTTCTGCACACTCGCTGTAGACACAGAAGATGAATTTCCCCCATGCATCTTGCTCCCCGTAAGACGTACTCTACTGGACACTCTTTCACTACAAGTGTGCAAATCCTAATTTGTCTTGTCTTCATTGATATATTCTCTCTCCTAGCACTTTTAGGGCCTGCAACCTTTTCTTCTGTCTAGACTCTATCGTTTGATTTATTCCCCAATTTGATTTCATCTCTGATTTAATAGCTCTCTTGCTTGCACCTGCCCTTTTATTTTGTTTTGGTTTTTTTTTTCTCACTTCTTTACTATATGACCTTTCCTAGACCTTATTTAAAAGACGTATATTGCCCTTTCTATTGCTATATTGTTCTTTTTGGCCTTTTTCCCCAGCCCCTCTTTGACCTCTTAGTTCACTCAAAGGGGGAAGGGGTGAATGGAAAGCAAGGGTAAGAAAAAGCTGACACTGATTTGGCCCACTAGAGTCTTGAAAAATAGCTGAAATTTGCTGGGGCAAAATTTGGGAAGCTATAAGAGGCAAAAAAATCATAAGATTTTAGCCCAGGAATATTGCAGTGGGCATATTTATAACCACCTTTGCATTCTTTTTGTATTATCTGATCAACTTCTAAGGGTTTTCTGAGTCTCACTACGCTACATAGTACCATATATTTAAGACTGAAAACATAAGACTTGATGCAGGAAATAAGGATAGATGTTGAAAAAGAAAAGATTTTTACAATCAAAAAATAGGCTTCACCCTGAAGAAGTCCCACCCCATGTAGAAAATTCCTATTCTCAGTGTCAGCCCTGCTAAGGCAGCAGAGCAGTATGAATGGAGCAGCCTGTCACAGACAAGAACAGCATTGTGCACAGACAGAACTGGGAAAAAGGTCTGTTACTGTGATAGATTTGTGTAGTAACAACCAAGGATGATAAATTTCAGAAGTTGGTCAGGGTTAAACTGGTAAATCATGCAATCAGTTATGGGTTAAATATTAACAGAAGATACCCCCCCCCCCAAAAAAAAAAAAAAAAAAAAAAAAACAAAAATAATAAAATTTTTTAAAAAAAAC
>VYXF01011654.1:407561-420068 GCA_013397295.1 Polioptila caerulea
TTGATTACATTCTTTCAAATGAATCCCAGATGTTTAAAAGTGCCTTCCAATGAAAATAATTATATAATCTAACCCGAACACCATGTTAAAGGAATGGTAGTGAAAATTACTGAGTTAACAATTTAGGCCCATGGCCATTTTGTCTCTCTAAAGACACACAAGAAAACGTCATACATACTGAGAGCTGTTGAATTGAAAAATTCTGAATTTAACAGGTTTCATACTTAATGCATTAACTAGAATCTTTTCACTGCAGGCTAAAATGCATTTGTTTTTGCAATTTTTGTGACCCTGTGATTTGTAAGAAGTGTTTCCTTTTTCTATGCTTGCAGTGTGTGCCTTGGATCTGTAGAGCAGGCTGTCAAAGCCATTTAACTCTGTGACTGCAAATGCTGGTGACAATGAGGAAATACCCCTTACCTGCAAAATGCTGTAGAGCAGCTTGTTCCTGTTTTATATTCCCTTCTAGTTCATTCCTTTTTGTTTTTCTTTGAAGTGGCCAAAACCATTCAGTTTACCAGTTCCTCCTTCATAGTCTAAATATAACATATGAACTTTTAGACTAAAAACAACTGTTGGGCTCTTTCTACTTAGCTTCTATAATTTAGAATTTTTGAGATGCTACTCCTAATTTCAGTAGTTTCTTCTTTGCTCTTCTGTTTTTTTCTCAAATTAGAGATGAAATCTAATGCCAAGCTAGGATTTCCAGAAAAATATCAAATTAATTGAGTTTCTGGGAACTGGTATCATCACAACACCCTCAAAATGGAATTAAAATACACACACTGTCATTAAATAACTTCCATATTAAAACTGTGAGAATTGCTGGTTCACTAATTAATAGACACATAGGTAAATGTTTGTTGAACAGTTGTCTGTGATTACCTTTCTTTCCTTTTTTTTTTTTTTTTTTGCATGCAACAGTTATATGAGTCTCTGAGTTACTTCTCAATAATGAATCTTGCTGTCAGATGTACCTTTTAATTAGTTGTTTAGGATACACATAAAGATCATATTTTGGACAAGGACCCCATTCCTTGGCTGGGCATAGACAAAGCTGTGATGGGTGCTCAAAACTGTTATGGAAAGAATAAGGGGATTTGACTTACAAAACCAATTATAAATTATTTGCAGAAATTAATGTTCCCATCAGTAGTGGGGACCAGATTTCAAACATAAGTCATATCTGAGGCAAGAACACCACCAATGATTTTTCACCTCTAAAAATATTTCCTATTGTGTTTTTTGCCTTTGCAGACATTTTTCCCTTGATGATATTGTTGTTGTAATAGTTTTTAATGCCAAGAATAAGCCAAGAAAAGATAGAGAAATATAAACTCTGATTTTAAAAGGTTAGGTTGCTCTTCTCAGGAATGTAGTTTGCTAAGGGAGCGTGCATCATTTAAATACTTCACACTGACCATAGGCTAGATCATCTAGCTTCAAATATCAAAAAGTTTACCATCAAGATCAGAACCATTGACCTCATGACATATTTACAGTACTGGACTAAACCAACCACCATCAGACTACACTACATTGCACTTGTCTTTGGTCTCTAGAATGCCTCAGAACTTTGGGGGTACACGAATTGCAGGAGTCTTCTTGAGGTGCTTTGAAAGGCACCTATGATAAATGTAGGCATTTTTTTATGCTTACATTAGGGAAAATGACCCAAAATCCCAGCTGTAGCTACAGGGAAGATCTCCATGCATGCCTAGAGTTTCAAAGGCCATGGGGTTACCCCCAAGGCCAGGAGTCTCTGATGCCACTGGAAGGTTACTGGAGAGCTGATTTCCAACAGGGGCTGAAAGCCCCATGCAGAAATTCTTGCTAGCTAAAAATCCCACCACCATCATCTTGCAGGGAAGAACAACTTGTGTTCTAACTGATGCATTCAAATGAACAGATAAATTACTGGCGGTGCTTTTGAAGTAGTATCATCCTCACCAATCTTAAAAATTCTGTTATCTACCTGACAGAACAGCTTATATTTTTCATTAAATGCTGACAAATATATTTTCTAACTGAGATCAAAATGGCATTTTTTTCCCTTGAGTGCACTAATGTTTTATTTATATATATTTATTTTTAAAAAATCTCTCTGATATTTACGGAGTTTATGAGTTTTGCTTTGGGTTTGTTTTTTTCTTAGTAAAGGTTTCTTTTAATCAAATGTGAGTATTAACTATTTATTAGCTATGGTCAAAAATAAACTTTCAGATCTGGAGGGCAAACACATTGTAAAGCCCTCACAGTTTAATCCTGGATTATGCAAACACTCAAATACAGGGAAGCTCATTTAGGCGAGAGGAGCAGTCAGCCTGGGAGGGCTTGGGGCAGTGTTCTCTCAGCTCCGTTCCCAGGCACCTGCAAAGCTGGATCTGTGCTTAGGCGAGCAGTGCCCAACCTTTTGCAGACCAAGAGCCAAGAAATAAAACACAAAAAGAGCCTTGGTTCCATCACTGGCACAAGTGCTGGGTCTTTGTGCCAGAATGAGAAAGCTCTGCCCCAAGTGCTCCCAGTGCTGTCTGTCTTTGTCTTCCATCAGATGCATTCTCTCCCCCAGCTCAGACCCCTCCTCCTCCTCCCCCTGCACCCCACTGCCTCCTCCCTCGCTCCATGAACAATCCAGTTCCAATGACAAGTTTTGACACTGTGCTCTTACCAAGTAGCCTCAAAGATGTCTGGGGACCCAAATTACCTCACTTCTAGATAGAAGTGGTAGATGCCTATGTTTAAAAACTTCTTGTGCTTCAGAAAAGGAGGCTTCATTAACCAGTCATGCTTTCAGTCTTCATATCTTTGGAAACATCTGAAAAAGGTATGATTATTCATGGCTCCCAGGATCTTCTATCAAATTAGATGTTCACCACCTTATTTTTAGACCAAATTAGGTTTTTTTTTTTCTTGCCATAAATTTTAAAGGGTCTTAGAGGAACTGGTAATTAAATGCTAACTTTCAAATGGACGCAGCTGTTGAAGAGTATATTGTTCATAGCTGCCAAAAGTAATACAGAAAAACAAAGCACAGTGACATTCTCCTTAAATGCATGCTGAAGTGAAAAATAAATTTTCAGTGATCCAGACTGTAGAAATGCAAGACGAGAGACTGCCATTGAAAAAAAGGGTTCTATTAAATTAAGATGCTACTAGATGTCATTGTGACTCTGTGGGTAGCATGTCTGTCTCACAGCCAACTACTTGTGGGTTCAAGTCCCATACTGGGACTTTGGCTCCCATCCAGTATACTGCAGTAATAAGCAGCGTGTGGCACTTTTAGAGGTGTCATCCTTCAGAGGAAATGTTAAACCTACTGTCCTTCTGCCAGCTCTCCAGTTGGAAATTAAAGATCCCAAGTACCCTTTGAATACAGTGAGTAATAACCTTGGGGCCCTGGCCAAGATTCCCTCTCTCAATAAAAGAATTTGTAATTCATGGGGCATATTTCACAAAACAGCCGAAGTCATAGAAACCAATGGAAAAGCCTCATTAAAATTGTCATGGTTCCTTTATGTATTTTTCAACATAGCAAGTCACCTAATTGATTAAGCTTCAATGGCATTTTTAAGTAGCTGCCATAAATTGTCCATACAGGGACATTCAAAAGAACAAAGAACAACTTCCACTCCACATCTTTGAGAAACAGCTAACTCCCAAAGACACCTTTGAAAAACTCAGCCCAGGTTCAAGAAAGGTCCTTGAAAAATGTTTGACAAGACTCCATTTCAGAAAATACCTTTAGTGCAGAGCACCACAGCAACATTCATGGCCCGTTAAGTGAGAAGATATAGAGGAGTCTCCCAGCAGCTTTGTGTGCTGTTCCACTCCACGTGCCAGGAGCTGATACACTCATGTTTCCAAAGGTATTCTTGCACTAGAGACATAACCTGGCCAGTTGGTGTTTGCATGCCTTTAAATATGATTTTGAGGCATTTTCCACATGGCAGGAATCATAGCAAAGTTATTTAATGGCAGTGGGCAAATATCCTGCTGATGGCATATGTATGTAACTGTGGAAGGGATTTCTAGCTTCCCTTGTGTGGGTTGGGTAAAGCAGGGCACACATGTTCTGTGCTAAATCCTCTATCTCCCACTGGCCCTGGGCAAGTAATCTGAAATATTGTAGTTTACATATCAGGAAATTGTACACTATTTCAGAAGAGCTGGCATTGCATCTCTGCCTACACCATTTGTCTCCAAGCTGCCCTCAGCAGGTCCACTTTGGGGGCTTCTTCACCCTTGTGGTGTGTCACTGGGGTGAGCAGAGCAGCTGAGGGATGGAGGACCCCAGCAAGAGGATTTCTTGTCACGAATCCTTAGAGTAGCCATGAGCTGATCATACATAAGGGTGAGAGCTTTCACCTGCTCTCCCCTGTTTACTAAATGCAAAAGGCTCCAGGTCCACATAACTGCTTGGCAATGTCAATTCTGGTCAGTCACATGTCCTGGGAGACTAAAATTTAGCAGTCTGTTTTTCAGCCACCTTAAGCCCACTGGCAGCAAACAGGGAGAAAGTACACCTAGATAACATTTCATGTCCTGGAGATCTCTCACGTAAGAGAGATCAGAGGAATTTTTTTCTCTTGACAGCTGAGGAAACAGGAGTGCCTTGTGCTGATGTGGACCTCAGACAAAGGAATTCAACACTTCCATACCTAAATCCTTCTTATGTCAGGCGAGGGTATCCTGCCTATGCAGCACAAGGAAGGCTGAGGCTGCCAGAACACTGCAGCCTGCAATGTTGCATAGAATCTCCTTTGTGGACCACATCAATTATATTTTTTTACTACTTTATAAACGCAGAATGTACCACAGATTTCCAAAAACTTAGGTATGTTATAGAGAAACCTCTGTAGTGTCAGAATCATCCAATTTTGTTTGAGTTTTTGTGGCACGTATCCCTCATGCAGAAAACAAAATGAGCTCCCCTGACGGTGTCCAGGTGCAGTAGCAGTCCCACGAGTGCTGCTTGGATGTGTGCCAAAGATTTCCCATCCCTGCCCACTCACTTCCATGACTACATTTTTAATGCAGTTTTATAGGATGAGTTGTTGTGGTTTCTTGCTCCTGAATAAGTTTCTCCTCTCTCTGCTTACTAGCCTTTGAAAAAAACAAATGGTAGGAAAAGAAAATGGCTTCTGTCTCTCTTATACCTTTCTCATTTCAGTTCTGTAGTTCGTTTCACAAAGTTCCAATCTCAAGTGCTCTTCTGAACTCCTCACTTCAGTGACCGCCTTCCTTAATTTAATCTGGACAAAGCACCGAGTTCATTTCAAGTCATAAAGCTTGATTTGCTGTGTGCTCTTGGCAAATGTGAATAAGCTCCCTGGCTCCTTTTAATCAGCTATCATAATCATTTCTTTTTTTTTTAAAGCTGCAGCAATTAGGTCGCCAAAGCAAGTAGTCTCTTGTGTTCTATTGAGAAAAAATCCATCCATCTCTGACTTGCTGCATAATTTAATTATTAAAGCTTGATATCATTTTGTAGGGCGACCCCATAAGAGCAATTATATCCCTTTAAATGCAAGGTTACTACTCCTAGAACCAGTGCTCAGAGGACCTGGTACTGTGCTGTATGTGGTAACATTACTACTTCCTACTACTCACATTGCAACATTTGTCTACCTACCCAGCCAACAACAGCACTCTGCTGGCTTCCTCCCCAAGAATCTGCACTGAGCTAGCATGTGCAGGATCTGGTACCAATTAGTTAATAATTTAGAAATGGTTTGAAGATGTAAAACAGCTGCTAAAATCTAAGCCTTATTATTATGCTAACTAAATTCTTTTTCTTTCACCTTTTCACTTTTTTCCCCTTCAGAAAATATTATTGTATTATTAACCATGTTTAGCACCTCCTAGTTCTGACATTTAAATATCTAAAATGTTTTGGTGTAATGACATTGTTTTGTATCACAACACCTAAGATGTTCATTTATGTAAAAAAATTTGCATAGCAAGATTTTGGTTTAAGAACTGTAACTGTTTCTGTTCACTGCTTTCCAAAAGACAAGAAAATAGTGTGGTATAATATTTTACTCATCTGATTGAAGAATCTTACCAGATTAAATTATTTAGGAAATTTGGAAAAAAGTTTTTGCCACTGGGTTGATTTTAATTTTCAAACTCTGTTTTTCCTGGTTCCCTCTCAGCTCCTTTCACCATCCCAGGAGTATCAAATACTTCTGGTGCATTTGGGAAAAACCTCTCCTCAGTCACGTGTTTTGAGGATCTGATTGGCACTCTAAGGAGGCTGCTGGGCACAAGTAGAAATCCTCTACTTCAAAAAAGACTTGTAGTACCCATATGTAGCTGGAAATTGAAGAAACACAACAGCAGAGTTCAGTAAATGGTGCCAAATTTTGTTGGTCAGAAGAACAAAGTATCTTCACACTCACCTTAATACACTGTGCAAATTGCTCAAACACAAACACATTTTGTCTGACTCATGCAGAACAAGATCCAACTGCAGCATGCTGAGAGTAACGGGGCCTTGCCACTGAGTCAGCTTGTGTGGGTGTTGCACTGCACATGATAATCAATAGCAATCACTCTAAAACATGAATTAAAACAACTGTACCACCTTATTAAAGTGGTGGTTTCCACTTTTTTTATAGGACTGATTGTTGCAACCAAAACAATTTGAAGATATTGTCCTACTCTAGCTATAGGAACTTGCTTAAAGGCTAAGATGACATGCAACATGTTTTTTTCTTGAATTTAGTTTCAATTCCAATAAACCTCAGTAAAGAAACTTAAAATGATCTGTCTCATAAACTTCACAGCCTTTCTAGACTGAATATATCAAAATTCTTCAAGTGTTATAAATCATTAAATACCTTCAAGCCTGTCAAAAACACACCATTTATGTAACAACACTTCAGTTCCTTTTGGAACAACTAATTAAATGCCCCTTTTACATACTTGCCTTGTCCTGCCTGTAGCTATTAGGACACATCATGCATTTTCAGTCAGTGTGAGGGCACTGGAGTTAGCTTCCTGGAATTCCATCAGGATAAAAATAAAGTTGTTCTTAATATGTGACACATCATTCAGTATGGCTTGTTCCAGACACTCTGGGAAAGGAAAATAATGCATGCTTTGTCACTCGGGGCTATATTGTGCCATGTGGAACTATTTTAGTGCTCTGTGCTTTTGATGGGGACAGCAGCTAACCCCATTCTCAGGTACCAACACTGGAGGAGCATGACTAACATACAATTCATACACAAACCTGGGAGATAGCTTGTGCAGAAATGAGAATCTTCACAGCCTTCCTGCCACAAACAGGTGAAGCTGTTCTGCTCTTCCATACTTGGGGACAGCTGAGCAGGCAATGCACAGCAGAGCTCTCTGCCCTTGTTCACAATCCAGGAGGTCCAAACCGTTCCTGTGGGAGGCACAGACTCAGCCTTGAGCTCCAATCCTGGCAAAGGCTGCACTTTCTGCCATGCCTGTCAGTGTGGCAGAGCTGGGCATGCTCCCCAGAAACACCCGGGCAACTTTCTGGGGAACAAAGCTTCCCCTGAGCAATCAGGCAGCAATGTCTGGTGATGTGCTCTAGCTGGTGGCCAGGAAGAAGTCAGTGGGCAAATGGGCCTTTAGTACAACCCCCAACAAGACAGCATGAGCCAGTAATGTGCTCTTGCAGCAAGGAAGGTTAATGGTATCCTGGGCTGCACTGGGCAAAGTGTGGCCAGCAGGTTGGGAAGGTGATCCCTCCTATTTTTTCAAAACAGGTGAGGTCATAGCTGGAGTACAGTGTCCAGTTCTGGGCTCCCCAGTACTAGAGACATGGGCTCTGGATAATGGAGAAAAAGAAGAGGGACTCAGGAAGGAAAGAGAAGCCGAGCTGCCCAGGTTCCTTAAATTGTTAATAGGAAACTGAGTAAAATCAGCTAAATTTGTGCATACCAGGGATGTTAATGAACAGATAGATAAAGCAGAATCACAGTGAGACTCATCTCAGTATAATACTGTGTATAAGTATATGTATAAGACAGTGTATAATATCCTGAATCAAAAGTCGTCTTGTGCTTGTCTTGGTATTCCCTTTAGGACTTATTCCTTTCCCCAAGGCTTCTTCCAGCTGCCAAGAGCTCTGCACAGCCTCCTCAGGCTTTTTGCAGTCAGTGCCACCACATTCTGCCATAAACCTGCCACTCTCCTTCAGTGTCAGCAGCAAGAGCTGCAGCCAGTAGGATTCACAGATATTTGACCTCTCATCCAGTCTGTGTATCAATTCTGCTCCAAGCTCATTCTCCAGCCTGTGCTGGGACTTCAAAGCCACAGTCTGATGCACTGCATTGATTTTGCCTCCAGAGACTATAAGAATATTTGCTTTCTCTGGGAATAATTTTTTTTACTGTGGCAGAAAATCAGACATAGACATATATAAACAAAGAGCTTTGAATTAACATCTGGGACAGCAAGTGTCCAACAGAGACATATCCTGGCCTGTTTCCACTCTTTTGCCACTTGAAACTCATCCCTAGAGCCATAAACAAAGTAAAGAACAAGAGCATCAATGTTTTTCAAGGACCTCTCATCCTGCATCTCAAAGTAATTGCTACATGCCTTTGCCTGCAATCTTATTTTGTGCAGAACCTTCATTTGCCCTTAGACATCAAACACTCCCCAACTTTGAAGAAGTTTGAATACAGATCTGGTCTTTGCAGTCGAAGCACACCTCTAGCATAATGATGAAAAAAGAGGGAATGTATTGAAGCAGAACACAGACAAACTTCTTCCAGAAGTCACTCTAATCAAGCAGCTGCTTCCAGCATGAGGTCATGTCAAAATGTTCCTCGACATGGTGAATACAGTTCTGGCATGATTTTTTGAAAAGACTATATTAAGCTCATAACACTACTGGATCCCTATACTGGCCTCTTAAGGCAAGCACAAGTGTGTTAAGGCACTGGTTTATTCCATAGACACAGTCAGAGGATAATACTCTTATTCAGTTACTTCTGCCGCACCATGGGAAAGCAAATTGTAATGAGTTATATATAGAAGAGGCAGATCCAATTTTTTTCCTAGTGCAGTAAATCAACTATACACTTTGCATTCCAGTAGTTGCCCAAACCAGTTTTATTGTACTGGTTGGAAGATTTTAAAGGAATGTATCTGGCATTTGAACCTCAAACATGTTATAAAAATGTTATTCTGGTGGTGTTGTTATCCAGACTTATTAATCACAGATTGGAAATCCAGTGGTTTAGGCAATGCTATAAATATATAGCAAAGAAGATGGCATGACATAAACATTAATAGAATTTTACATGAAAATGTGTGATACAGAGGTGCATGATACACCAGGTTTTTTCTATCAATACTAACCTAGCTTAGTTGTTAAGGCTGAAATATTTGGCTACAAAAGGTCAAGGGTGTCCTTGAGGTATGGATCTGAAATATATATGGGAGTAAAGCTTAGTGGAAGGAGAAAGGGACCCTTCTGAGGTTGATTTGCACAGGTTTCTTACAACAGGAATTCTTAAAGAGCATCTGATTTTTATCATGTCTGGGGCATAAGAGCAGAAGCAATGGGACTAATTATTATGGCAACAACCATGATAACAATAAGATGAGAACAATTCAACAAAAAAAAATAGCAATTTTTGTTCAGCAAATGGGTTCGCTTCAACAGAAGCTTGTTTAAACTCTTGGGCAATGAGAGAAAGTGATTATTAGTGTACTTGAAATGTTTTCTGTCATCATATTTTTTCAAACATGCAAAGTTGCTAGCATTATAGGTGAAGAATGATTTAGTGAAAAAAATAAATTTTTTGCTATCTAATCCAAGCCTTTACACTTGTCAGGTCTTCTCACAAGTTCCTGTCCCCCTTCAGCTGGAGAACCAGTTCTGGGTTCAAAGTTCAGAATACTTTCCTCCATGTGCCTGCTGTTTCTCAGATGTAATTTGACTAGTGGTCACAGAATTAGTCATGTATCAGTCTGAACAGAGTATACAATTTTTTCCTTCAAACAGTCCCAAAGATACCCTTGTCTACAGCCATGCAAGGCAGGTATGTGCTGTAATTACGCTTTCAGAGGACAACACTATCATATTTACTCTCATCTTTTACTCATCCTTTGATAGCTTTTTATGATTGCTCTCTGGCTTTTGGCTTGCAGCCATTTCCCATCCCAAAGGCAATGACAGCCACAAATAGAAAGAAAAAAGGAAAAGATGACAGGAAGAAAACAGTCAAGTAAAACAGAAAAAAATTCTGGAGGGTAAGAGTGAAGGTTTAAAAGAAAAATTTAACACACAGCAGAACAAAATAAAATGCCTAAGACACATTGGTTTGAAGATAAATGCAAAATCTTTCCTTTAGACACTTAACAAGTACAGTGAGACAGTAGCAGAGTAGGAAGAAAGGGTAAGGACGGCAATGGAGAAATTGTGTTACATTGTCACAAGCTTTTCTCACAGCACATTCTGAACCACACTTTAAGGGTGCCTGGTTGCAATTCATAAAATAAATATCAAAAAACATACCCATTTCTGAGTGGAGAGAGTAAGAAAATCTCTCAGCCCAAAGTCTCTTAGGAGACATATCTCAGCTGCAGCATGTTTGCTGAAAATATAAAGGGGTGTTTGACAGAAATTTTTAAACACATTTTTTTAATCAATGAAAACAAGTTAATTTAAAACCTTTTTTTAAACTTAAAATGCTTATAACCATTATAAAGTATGGAGTTTCTGGTGAAAATCAGAAAGCACCATGTTGTCTAAGCCAACCATCTCACAGCCTGAAGAAGAACCTGGCCCTTCGCTTCTGCCAAGCTGGGATGGGTGAGGAGCTTCTTTCATACCACATTTTAGTAGCCTCTAGGTTCACCTGATTTCAAACAGGAACAGCTTTGAAATCATGAAAGCTTTTACAAGACATGAAAAATGTTTCCTGTCCAGCTCTAGCATGAAGATTCTTGTATCACCAAATAAAATGATCTATAATGGCTGAAATAGCTTCGTTAGTTCAGTTTATTATTGTGTAAATTGCAAAAAGACATAGAACTCAAATATGCAAAGGTGGCAATTCCATTACCTACTTTCCAGCACAACATATGTTTTCAATTTAGGCAAATTTTACCATTTCCCAACTGCAAATTGGATGACATACAACAAAAACTGTGTTTTAACAGCTTTAGTATTTTATAGACATTACAGCCAAGCACCAATCCTTTACCTTAGGAAAAATTAGGAATTACAAAGAGCTTGCTGTAAAAACACCTAATCACCAGCAACCAGCTGGAAGCTGTATGGCCTACTGCATAGTAAGCTCTACTAAGACACAGAACCCATGAGCTCCTGGCCTTGAAAAATATGTTTTTCCCTCTTTGTTTCCATGTCTATAAAATGGAGCAATAATACTTATTTGCTGTGTGATTTAGTGCTTTAAAAACAAGAGCTTGGTGTTTTTTGCAAAAAGAAGGTTGCTTGATATTGCTAACAGCATGATTAATAATCATACAACATGGCAAATTCAGTAGAAAATATTTTAACAAGCTTCAATGAATCAACTCAAACTTCCAGTTCTGGGGATCTATTTCCATTAGATTTTTAGTTCAAATAAAGCACGATGATACTCTTCCTTCATAGCAAAAAACGTTCCAGTAGATTGAGACATAGTTACAACTTTAGTTACAAAACCAGCTACATCTTCCTTAGCCAGAGTATGTTTTCCAAGCTCTATTAACATAAGGCCTGATGTTTTTATGTACTTTTGGAACTCATCTCTAGTAAACTGGCAGAATACTAAGTATAATCACAGAATCACAGAATCACAGAGAACAGGGATGGTGGGAAGGGACCACAGTATGACCACCAGGGTCTTCTGGTCCAACATCCCTGCTCCAGCAGGGCCATTCCAGGGAACAGGACTGTGTCCAGACATTTCTTGAACAAATCCAGTTCTTGGAGACTCCACAACTTCTTGGTCACTCACACAGAAAAGGAGTTCTTCCTCATATTCAGGTGTCTCATATCATGTTGCCTCCTGTCCTCTTGCTTGGCACGACCAAGAGGAGCCTGGTTCCATCCTCTGACACCCTCCCTCCAGATACTGAAAGACAGTGAGCAGGTCCCCTCTCAGTCATCTCTTCTTGAGGCTGAACAGACCCAACTCTCAGTCTGTCCTTGTAAGAGAGATGGTCCCTCCCTTAATCATTTTCATTGCCCTTCACTAGACATTGGCAAAATGCTATCAATAAAAGGATGCCAAGATTTTTAACTTTTTTGTAGCAGTACATAAATAAGCTGCATATTAAAATACTTATGGTGAAAGCCTGAAAAAAATCACTCCTTTATTTCAGATCATCTATAAAATCTGGGCTCCACTTCAATCTGTTGGAGTTTTGCCATTGGTTAGGCAGGATACAGATTTCAGAATGGACTTTGAAACTATTGGATTAGAAACAGCTACTTTCCTGATTTCCCATATTTCACAGTAGAAGCTGAGAAAGGACATTTTGAATATTGAAGTAATTTAAGCCAGA
>VYXF01011654.1:420299-486046 GCA_013397295.1 Polioptila caerulea
AGTTACAACTTTAGTTACAAAACCAGCTACATCTTCCTTAACCAGAGTATGTTTTCCAAGCTCTATTAACATAAGGCCTGATGTTTTTATGTACTTTTGGAACTCATCTCTAGTAAACTGGCAGAATACTAAGTATAATCACAGAATCACAGAATCACAGAGAACAGGGATGGTGGGAAGGGACCACAGTATGACCACCAGGGTCTTCTGGTCCAACATCCCTGCTCAAGCAGGGCCATTCCAGGGAACAGGACTGTGTCCAGACATTTCTTGAACAAATCCAGTTCTTGGACACTCCACAACTTCTTGGTCACTCACACAGAAAAGGAGTTCTTCCTCATATTCAGGTGTCTCATATCATGTTGCCTCCTGTCCTCTTGCTTGGCACGACCAAGAGGAGCCTGGTTCCATCCTCTGACACCCTCCCTCCAGATACTGAAAGACAGTGAGCAGGTCCCCTCTCAGTCATCTCTTCTTGAGGCTGAACAGACCCAACTCTCAGTCTGTCCTTGTAAGAGAGATGGTCCCTCCCTTAATCATTTTCATTGCCCTTCACTAGACATTGGCAAAATGCTATCAATAAAAGGATGCCAAGATTTTTAACTTTTTTGTAGCAGTACATAAATAAGCTGCATATTAAAATACTTATGGTGAAAGCCTGAAAAAAATCACTCCTTTATTTCAGATCATCTATAAAATCTGGGCTCCACTTCAATCTGTTGGAGTTTTGCCATTGGTTAGGCAGGATACAGATTTCAGAATGGACTTTGAAACTATTGGATTAGAAACAGCTACTTTCCTGATTTCCCATATTTCACAGTAGAAGCTGAGAAAGGACACTTTGAATATTGAAGTAATTTAAGCCAGACAAGAAGGATGAAGTTGGTAAACTTGTTACTTTGTTAAAAGATTGGCTGTCTGGAAAATGTTAAAAAGCTGGACACTTATTATTTTTGCATTAGTACTCAGAGATCTGAGGCACAATCTGTGAAATTAATCAAAGGTGTGCATGTGCACACTATGGTCAGTGTGGTACCAGTCTTCTGCTTATCACATGCTCATGAGCTCTTATAGCCATATGCTCCTACACACTTTGATACAGCAGACTTTCATACAGCTTAAACTGATTGTAAGCTGACAACTTAAACAACAGAAAAGAAAGAAACTCAAAAAATATATTAGAGTGCTTTCTATGTTTACTATCTGGACAATATTCTTCAACATTTCCATTCTTGCATCTATCGTATATTTTTCTTAGTACTTTAGACATCAATAGTATTTTTGTTTTGGTAGCACCAAGGTTTTTTACTTTTGTATATTCTACTTTTCTGCTTTCATTCTTGCCAAGACCAATATAAATAGTCTCTTGTCCAAAAGTTCAAATCTGCATGCTGCCAATTATGTAAATTCTCTTTTTGCTTTCTCTCAAGACCACAGGGTCAGTATCTTCCTGTTTTTATTAGGCTGCTTTCTGTTCATCTTCTCCTTCTGTACTCATATAATCAAAGTAATGTTTCTTTCCCATTCAGGAAATCTCCTCTTCTTCTCCTTTAGTCAAGGCCTGCCCCAAGGACAGTGATTTGGACAGTAGCATCTATTGTTTCAGCTATCTTCTTCCAGGGAGGATCTTACTTGCTTCTCCCACCTGCATGACAGAGTTTGCATACTCATTACCATGGCCCATGACTGTCCAGGGACCAAAACCACTTCTGCTGCACTTAACCATATTTTGCTACCCTCAACCATAGCTACTATTTGACCCTGTGGGCCGAAGTCAGCTTCTATGCACATATTCTTGTCTGACAATAGTCAGAAGCTATACTGTCCCATCAAGAGATTATTTTTGAGAGGCCAGCAACTGATTTTTAGAATTGCTACTTGTATAAACTCTATCCAGTAAATTGGGAAAATCTCAAAAGGCCTATAAAATTTTATTTCACACATAGGCACATGTATATGCACTTGTATTCAAGGAAAAAAGATAATGAAAAATATCATAATGATCTTTTCAATCAAATATTCTTATACAAGTCAGTTTCTCTACAATATCAACCTCTATTCTATAAGTACCCTGTTGCATTAAACTTTTTTTTCCAAATGCCCCAAACTATTTAGAATAATGGTCCACCTGTTCACCCAGTTGTCTTCTTCAGAAATGCTGATTGGGATAATTGGCTGTGGGGGCTGATGAAGGGGGCGGGAAGATGAGGTCAGTTAATTGCTGCCTGGGGAAGAGGATGTAGGAGGTCCCTTTTGTTCCAGGCCGAGGGCCCACTTGTAATAAATGACATACAACAGAGATGCTAAGAAGACACTCTTTTAAGATCCTTCCCACAAGGGAATAGCAGATGTTCTTTGTGATTTATGGGTCTGGGTTTTGGGGTCTAATACTGTAAAATGTCAGTGCAGTCTGGACTAGGCAACACAAAAAAGTGCAAACAAATATATCATGACATTATATCTCCCTGTGCATTAAAGGAATAAAATGGCAAGCACCAGAACTGGGTAAAATACCTTTCAGCTCTCCTTTTACAAAGCTGAAATGTGTGCAGACCTCACACACTTTGAGAATTTCCACAGCCAATGCTTTCTGGAAGGAAACAGCCCTTGTCCTGAACACTGCTGTCCCATGGGTTCCCTGCCTTTAGATTATGGGAGATCTCACATCTGTTCTCAGACTTGCCAACTCTAATAAAATGTATTTATTTCAAGCTTCGCTGATGGTTAGGAAAAAACCTTAATAACTATTGAAATGGAAATCAACAACTGTTCCAGGTCACAGTAAATGGATTTGAGGACTTAGTAACCTGGCACCCCTGAAAATATCTTTTACATAATGCCAGACAAAATGAGCATATTTGTGAGCATTTGGTGAGCTCTCATGGATGCGGACTCCATTGCTGAACAAACACAATGTATCTTTCTCATTTCTTCCTTTTTCTTATCCTCTCTAGAGTAATAAAAATACAGGAGCCCTAATGCAATCATTTATATCTTTCTTTTCCTCTCCCTCTATCAAGTGTCTTTGATGCAGCTGTGATTTACAGTGTTGAGGATGGCAAATCATCCGTACTCCACACACTGTTGTTTCAAGTGAGGACAAGGAGTTTTAGAACAACACAGTCCTAAAGCAAATAGTGTTGCTCGACAAAGCCATGAGCAAAATAACCTGCTCTACCTTTGGTATTGAAACATATGCATTTTTTTCTCCAGCCCTTAATGACTGTTTGAAGAAAAAATAAAAAAAAAATCAAGATTAATTTGTTTTGAAATTTGGCTGGGAGAGTATTTAACACATTTTCACTTATGTTCAGATGCCATGGCTAGAAAATGGTATTTGTGTTGGTATTCATAAGCCATACCTCTCACTTCCCTGCCAAGTGCCTTTTATTGTAAAGGCGTTTATATGGGAAATGTCTCGGTTTATCTAAAACACTAAGAAAAAAATATTTTTAGATCTATTTTCCTCCCTCCCCCATCTCCATTCTCCCATGCATAATTAGCCAGCAATCAGGTATAATAGCTAGACATGTAAATGCCTTTAGTTTCATGCAGGTGCAAAAACCCAAGGTTATACACAAAATCAAGCCTTAAGGATTAGTCTTTCAGTAGAGGACACAAAGGCTGCCTTCCCCCTCTCCTCTCAACTGATTCCTCAAATACAGATACTTCTTTCATCTATAAAATCTAATAATGTAATCACATCCTGACCCCTATAATGTATAATGCAAAAACAATGTTGAGTGAGCATCTATTATGAGTCAGTTTTGGCATCACTTTTGGCAATCTGAAGATAGCAATACAGTGAAGAGAAAATTAACTCTGGAAGATGAAGCAATTACCAGGAGATCTGCTGAAAAAATGGAGATTTACTTCAAGAAAAACTTTGGAAACAGATTCTTTTCTGACTTAGAGGCACTAAGCTGTTTTTTCAGTTACAAGAAAAGAAAAAGCTAGGGCCTTGGGAATAATGTCTGTGTATATGAGAACATGCATAAAATGTGAAACAGGGAACAATCTGTAGGGATTTCTTGTTTTCCCATAGTTAGTGTACAGGATACTTATCTACATCTTCAGCTAAAGCTGGATTAACATTTTGAACTTTAGAGATGAAAATCTTCTCCTGGGCATATAGGGTTTTATAAAGGTGGCAAATAATGATTCAGAAACATCTTCCCTCCTAGATAATTTGTCAATATTCAAAAGTAAAATCTTGAGTGAAACAAATGGTTCAAGAAACATAATCAGACCTTCCCCAAGGGCTAGTAATATGGCATTTGTTTAAACCCACCTAACTCTGTAACTGACAGTGTTTAGGGCTGTAGTTTGAGTAAGAAAAGAGGGTTTTGAGGTCGCTGAATAGCTGGGTTAAAAGGTTTGTCAACATGAAAACCCAACCCAAATCATCCTTATTGTGGCCATAAAATAAATACAAAATGCAGGCACTGTGAGTAGGTCTATGCATACGGACAGAGAGGTCACTATATTTTTCACAAGTCATTAATTAGAACTAACTTTTCTGAGGAGCTGTGGAGTGTCCTCATAATCAAGGAGAGGATCAGTTTTACAGAGGCAAGAAACAAATTAATATTGCACAACAAATAATCTTTTCTGTCAGTTTCCAGGCTTCAGCAGCTGAAATTCTCCCCTCTGTGCAGGTGCATTTTTGTGGAGTGGAAGCAAGCTCTAACTTGTCCATCACTAAGCCAAACAAGTGCAGGAAGGCCAGATCCCTGTAAGGTCTGGCGTGCCCATATTTAATGATGTGTTTAGAGAGCAGCAATTGCAGCCTGTCCTGTTGCTCTCTACTCTGGCCACAGAGCCAGAGCAGTTCCAGAAGCAAAAAGGAGCACTGACTACCCAACAAGAAAATAAATATTGGAAACCTGCCTTTGCCTGCAGTCTAATCTAACCCGGCTGGTATCGAGACAGATGAACAGGCTTTACACAGCACTGGGCTCCCCTCCACAGCAGCAGGGCAGAGCCCCACTCCTGGCCCAGGGAGAGGCCTCAGTTCTCTGGGCACTGGGGAGTTTGCACTGCAGTCTTTAACCTCTCAGGCTGACTCTTTTTTGTCTACAAGAAAAGTCAAACTGTCTCAACATATGAGATTTAGCTCAGCATTAAGCCACAAATCCTAAGCCTAGAAGGGCTCTTCTGAGGCAACCTGAAGTTTCTGCCCTGCCATCCCATATTATGTCAACTTGTCATACTACAGCTCTTTCCATGGCGCTCTTCTAACTTAATTTTCATCCTGCTTCTGGAGCAAAGTGCCCTAATGCCATGTGCCATCCCTCATTGGGAGACCTAGGCACATCCTGAAAGAGCCTACAAACTAAAAAATTGTGCAAGAAGCCCCAGAAACTGCACCCTTGAAATGACAACACATACTGTCGCAGACATTTGGTGCCTCTTGGATTATTCTGTGCTCTACATTGAAATACAGTGTTTTTCCTCCAAAGACTGGCAGCTTGGAGGCAGTGCCAGGCTCTTTGGAAGAGCACTCTGCAAACACCTCTGTAAGTCGCCTCTGCTCCCCCAGCGCTCCTTGCCCTGCCTGCATTGTGTACTTTCCTCCCTCTGCCACTGATGAGGCTCTCCCTTTCTGAGAGCCAAAAAGCCACCCACTGTGGCTTTCTCCATTAGGCCATAAATGCTCTTGAGCTGCTGGAATCTGTTTTGTAAATAGACAATTAAAATGAAGAAGGAAAAAATCTCTGCTCACTTTGCATAGTCAGAGCCCAAAGACAGCTGTCTTGAGGGGCTCAATCCTGCACATCATGACAAGGTCCTGAGGTTGCTGAGTGCCTTCATCAATAAAGAGTTTAATTGGAGACAGGGGTTGCAAAGCACCTTCAGCTCCCCACTGGATGAAGCCACATGTTATTGGGACTCCCACTGATTTCTGTCATCAGAGCAATTGGTTTTGAGAATAAGCAAGGAAAAAATCTCCCACTGACACCAGTGGGAATCCTTGGCACATATGGGGAACAAAACGTTATGGTTGAGATCTCTGGATATGGGAACAGCCTTTTATTCTGCTTATGCAAATTATTTATACAAATTATGCAAATAATTACCAAGTCATTCTGGTGACTGTATAATAATAACAATAATAATTATTGTAATTACTAATGTTGATGTTTGTCATTATTGTTGTTATTCACATTTATTATGATCGTGCCTTGGGGCCAGCCAAGAACAATGTCCATTAGGACTGTAGTCAAACGAGCAGTCACTGCCCCAAAGAGTTTACACACTGAAGAAACCCCATGGATGCAGAAGGGGAGGGAGGGATAGTGGGAGGAGATGATGAAGCCAGTGGACCTAGGATTGGGGTCAGGGAAGGAGCAGGGCAGGGAGTCATAGCAGGATCAGTATGGGTATGGATCAGTATCAGTATGGATCAGATACTGATATCAGTATCAGACTGTGAGGAAGGGAGACATTTGTGGATTTCCTTTGTGTTTTTCTCCTAAGACCATACAGGTGTTAGCACTATGCCAGTGTGTGAGACAGATACACCCACTCAGATCTGAGTGTGTAAGACGTCTGTAGGAAGTGTCTGTCCCATAAAGTTACATTTTACCTACTCTTGATCCGTACAGAAATCTCCCAACTGCTGTCCTTCTTGTATATACTGGGATTTTGAGGTGCTGTTGCTCTGCCCTGAGGTACGCAATGTCAATTTTAGCCTTCCAACCCACCCCAAGGAAACTGCACTGATGATGGGTTTTCTCTTAGCCTACTGTGTTCACACCTAAAAATGTGGAGGAAAAAGCCCCAAACCAACAATTAATGATTGATTAATGATTAATTTAACAATTAATAGCCTAACCTAACCATCTTCATTCCTCATCAGATGTTTTCCAGGTGCTTTTTGATATGGAGAAGGAATTGTTGCCAACCATTGCTCCCTTCCCAAAGTGGCTGTACCTCATTTTCCTCCCATGACCTTGAGTAACTTCACCAACAACTTCTACATAAAACAAGCTGGGGCTGGTTCTCCCAGCTTTGTGCCAGGTGGCAGGAACTAGCTAAACCCTCCCAGCTAAACCCCTGTGAGGCAGGGTGACCTTCACCCAGCTGTGTGCCAGGACCTGGACCCAGCCCACGCCGTGCCTGGCAGAGCAGTGGGAAGGGGCAGGGCTGCCTCCGGCCAATGCCTGTGCCTTTGCTCTGGCCTTGATCAGTTTATTAATAGAGCAACTTAATGTGTTGTTTTTGCCAGACCCCTGCTGCTGTTTCTTCTTCCTGCCATTTTCAGAGTGTTTGTTCATTGTTACTTGAAATAAATGGAAGAAAAACTCATACAAATTACTTGTTCCCTGAAAAATACAAGGAATAGTCTCATTACTCGTATTGTAGAGATAACCCATCAGCCCTCTTGTATTTTGGAACTAGTATATGTAACATCTCATGGCTCTTCACCAACAAGACTTTCAATTACAAGAACATAAATCCAGTCCAATTTCACTGAAGTCAAGTCTTTTATTCTTGATTTACTCCCTTATAATTTAAAGCACTGTAGCTGTATTGTGCTGGAAAAAATAGAGGAACTTTTCAAATCTCAGAAGTCTGAATTTCTCAAAATGACATATGTGGCTATGATTTCCTGTGTGAAGTACAAATTATCAGGAATGTTTCTGCAGAGCTGAGAGATGCCAGAAACCATTTTTTTGGTCTACATTTCAACAGTTATTCTTATCCTGTTTTAACTTTTGTGTAAGTAATAAGGATGGATGAACGTTCTTCCCTTCATTTTTCAGTCTCTGTATTTTCACTCTTCATTAGGTTTTGTCTCCTCTGTTCTGTCTCCCTTTCCCACAATCTCTTATTAGTGGAATATGAGGTCATTTATTATCAGCCTGAACCAAACTTTCAAAACTACAATGTTCAAGTGGGTCCTACATTAGGCGTGAGCTAGGCCTATTCAAAATGTGTAATACGTCATCATTTTGGTGCCTAATAGTATCTTGCATGACAGAAATGTGGAAAAGCATTTTTCTGACAAAGCTAATCAGAGAACATCTAATCTATTTATTTGTATTGGGTACGATGTGGGGAGTTCAAAGTTGCACATAGTAACCTGTGTTTGTAAAAGTCTCCGACTTTTTTTGGAGGACTGTCATGGGAGGGATAAGACAGATGAATGTGAGGAAATAGTTGAAAGATTCAGCTTCCACTAGAATAAATGTGAATAGCCTTGAGCTGACAGATGTAAAAGGACAATTGTTTAACAACTTCCTTTCTACCAAGAGACAATATTCCAAGCCCCTGTAAAATACAATACACTATACAATATAAACACAATGCAAGTGTGCTTAGCAAATTAAATAGTTGGGGATATAATATTTGGACGGCTGGACTTATTTTCTTGATTTCTAATTTTCCAAAAATGTTGGCTAGGTCTTGGTTTATAAATGTCTTAGTTAATTTAAATTTCCGGTCCTATTATCCCTTTCTGAGCCTCCTGGTAAGCTGAGTAGGTTTCATAGTTCCACAGAATAGTTTTGTTTAGTGTAATGGTGTTTCTCTTGGCCATTTTAAAGTTCTCTTTTCAGCAGAATTTCTCAGATTAAAAAAGTTCAAAAAGACAGAAAGATGGCAGAAAACAGTCTTTTGAATAAAATCAGCAGGAGCATTTCCGGATTATCAGATCCCCACAAAATAGGGAAATACCCACATTCTGTAAATGGGTGAAAGGAAATGCCCACATTCTGTAAATTTCAATGGATAAAAGGTACCTTCTACCAATTGTCCCAGGTTTCCTCAATACCTGTTTGTACTCTGTGATAAGGAAAAGAGGCAGAGCAGGTCAATAGTGCTCAATAGCTGCACGATAAAGCTGATCCATGTCCAGCTCTCACTGTTGCTCAGGGAGTGTCTTGGCTGCATGGCTTGGTGCCATTTTCATCTCCTCTACTACTCCCAGTAGTATTGTTGGGTTGAAGCAAAATTATTTTAGGGACAGGATAGGAAGGAGCATCAACACAGGAAGTCCATCATGATGTTACTTTTATTCTAGTCACACATGCAGAAGGCCAGAGGTAGAAGTGCAGCCCTTTCCTTCAGCCCTTTCCTTCAGATCCATGTTGCTGGTTTTCTGCAGAGGATTGTGTTATGGCCATGGACATGAAAAACAGCCCTGGGTAAGTTAGAGCAGTCAGTCCACTACCCCTCCCCAGACATTCACATCCAGGGCTGGCTGTCTCAGGTACTGACTCTGCTAACACCATACAGCCTACAGCAACAAGCTTCTCTATTCTCGTCCCTTTTTACACCTCACCAGATCCTGACAAGCCAGCGAAACAGTTGTATTTACTTCTGCCTCACCATCATAAAGCAGTACACAAAACAGAAATCAAAGAAGTCACATTTGCCCCCACAAATGGCTCTATTTCTATAAACCATAAAAAGGAACTGTTCTATTTATTAAGGAATTACTCTATCCTTAGATGAGGAATGTCACAGGCTCATTGTAATTATTAGTCTGGAACAGGGCTAATTCTGTAATAGAAAGGAAAAAATTCTCAAAGTACTGACGACTAAATTATTTGTGAAACTTTTGTGGTGAGATGCTTCATTGTCAAACTGGCAGGAAAACTGAGAGGGGTACTCACAGGAACTGTGGCACGTAGATGGCAAGTTTTAAGGTCAATTACAAATCACAGTGTATACATTTGCATATTGTATAGTGGCTGAAAATGAATGTGCTATTGTGAGCATCTATTCAAGATCCCCACGCTCCAACTGGCTCTGCCTGCTCCATTTCAGTATAGTGTCTGGTAATAGAATTATACTGTGAACAATATACATGCTGAAGAATAATAGGCTGAAATTAATTCCCCCAGTGGTGTTTTCCCTGCACCTTCACCTTCTTGGCAACTGTGAATATCTGTAGCTTATCTTAGACACTATGCTAGGAACAGACGTTTAAATTAATTTTAAGCAGCTTGAATTTAAAAAGAAGTCCTCTCTTCTTTTTAAAGTTGCCTCAATTCTACTGCTCTCAAATGTTCTACTTTTTTCAAAAGTGCTCACATGTACTTGAAACAATAATTTTTTACCCTAAAGCATTTTCTCAAGAATAATAGTATAACCAAACATCATACCATTTTTCTTGGCAACGACCAGGACCTCATTTCATCCCTGAAGTTTATCAGTTCAGTTCAATTCAGCAGGACTTTGTTTTTGCTTAAAAAAAAAAATACAAAGATTCTCAAGCTGTAAAGAGACACACTCAGGTACCTGTCATAGGTAATCAGAAATCATACTCAGAATGTTTATCTCCCTTGTATGTCCATTTGTCAGGAAGTCCAGTCTTGGAAGCAGATCACTGCTTTGTAAATGGATCATCTGTTGTCTAAAACACTGAAGTGGAAATAAATCTTATGACATATCCTGAGCCTTTCTTCTGTTGATTTTTTTTCCTAGACTGGAATAAATTGAGGGATTATATCTTGTATTTCATGGCTAGAGAGCTTAAAGAAAAGGACTTAGATATGTAATGAATAAAGATGTCTCCTGGGAAAGAAACAAAGAAAATAAAGAGTCAATGAATGAAATATTTGCATAGATAAACAGAAAAATCTGCCTGAACCTACAAAGGGATGACAAAGAAATGAAGCAAAGCTCACCAATGGAAATAGTAGCAAAAAATTACTGGATTTTGCTAGATCAAATGCACTACTGTTCAAACTGGATCAGCTGTAAAATAAATAACAGTGAGGAATAGCCATGATCCATTGATTTTTGCTCCAGACAAACATTGTCTCAGCAGGCAACACATTTTATCATAGCAAGCTTCGGTAGCTACTCTTATTATCTTCAGAACTCTTCCATAGCCAATACACCCCAAATGCACATTTGAGTTCAGGTTTATGTACTGACTTTAGGAATGCTTTCAGTTTTAAGTATCTGCTATTCTTGTTTCTTTCTAAGGGAGAAGAAATACTTTGTGTGGTCACACTATACAGTGAAAAAAAGAAGAGGGACATCCACAGGAAACACTAGAAAAGCCCGAATTTTAAGCATCACATAAACACCAGCGTAGATCTTTTATTTCAGGACAGAGAACATCTTTCTAGACAGGTACATTTGACAGTTCTTATTCACCAACCCTCCCATTCCCACTACAAGGAGGTTCAGTTAATGGTCCTGATAACTGCATGGGTGCAATGCCAGCAGCTTTATCAACATGTGAGTGTCTGTGATGAGGATACAACTGACCTTAATTCCACTTTCAGACTCTTACAGTGACTTGCTGTATGACCTTCAGCAAGGAACTTCTCTGCACACTGTTATTCCCAATGGGATAAAGAGATAATGATGTCTATCCACCTGGTAATGAGATTTGAGGGCTGCTGATAAAGTGCAGACCAAATTCTTGGTATTATCAGCACTTATATGACTTCAGCAGCGTCAGTCAGTTAGCCTTTGCAGGGAGCAGGAGCTGGGTTGGGAAGCAGTAATTGGAAGTAAAAGCAATTGGTACAGAGGTCTGCTTAATGTGGCATTCTGGGCATTGATGGGTGTCATGCTGGGGTTTATGTGCACCTTGTGTACCTCATGTCTCAGAAAAAAAAAGAGAAGGCAAGCAGCTTACTGCAGAAAAATGCATTTTCTTCAAATTTTTGATTTGCAAGTGTACTTCAGTCTCTTCTTTGATTGGGATGATGGACCAGATAACTTCCAGAGCTCACTTTCAACCCAAAATCCTCTCTCACCCCACCTGGCTGCTGTTGTCCTAATTTCCTTCACCCCTGTATTGCTGGTTTTCACATAATGCATTATTTCCCTTCGAACCTTTTGTTCTCTCTCTGATCTAGTTCCTCGATATTTTTTACTTGACCTAACTCGGGGCCAAGAGAAAGTTATAAACAGAATTACTTCTACTACTTGGTCATCCTTGTCAGCAAAACGTACCCCAGGCACAGCACCCAGGCAAAGGTACTGGACACACCAGTTAAAGGTCAAAGGAGTTCAGACAATGCAAATTCCAAGAAAGGAAAGTTCTGTTTCAAGTTTCATTTCCATTCAACCATTGCATATTATCAGTGGAAACTCAAGAGTATCCCACCTGCTTCCTCATTATTGTCCATAATCACACCAACTGTTTTCTCTTGAAGCACAGATTTCTATCCAAGTTCATAAATTACTTTTTACAAGCTTTGACTTGCTCAGTATAAAAATGCAGAAACACTTTCATGACAGAAAGGGGGAAGCTCCACCCCACTGCATCTGACCCCAACATTCAGCTGCCTTTTTAGAGATTTTAAATGCTGGAACTAGATCTGAGGGGGAAAATACTGCTTTATTTTAAAAGGGTGTAAACAAGTGATTATAACAGGTGTAATCTTTACTTTTACATAAATACTGTGATCATTCCAGCAGGAGATGGGGCTTTTCTCAAGAAGTTAGGCCCTCTCTTTTTTATTGCAAAAGTGTTGAACTGGTACAATTTTTTTACAACAAAATATCAGAGAGTTTGCTTATATTGAAAAGAATTCTAAAGAAAATTAATAGGCTATTGCTACAGCAGTCTACATGGCAGAACTTGTACAGTTCCCAACTCTAAGGAAGCCTGTGAAATTTTGCATTTTTTGTCATTTACAGGATTCTCATATACACAGATGTTCTCCTTTTGGATAGGGAAAATGCATATGTTGAAATGGATAAAAACCCAGAATGTTTTGATACATTTTATTACATTTTATCTATCATTTTTATTGCATGTGATACAATTATTAAAATGTGAAACAGAAGCAGAAAGGAAGGTGTTCCACAGTACAGAAATTAGCCATGAATTCAGGGAACGCACTGAGGGGTTTTTTCCGCCCTCCCCCCACCACACACACTGTTTTTTCTAGCACACTTTTAATCCTGCCGAGACAGAAAGAAGGAAAAGTGAAAAACAGTGACACAATCTTATACAAGGACAAGTTTTTCTGTTAATAACTTTTCCTGTCATGTCCATGGGAGTATGGAGGATTTGTGCACTGGTTTCCAGTTGTCACCATGACAGCGTGGAGGGACAGGCTGCAGCTCATCATAACACGAGCTGAGCAGCTCCAACCGTACCCACTCCCCAAAAGGGATTTCGTAAATGCTCTGGCATTTCAAAAGCAAATACATCCAATAATTGGAAAGGACATTTGTCATCTTTTTAGAAGTTTAATTAGACTGAGTCAAATAAAGTCACTGTACACCTAGAGACTGAAAAGCACAACCAACCATCTCGCTTGTAACTGTTTTAATGACTGGAAACTCTTTAGTAGGAGTGCAGTGGCTCATCAGACAGTGGACAGCATACACATTTTATCAACTCTTACTGGTAGCAACCCGCTCATTCCCAGGATATTTTGGCAACAAATACAAAAGTTAATGGCTTTATACTCTGTCTCAGTCCTAGCATTAAGACATGACTCATTAGGCTTTTTGTTAAATATTGTCCAAGACAAATGCTAACATGGGAAAACACCAATGTAAAGCGTTCAGCACATGGTCCCTCTCAGAATCAGTGACAGCTTTGTGAGTATTTTATCTGAAGAAGGATTTGGCCAAGCTGGGAAGAAAAACTATGTTGAAGTTTAGCTAAATTTTATTTTCTGTTTGAATTCTCAGATAGACCAACGCACAGATCAAGTTTTCTTTCCAGCAAACTGGTCTGAGTGCATGAGCCTCAACATATAAAAAGGAAAGCCATGAAGCATAAAGGTGATCAGTGTCAGAGCAGTGATGAGGGAAGCACTAGGGGCTAGCTATGCAGAGCAGAGTGCTGAGATACACGGGGAAGAGAGACAGACTACTGGAAATCAGCTGGTGTTCTCATCTGTGCGTTACGTTAGATGCATTGACAGGAGCAGACATCATGATTTATCTGGGAGAAAATAGCCTGGTAGTAGATACAGAACTCAGCTTCATTAAGATAGAGATGCATACAATATCCTTGAGCAGGCGATGCATAATATAAAATGGATGTGGAAGAAGCACTGTCAAGTCATGTTTAAAGGCTTAAAAAAAAAAAAAAAAAAAAAAGATGCAATTGAAAATACTTTGATAGAACAGAGATTTGATAATGTGACCCTTCAGGCTTAAGGGTATTAAAATATGGTCTAAGATGTATTAGTTCTTTGTGTTAGCAAACCCAAAAGGATTACACTTATTCAGTAGATATTCCAGCAGATGTAGTGAATGCAAACTTACTGGGCCCTTTGAAGAAGGATCTGACAGGATGGGTTTTCTTGCTTCCCAAGAAAATCACACAGAGACAGAAAAAACAAGACTGATGTCTTTTCACACATTGGATAACAGTGCCATTGACCCCAAAGTGATATCGCAAAGGTGAGGCTAGGTAGGGAAGAAGGGAAGAGGAACGTAGTTGGATAAAAATTAACTCATTCTGGAATGTAGGATGAGAGTCACAAGGTATTTTAGACTATTGTCTATGCTCACCAAGGGTTAACTTCTTTCTGCAGCTACTGGTTGAAATGAGGAGAATAAAGTTGCTTCTGAAAAGATTGTGACTGATGAGCATTGACCTTTGATGTTTGACTGATTTGATTGTTTCCTGATATTTATTATTTAGCATTTATTGCCCAGAAGAGGAAAGAAAAAAAGTCCCATTGCTATCTTAAATTAGTGAACACTGCGAACTTCAGAAGATGCAAAATTCTGTGGAAAATGATCAGGCTTTGGGCAATATTAGTAGATTTTCATGTCAAACTTTTTTTTAATTTTTTTTTTTAAAGGAGCAGATTAATATGGAGCAGGCATTATGCAGTTTAAAAATAAATTTCCTGTTATTAGAGTAGGTCACTATTACAGGATGTTTGCTATGTAGAATAAACCTTTGGGGATAGCAATCATATTGGACAGAGAGCAGATTGTGACAGCAATAATAAAATGAACAGCACAACAGTGTGGGAAAGGCAGAAGAAAAAACTACTGCACTGTATATTCTTAACAGAGATTCACATTGAGATATAGGCTTAAATAATTATAAGAACTGAAAGTGTTTTCTCTTTTTTTGCACATATTTCCCTAGTCTGCTAGAGTACAAAAAAGGAAACACACTTTTATGGATTCATTTCATTGTAGTTTCTTTTCCCCTGATCCGTACAAGGCTCAGGATCCATGTGCAGCAGTGACAAACATGTCATGCTATTGATCAGTGCTAGCATATAAACCCACCAAGTCAACAAAGTAAATGCCAAGCCCCTTCTGAGAAAGCCTGAGAGGAAAGTTGAATTGGATGCCAGATCCTGGAACTATCTTGTTTGCTCTTGTTGAACACAGAAGACAAGACCATGAGCGCTGCACACAGCCTGGCTGCCCCCAGTAACAGAAAATGAGCACATAGCTGGCTTTAATATCACCGCAAAACTTTTAGGCTGAGGCAGTCACAGCAGAGCAGGACTCCATCCATGCAGGACTTCAGAGAGCAATCTCAGCAGCTTGACTTGAAGCCAGATGCAAACAGGAAACCAGTACAGCTGTTTGTGTCTGCTGGTGTACTTATTTTCTTTATCTGGGGTTTTATTTTACGTTCATCACCCCAGTATCAGGGCACTTCTATTCACAGCATCTAAAACAATCATGTGCACCAACTCAGGTTTCCAAAGGGCTCTCAGAGGTATCTTGGGAAAAGCATCATGCTGTAGTCAGTTCTGGGATCATGCAAAATTTAGGCAAAGATTGCCCAGTGTCACAATTTTTATGTGACAGTTGTAAATGAAAAGGGTCCAGCTGCAGTGTAAAAGCTATCTTCAACACACAGCCTTTGGGCCTGCTGTGGAACATCCAACACTCTTCCATCATTCAGTGACACACTCGTGAAGTTTAATCACCCACCATCTTCTAGTACAGTGTTAATACCATAAACACTTTGGGAACGTGAATTTGGACTTTATTCATGAAGACACAGGGGTTAGTGCAGTGCAGGACACTCTGTCTGGATGAAAGTTTTGGGGTTCAGTAATAAAAGCTAATCAGGAAGGACTGTATTTTTCCTCTATGGTATGAGTTTTTGTCACCTCAGCCAATGCCTAAAGCAAATGGAGAGGGAAGGCATTGGTCATCACATAGGTTCAATTAAAAAATTATGCAGCTCCATATTTCCTGATTGAGAAGCACTTAATAGTTTCATTATCTCCCTTGACATCTTTATTTTGAAGCAGCACTGTTTGGGTAAATGGAGCTCTATTTATGTAAGACTGGATTGAGACTGCTCAATGGACAGGCATTTGAAGTGAATGAAGATCTTTTAGACCAAACCTGAGCTCTTGAGGCCAGATTCAGCTGCTTGATTACTACTCATTCCAAGGAGGAGATGGAGAAGCCATGTTCTTCAGATGTTCCAACATCATTATTTCAGAGACTCTGAGATGAACAAGACGGCCTTAATGACACAGCCCATCCAACACATCTATTCCAAACCAAGAAAGAGCCTCTGCACACACTTACTCTGTCATCCTAGGGCTGTCTTGCTATTGCCAAACACTTCATTGTGTTTTCTGGACAGAGTTTAATGTTTGCACTAATGAAACATAATCTCCCCTTTTCCCGGAAACATTCGCAGAGCAGCAGGGTGAAACCAGTGTTGTTGATTTTATACTAGGCCAGCAATACCATTTCAAGAGATTAATCCCTTGGTCACTGTGACACATCAAAGTACTGATGCAAGGGCAGGGGTCAGTGGGTTGGATTCTCTAGTCCAGCCCTGATACTCAGTTATTTCCTAGTACTGCATGAAAGCTGTAACTTGTTACATGGCTTCAGGTTCCTCTGTAGGGTCCAGCTGCCAACTCCCTGGCTGTCCCTGGGGCATTACCAGGAGTGGGAGGAGTGGTCATGAGCTCTATGCCTACCTTCTTCCCAGTTGCCTAAGCCAGCTGTGCTGGTAATTTCTCATCACTATAAAACAGTTTGAAGTGTCTTTTGCTTTATGCCAAGGACTGGCGTAGGCAGTGCCCAGCACAGACAGAATAAAACACTGACCTTCGCCATTCTGTTCTCATGACTTGCAAATGAGCACAGCATAGCTGGTCCAGGACCCTGGCCAGCATGTGACAAAAGAGAATGAGGAGTTAAGTGTTCCCTTCCTCTCCCAACTATCTGAAATTCATTTGGCCACTCCATGGCTGGAAGCCACTGCACCTGTGAGTATATCCCAGGGGGTCACTGCGGCCTGTCTGCCTCAAATGTCAAAAAAATTCGGCAGATCCTGCAGTGGGAAAACGAAGAATAACAAAGTCTGAACCACTGGATTTTCATTTTGGATAGTAAAACACTATTTATTTTCCTTTAATTATAGAGCAATCATATTTTTCTGAAATAAGGCTTGCAGATTTCACTATAACTTCTCTCTTAATTGGATGTTTGTGAATGTAAAGGTTTCTACCATGACTTGTGGAATGAAACAAAAACATCATTTCTACATTAATTTAATTCTTCTATTTCCAACCATTCTCTCACAATCAGGTTTCCTTGATATGCTTAATCTTTTGCAATGGTTTCCATGGCAACTTCTCTTCATTGTGGTGACACCAAGGACTCCAGTAATCATGAAGCCAAACTTTGCCAAGGGATTGGCTTTTGCTTTTTTCCCGCTGGCTCTGCCCCGGCTACCCCTGCCTGCTTCCTCCTGTGTGCCCCACCTTCCCCACAGCCACACTGAAAGGCAGAGGTAGGAAACACACAATGGATGTTATTAAGGTTTTATGATTAGTGCTACGAACAAGGCTCCCTTTTCAATTCCCGTTATACATTGCTGTTTACTGCTGCATTCCCAGCAAATCCCCAACAGAAAGGTGAGGTGCTCATAGCTGTTCATCCTCAGAAATACAAAATGTTATCCTGGCTGTAGAGTCCAGCCCTGCAAAGCAGCACAGCCTTTCTCCAGAGCACAGCACCCTTGTGCCTGGTGCTCAGTTACACAAAGCAGCCTCCTCTGTTGAGCACAGTGCCTCAGCCGTGGGGCACAGTGTGTGGGTTATCCCGAACTGCACACACACACTGCCTGACTCCTGCTGTACTGCACAAACCCACGGCTGCAGTTTGCAGCTGCACGAAAATTGCTGACACCAGACTGAGGTGGCTCCAGCAGTGTTTGGTTATACACTGCAAGAGCTGTACTTTGTTGCTCCAATTTCCTTCCTACAGTTTACCTCCCCCTCCTCCAGACCAACCAGCTCTAAGGAATGGACTATGTGACTGGCAAATCAAACATTATTATTAATTGCTGTAATTACTTTTCTTGGCCCAATTGCAGAGCCTGGGAAGCTAACCACAGTCTCTAGAGTACAACCTTAACTACAACATGTTTCTGAGCCACCATTACCTCATTGTTAGTCATGTTTAACCAAAAAGAATTGTGAAACTTTTTTCCCTGAACCCTCTCAAATCACGTATGCTGCACAGATCAGTGTGAGAATCTCTACATATATCACTCTGCGCTTCCATCTAACCACTGACTTTGCCAAAACCCCAAGTGTCTGGTTCAGGATGAGGGATAGACAAGTATTCTTTATTCCCCAAGTCACAAGTGGTGTGAATGGTTTAAAAACAGCAATGATATAATTTTCTAATGCCCACAGAAGGAAAAATTTCCTCTTTGGAAAAGCATCAGTTACAGGGTAATTAATTGATGTCTGTGAGGTCACTGAACAGAAAACGTGTTGAAAAACACTGTGCCTCTCAGCACACCCCCTGCTTCTCATGTCCGTCATCTGCTCCCCATGATCAGTGTGAGAGGACAGGGCATGGTCCAGCACTTGTTCCTTGTCCCAGGTATTCCTGCCCAACCCATTCAACATTCTGCAAAAGCATGTAACTGTCCCAAAACCTAATTTTTTGAATGGTTACCTGTCTCTTGGCTCAATGAGTTATCTCACCTTGCCACTATATGAGTGCTAGTATCAGCAAGAGGCAAGGAGCAGGAGTAAGTTCAGGTGAGAGTGAGGTGGAGGAGACCTGTTGTTTCAGGCCTCATTTTATGCCTTGATTTTCTTACATATTTACTCTACTGAGTATTACTTAAAAATAAACATATGGTAAAAAGGAAAACTTTTGTGGCTCCACCTTCTACCCCTAGGACATCAGAATCTTTTCATAGATCAGTCTCATTTCCTTTCTGCAGGGACTCACAAAACTATTTTACAGGTAGGAATGCATCTATGTTTTTCTACTGCACAATATGACCTGAGACAGATGAAACACTCAAGCCTGCCTTTGGCTTAAGCTAAAATTGTACCTGAGGTTGTCCACATTATAACAGAAAAATTACAGATGTGGTAACATCACAGCCCTTCTCAGCCACCCAATGAAGGTGGTTGCCATATGGTTGTGAAAGTGACTGGCATTTTTCAACCTCTGCTTTCAGCTAAGTGCTACTCTGCAGCCTGAGTGGAAAGGGCTGATGATTATAGAGCCAGCTGGGTGAGGGAGAGGGAGGGAACAGCTCAGACACATTTTCACCAGAGTTTCTTAGCAATCATCATCATCAAGAAGAAGGAATTCTGTTTCTCATTGTCTTTGTACAGGCAGGGGTAGGCAGGTTTGTGCTAACTGCCAGCTACCTGGGAACACTCAAATTAAAACTCAGCAGCCACTTTGGGGTCTTTCAGGACTTGAGTGAACTGGCAGGAGAATGCTGCAGAGACAGAGGACTGCTCACTGTCAACTGACAGGAGAGCAGAGAAACACCTGGGCCAAAGCAGTAAGGCAAGAACAGCTTAGTCCTTCCTGAGGCACTGCCTTGCACCCGTGGCCAGCCACCCTGAGGGAAAAGCCTGGGGGTTTGCAATTGTTTGAAGAGCAGAATAGCCATAGCTTCAGCTTTAGGGTTAACCTGTGGGAGAAATGCAGCCACAACCACCAAAGAGTTATGAGCAGAGAAAAGGCACGTGGCTCTGTGCTCAGGACAGTGAACTCATTCATGCACTTGCTAAAGGTGCCTCTGTCGGGGACTCTGAACTCAGTGCAAAAGGTTGTTACTGTTTCCTCAGTTCCAGAGAGCTCTACTGAGCAATCAGATATTCAAAACAACTCTTTCTGCCATGCTTGTGTACTCTGCTGCCAGGCAAAAATGATGCCATGGTGGCATGAGATATATGTAAAAGTGATAGACAATTATCCCTCTGTAAGATACATCCATAGCAGAGACAGAGCAGCAGTTGTTCCTGCGTTCATAAGGGACAATGAAAAGACTTGGATTAATCGTTTTCAAGGAGTAGGTAAGTGACAGAAGTGAGAATTTTCATGACTACTTAAATGGGACAATAAATGTGCTAGCTTGACCTTTTGCAAAAAAACAATATAGACCTGAAAGTCTAGTAAAGCTCCTTCTGGCCTTGACCTTTTTTTTTGGAGCTGTAAATATTACTATTTAGTTTCTAAGACTTGAATTAAAACACTGTGATTGCTTAGAGGAAAAATGTGCTTGTAATTATTTACAGGCAGGAAATTTTATATGCAAGAAGAGAACTTAATGATGAAAATCTGTCCCTAAAAAAATTAGCAATGAATACTCCTGTCAATATTTTCCAAACATTTCTCTGCTACAATGTTGGCCAAGCTTTTCTGTCTTAACAGTTGCATTTTGGTGAGGTACCTGTAAAAGTACATTTTGCACTAAAATGGAACTTTTGCTAAAGCACAGCAGAAGAAACCAGCTCTGACATTTTTATGATCCCCAAACACAGACAACCATTCAGACTACAGATACAGGAGTCATCACTCACAAAGTCCTAGCTGCTCTTTTGGCTTGGTTTTCTGCCACGACTGTAAGGGGATCTTGCTTTTAGCAAGTTGCCCATCTAACAAGATCCCCAGCCAAGACCTCGACCATATTTGGGAGTGCATTTTGTGTTCAGGCACCTCTGATTTGAAGAACCCTGTTGTAAATTCACAGCATCCAATTCTTGACTCTTTTTTTTTTGCTCTTCCCAAATCCTGACAGACTCTCAGTGAGAGGATATGTGCATACACCTGGTGCATGCCTTGAGGAAGCTTTTTGTCAATTTCCCTTGGAATTCCTACTAAGGTAAATCAGTTGAAGACCACACCACCAGAAAATACTCTTCTTTGTTCTTCTCTAAGCCAGTCATGTTGTCTGTCCTCAGTGCCAGTGAAGGCACAAGGGAAGCTGCAGGCACCTTATGCTGCAACTTCTCCTTTCCTCCAAGGACTTTCACTTTCAGCAGCCCTATGCCAGGAAGGAATACAGCCCATTAACTAATTTATCAACATTTACATTGCAAATATTATCTAATTAAATAACACCACTTCTTTAGCATTTACTGCATATCTCTAGCAAGACTTTACTAGCTGGATAAAATACCTCAAAGGAGCTTAGGAGTTTAGCTTTCCAGTCACTCATTCCATTTGGTGTTATCTATGTTTATTTTTTCTCCTCCACCTACAGATATACGAAGCAATGAAAACAAGCTGCAAATCCACATACTTGCCTTTGGAGTCTCTGATCCTTACAAATGTACAGTTATTAAAACAGTTATCACACACTTAAAATCTAAGTGTTGCTAATGGATTTTTTTTCTCCTTCTCCTTTCCACTCTTCATAATTTATGCAACATTTGTTCACAGAAGTGCAGCTCTGGCTGATGCAGCAGCATGAAGAAACCAACTTACCTGAAGCAAAATTATAACGGATCTTTGGGGAAATCCCACCGTGAAAGGAGCCAAGACGAAGAAAAGCAGAAGTTTAGAAAGCTGGACTGAAATGGTTCCAAGGAAAACATGCATACACCAGCTACTTCATTTCAAAGGAGGCAGGTGGCAGGCTTACATCCTCCTGTTCTTCAGCTACCCATTTCCTTTTGTGGTCATTTTTCATATGAGTCTCTTCCTTTTCTTGCAAGGCAAAATCTGAATATATTCTTTCTGTACTGTGCTTGCAGTTTCCAACTCAGCTTACACATAAAATAATCCAACCGCAGCTTCCTACATTCCAAGTTTATCTTGCTTCTGCAATTGCTTTCCTCTCCTCTCTTTTGGATACTTCAGCATCAGGAGGATGTGGGCAAATCAAAGGGAACTGAGAGAAAACAAGCTGAAGGAATTAAGAGACTGAATGAAGGCGCATTAAGATCTGGGTAATTTGTTACATAGTGGAATGCAGCATCTGTCCAGCATTCATGTATTTGGCATGAAACAATAATTGAAAGATTCTATCCTAGACTCTCAGTGTCTTAGCATGCTGCTGGCAATACAACTCAATCACAGATGTATTGAAAAATCAGTTCAGGAGGGTTCAGTCAGTCAAGCACACACAAAAACCTTCTTCTGCTTTTCCAGTGCTAGGAAATACACACTTATCTCTTTATTTATTTTTTTTTTTTTAATTCTAGCAAGCAGTTTTCTATGTGGCCTGAGGTCACCAAATTCCAGTTATTTGAGACCATAGAAAAACGAAATGTACCGGCATTTAAGTATTGCAAGAATTCAGGAGGGAGAACAAATACAGAAAATAGTAAGTGAAGGCAGAGTTGGGGCTGGACTAAAGGAAAAGAATGTCACATAAGGATATCAGAAACTCAAATCTTTATAATGAGAACTAAGAAAATATGTAATCAAGAAAATATGTAATTGGTTGTGAAAATATTTTAAATCTGAATATTTTGATCTGGAAAAACTGAAATTATAATTACAATACAGGATTTGCTATTATTTTACTATTATTTCTATTGTTTTTAACAGCACAAAGAAAGGGCAAGGTGGACAAATACTTAGAGTGATCATTCAAATGACTGCTTCATATGCAATAAAAGTAAGGTCCATAATTCATGAAAAAATGAATTCAAAGCTTTAAAAGTTGTTCTTAGTTCTAGGTCATTGTCTTTACTATGACTGCATAATAGCAGGGGCAGAAATAGATGGGGCTCTTGTCTTCAGACAGAGCACACATATTTCAGATATATATGTTCATCTCTGAAGACAAGGAAGCTATAATGTTATTGTAATTATGGGTTGTATAAGCCTTGTTCAACTTTATGATACACAATATGCACTTATGTAGTTGGATAATAAAAAGTTTTGTCTTATTTTGTGAAAAAAACATTTTGCTTTAGCCTAGAGAGATATTCACAACAACATCCTCTGAGGTTCTCTTGCAAGCATTCATGCTGCATCTTAGTGGATGGCTCCTGCTGCATTATATCTTAAGGCAGTGCCACTTCAGCACAGAAATCTCAAGGAAGAAATTAGTCATATCTAAAAAAAGCAAACCAAACCCAACCATTCCATGGGTTGCACAGCTAATGAAGGCTTATTGCTGTTGGATTTGTATCCTGTGTTCTCCAGTATCACTAGCAACTCTAAATTTTTTCATAATCTCACACCTTCACATCCCTAAATCTTCCCCACAAGTGCAAGCCCAAACCACAATTGTGTGATATCTCCCAGTACTCCCCTGTCATGTTCCTTCATTAGCTGCAGCTGCCTTCAATGTCCCTGCACCTACTGAGCCCTTTGGTGCTTCCAGAAGCTTTCCTCATCCTCCCTGCTCCCATGATGCTGCTCTCACGCCTCACAAAGTGGGGATTGCCTGAGACATTTCCTTTAATCACTAAGGAGCTTTTCCAGACTTTGCAAGTGGGCAGGGGATGGAGGGACTGCTAGAGCAGGGCTTCATTCTCATCCACTGTCAGCACTGCTGGGGCCAGAAGCCCAGGCAGGCAGGGTGGATCTCTCACTGCTACAGCACAGCTGTGAGAAGGCTGATAGGGTCTGAACTGTCTCTTCTGAACAGGATCTTTCTGCATTGGTAAACATCAAATTTGAATACACTTGATATCTCTGAGATATTTAATCCTTTGTCAAATTTGCTAAACTTTCATCACAACTTCTAAAATTCCTGGGTGAAGACATGAGTTGATAGATGCACACAGACAAACAGCTCTGTTTGCACATCTCATCACATTTCATTAGACAACCAGGGTAAGAAACTAAGTTGAAAAAGCAGCGCTGCCTCTATCTCACCAAAGCAGCTACTGAAACAATATAGGATTTGTCGCTCCTGTTTCTCAGAAAAAAGGCTTACTTCCATAATTAGTCCTATGCTTGCTAGACCAAAGTATGAAATCGTATTTTTCTGATCCAATTTACCTGGACATCATTGTCTTCTAATTTTCTTTTTTCTAATTTTCTCTACTGGGGGAATTCAGATACACACACACCCCTAAAATGCCTATGTCTCACTTGCTTGGTCAGTAATTTAGCATAGTTATGTAAGAACTAATTGGAGATTTTTTTTTTCCCCTCAGGAAAGCAAAACTATTTCCAACATCATAAAAATTTTAAATAATCCAGGTTGGCAATTTAAAGTTATTACTGGATTCATTAGAGCTTCAATATCCTACCTACTACTGAGCTGCTGACAGGACGAGATTTAGCTGAAATCAGTGGATCCAATTAGAGCCAGGGGTTCACACATTGAGCACTCCCAGAGTACAAATTATTGGTGACATTTCTAAACAGTGATTGACACTGATGCCAGCACAGGTTTCCTATACTGCTCTGGAATATTATGAACAGGACTGAACCTTGTAACCTTTCCATGGTACTGGCAAAAAAAAAAATCAACTTCCACTTATTTGTTATCCTTCATTTTTCAGCACAGACTTTTTTTTTTTTTCCAGAGCAATTGGACAGTCCCAACATAAATCAGGATTCTAAGTTGTACTAAAATTTATCAAAGCTGTGTTTGCAAAGGGCCACCTTCAGACATGGAGACTGTTAGATTTGCCTCTACATAGAAAAATCAACCTACTACACAGATACTAATAGTTCCTCAAATCTCCCTTATCAACCCACTACTGCGAATAAGAATAGGCGAGATGATCTGTGTTTACTCATTTTCATCTCTTATACAATGATTTCTTTGGAATGCTATTCTAATCTAATTAAAATTCATTTTGGTATGTCACTTATTAGCCCAACTGATTCCCAGTTATATTTCCCTGCAAACCTTGTCTCTGCTAGAATATTCTAAGCGCATTCCAAATATAAATAATTAATAAGACAAGCGTGCCTTTCTTATCATGGGTTGTGTGTTATCAAGACTCACAATTCACGTTTGGTGCTGCAATCACTTTGCTTCCAGCAGCCACTCAAGTATCAGTCCTTCTGGGTGCTATTGCAAGGGAAGAGATTTAACCATCTTGGATGTTCTACATGGTAAGATAAGGAGGCATGCCTGTGTGAGAAGTCAAGGTCAATTACCTCAGCGTGGTTTTTCTCTTATTGGTATAACAAATTGTAAAAAACTTAAGCCCTGATCCTGTAATTATTTTGTGTGCAAAAATCATACGGACATCAAAGTGAATTAGTTCAACACAGAGAGGGAGTGAAAGATCAAGCATCCAGCAAAATGTTCAATATTTCAAGTGTATCATTCTCCACAATACTGCTCTGTCAAAGTAAATGAAGCAGAGTAATGTACATTGGGGGAAAAAAAAATCGACTGATTCCATTTCCGCCTTCCTCATATAAATAAATACTAAAGATTCCAAGACATGGAAGAAAGCCCTGAGGAATAAAACTTGATTGGTAAAATTTTGCCTAAGGTGTTGTAACAGACACCGCAAAATACATGTTCAGTCACTGAGTTTCCACTACATTCCTCATTATGGCTGCAACTGGCTGAATTATTCATTAGAGGTAACACACCCTGTGAATTTATCATAATATTATTTATACAGTAGAAATGATCACCTAAGGCTGATGGCATTTGTTTATGTTTTCCACTATATAGTCAAAACCTTATGTAGCAGGGGCACATTTCTCATTTACAAACTGGCCAACAACTACAATAATATTAATAATAATAACAACCCTAATAATAATACTTTCTGCTCTAATCTGCAAATAAAATCCCATTCTTTCTGAGTCCATGGAAACATCACTCTTCATGAGTGTAAGCAAAGCAAAAAGTGGTTCTAAGTTGCATCAGTTGTTAGTGTATTCCAACAGAAACTCGAGGTAAGATGCCACTACCAAAGACATAATTGAAAACTGTACAGAAAAGCTCAATAAACCTGAACACGCAATGCTGCTGTCAACTGTTTTCCCCAAAGGAAGTCGTGTCCTTCACGAACAGCAGAGCAGAGGAGCATCTGTCAGTCATGCACAGGAGTGCCCATCTTGCCTGTCACTCTGTGTAGTCTGTGGTACTACAAAAAAGGTTTCAGAAAATTCCATTGGTCTAAAACACTTGTATTAGTCCTAAAGTGTTCTCAGTGTACCGGCACAGTCTTTCTGGATCAGCCAGAGCAATGGTCCTGTCTGGAACAGCAATATTGATCAGAGCTCTGAGGTGAGGTAGTTGGGTTCATATTTAGCTAAAGCCCAGGTTCACCAATTTCTTCCCCCTTTTCTGTAGCTGAGAGGCTTGATCCCTCTGGCCTAGTGGGTCTCATGATACTGTGTGTTCTTCAATATCTCCTCCATAATTCTTTCTAATGCAGCCGTCAAATATATCAGAGAAAATTCCTTTGGTTTTGTCTTCAAGTTTTTTGCAAATTTGACTAATTCCCGGTTCTCTCCTTCAACACTGATGTATTTCCTTTCTTATTCCCTTAAAGACTCTTATGTCCACACATTCCTAGCTTACAGATCCTGGCTACAAAGATTTCTCACATGATAGTTGACTGTAATCTTCTATATACAAATATCCTGAGAGAAAACAGAGGGGGGGCCCCCAGGATCCTATTGCTCAATATCCACCATTCCATCTGGGATTCATAAAATTCCTAAACACTGTTTTGTTGCCTAAAGATGCTTCCAATCTTCCTAGCTGTAGCTGCACTACTGAACAAACAAGTCCTTTACTGCCAAAAAGCCCAGCCAAAAGTAACCGTCCCACAGACTCTTGGTTGAACTTGGACCAAACAGTGGCCTGAGAACTCTAACACAGAACTCTGCCACATCTGACCACTGCTATAACTTTCAGAGGTTGTGTTTGAGATTACATATTTCCCTTCTCAAATCACTTTAAGATGTGCATGTTTAAAAGATCTCTTTTTTAAAAACTGCCCTTACACCACGTTATGTTACCCTACCACCTGTTGATGCTAAATAATTACTAAGCCCAGAAGAAAGACCTGCAAAGCAGACAATAGGAAAAGAATACTTTTCTTCACCAGCTCTTTTCTCATACCCTGTCACATTGGAGTGGCTGCACAACACAGGCCTGCTGCAGAGCTCTTCTGGAGGCAATTTGATTCCTGAACTGGCCATCAAAATTGGTTTCAGCAAACTCCTGCAGTGTCTGCCCTTTCTTCTCCCAGGAACCACCTCCATTCACTTGGACAGAGGTTTCCCAGGTTTGCTCAGGCTTGCACCCAGAAGACAATAAGGAAAGGGAGAAAATAGCCTTTTCTGGCTCACTTCCTTTCCCTAACACATTCCAGACCCCACCATTTTCATTTTAGCAGCTCCTCCCTTCTCCTGATCCAGGCAATGGAAATAGCTGCTGGACCTTTCACATTCCTCTGGAGGCTTCTGCACCAAGGCTTCATGCGCAGAAAGAATATTCCACTCCAGGATAGAAGTCAAGTCCACAGGGCCAAAGAGATGTTCTGTTAGTCCAGCTTCTCTGCATTCTCAAAGCACTTGGCCAGTCTTCATCTCCTAGACCCTCTTCCTGCTTCCAGCATGAGAGTTCATCTTCCCAGGTCACATACTGGAAAACTCTACTTACACTACAGAGACACTCTTACTGCTCTCATGGCTGTGCTCTGTAGTCTTCTGAGAACAGATAGGAGCTCACAATGTACTCCAAGACAGCAGCTGCTTTTTTTATAGCAGAATGTATTTGCTGGACTTTGGCACGGGACTAGCCACATCCTCAAAGCTTGCAATCATGTTGGAGCAAAAGCAGAGTTTGTTCCCACAGACCTGCAGTAGATATTCTGGAAATATCCTTCTGATCTACTTATTCTCCCATGCTGTGTTTTCTTCAGTCTGTTTTTTTCTGACAGCTTCATGATTCTTTTGTGGGAAACCTCCCAAGTCCTGAGACCTTGATTCCAGCTCCAGTATTTTTCCCAGATATAGTACAAACTAATGCCACAGTAAATAGGGTTGTGAAAAGAGACTCTCCCGCATTTCCTTGTTCTGGGAAATACATAAAAATAAAATCCATTTCTCCCTGGAGCTGCATCAGTGGTTAATGTGTCAGAGGATTTCAATGACCAGAGCTTCAGAGCTGCACTTCTCTCCCTTTAAAGGAAAGCAGACAATTGACCTGAAAAAACTGTAGTCCTTATTTATATATAAATCTGGAACATCCATAACACCTACCTATCCCAAGGATCTGATATTACTACACCTTTAATTGTGATCATGGGTAGCACTCTCCTTTTCAGGTCTGTTTCCCTTAGCTGTTAATCCAATAGCATCAAATTGTGATGTGCTCAGTCCCCTCTCTTGTTCATTCCCCCTGGCCACTTTCTGGACCTGTAAATGACAGCATTTCCATGGCCCAGAGATTAGAAGACACTTACAGGATGCTTAGAGTCTTCTAGCTCAGGAAGAAGGTATTAATTAGGAATTAAACCTTTCCTCCTTGTAGTCTCATTATGAGTACAGCCGCTTTTGCCTATGAATATTATTTCTAATCATAAAATCATAGAATATCCTGAGTTGGAAGAGACCCACAAGCATCATCAAAATCCAACTCCCACACTTTCCTTCTCAGAAGGTACCACTTAGATGGCCAATCTTTTATTCAGTGATCTTCTTTGCTAAGCGTGTGGTGGAAGAGTCTCTCTAGTCATTATATACAAAAATAAGTTCACTGTTCAGACAAGTATGTTAACAGAACTTTCATATTCAGGAGTTCTGGTAGTCAGCAGACTCTTATAAACACAGACATAACTCAATAATTAGGCAGAATATTGAGTTAACCAAAGAAAACCAGCAGTTTTGTGGGGACTTTGTGAGTTTAATAGTCTTAGTGAAGAGTCCAGAGGTGCCAAAGTTAGTGCAAACTGGAGAAGAAGGAAGGATGCACAAGGGACAGGAGCCAGAATCAGGGAGAACAGGGGAGAAGGCAGGGAAATAACATGTCCCTCTTGTAGCAGCAGGAGACAAGTCAGCCAGCTCTGTTGTCCTCTTATCTTCCCCCAAGATGCATTTTTGGTGTGTTCACCACCACGCCTCACTGGCTGAGGCACTGGGGTGGGTAGTTAAGGAAGATTAATGTTGGTCAAGACAGAAGAAGTGTCCCTATAATCTAGCTGTGAGGTGCTCGTTCAACTGCGAGGAAATACCATTTCAGATGTTGTGATTTCACTGTTCACTAAAGCACCTGAAGAAAATGCCTACTTCTGAAGTTGTGAGTGAAGTTTCCTTCTGGACAAGAGGCCTGACTTCACTTATTTTGGGCATGTTGAGGTAGGTGACTCGGGAAAGGCATTTTCATCCCTGTTCAGTGAGTCGTAGTTAGGCAGTAATTGTGCCATGTGCTGTGGTGGTGACTAGCCCTGCACCACAACAGCCAGTAGACAGATTGCACAGTGGGATATTGCATTTTATTGGAAAGGGCTTCTGAATAGCAAATACATTAATGGGATCCAGAATCAGATCTTAACTTGCTAACAAGGCAAAAAAGCTACATTTGCTGGGTAGTTTATTTCAAATAAATAATGTAACCTCTTCCAATAAAAACATTCTGTGTTCTGAAACAGAGAACTGGCTTTGCAGAAATTATTCCCTGTGCAGCATTTGTTCAAAGTCATCTCTACTGGATTCTGGAGGGCAGTATAAGTTTCAGGAAAATAGTTTGGATGTCCTGCAAAACGTTAGTTGCAAAATGTCAGCTGCAAAATCTCCTCTACTCTTTGAGCTAAAGCTGTACATAAAATAATGAGAGCTTCAGGCATCTCCTTCTCTCAAAGCTGTAATTTATGTCAATAGATAGGAGGGAATTAGTACAAAGCATAAATTATCCTTTCACTACACTACTGATTTCCAAAATTTATATTTCAACAATCCCAGTACAGACCTCAGAAATATGAAAGCTTTGAAATTATATTGATCAACAAGTGATAAAAGAATCCTTAAAAAACACCACAAACCCACTGTGTTAAAAATGTCCATAGGAAAGCACAGGACTTCTGAATATATGCTTACTCTTTCCAAGATTCATTTTTCCTTTGTCCTTAAAGAAATTCAAATTAATTATAAAAATGAGGACATTCCTAATGGGATTTTTACTGAAATGTTACAAGGCTTAATTTGTGTGAAAGTATCAACAAGTTTATTCATTTTGTAGGAGTATGGAATTTGCTTCACGTATACTCAGGACTTAGCTACAGCTTTGATAGAAATGTTATTTGGTAATTATCTGCTCTTCCCTCGGGGACAAAGTAATTAATTCTGTTCTGCAGTTCACAGCATATTCTGCTTTAACACACATATGAAGGATGAATTTTTGGAAGATTATGATCGATAGTTACTTTATTGACAACCAATAACTCATCATCTTGACAGCTCCATGACTTTTAAAGAAAATTCAGGAATACAGAAGTCAAACTTCAATTCTTAACCTTTTTATTTGTGCATTTGTGAGGGGAGGGATTAAATCCAAAGGAAAACAAAAATTTAAAATTAGATTTCATGAAAGAATTAGATGACATTTTGTACATAAACAAAGAAAATAACTGCCCAAAATTTATATTTTTAATAAGTCACAGCTAAAGTAAAACGCATATGTTTTCCCTTAATTGTTAATGCTTTATTCCTTCTTTTAAAGTAGAGAATAATTTAAAGTTCAAGTTAAATACAAGTTTGAACAATAAATTTTGGGCATAGGTGAAGACCTGAACTTCCCCTAAGGTATAGTTAAAGTTATGTGACTTTTTAGTCCATTACAGAGCAGCTCTGTGTTTTTGGAGTTAAGGTGTTCATCAGAGCCTACCCTTAATCAGTGTGGTGTTTTTCATACTTTGAAAGAACATGCACAGAAGAAGCACATACCAGCTGCTAAAACCCCAAATACAGAGACCCTGGAAATGCTGCCTTTGTGAAGAGGAAGACAAAAATGCTCGTATTGGTGTTTTGTACCCAAATATTACTTAGGGGAAGGCACTGCCCATTTCAGCAGGGCTGTGGGGGAAAGGGGTCACCTCTAGGGATTCTCACATAAGATCTGACTCATTCTCCATCCCAGATACCACAGCCTGGGCAAGGCATTTTGGCTAGAGATTTATGATTTCCTCCATGGATTTTAATGAACAAAATCTTCTGGTTCAGATGCCAAAATACAGCATGGAATTCCCCTTTTTCAGTCTAGCCTATCCCTTGACAGATCCAATGAAAAGTTCATCACAAAAAGCACTCCTGTGTAAACAATTGTCCCCTCCAGGAAAGGTCGAATCTTCTGTATATGATGTATTCTGCAATATAAATATGACTATTTTTTCTTGGGGTTCTGTTTTCCCAATTGGAAATTATTGATAATGATTATGATAGTAGCCTTTTTTACCCAATAGGAAAGTTGTGTCAACAAATGTAATAAAATTGTCAAAAATGTAGCTATAGGAACACAAATATATATATATATATATATACACCATAACAAGGAACTAGGAACTTACTGTTCTTAAGTTTTCACTGTCCAAAAGCAGTCAGCTCTGAAACAACTGAAATTCTCATTTATTCCATCAGCAACTAAGGGACTTGGCACCAGCCACTTAATTGGTGCTGGCCTTAGTCAGTTTTAAAAAAGCTCATGGATGTAATCTGCCAAAAAGCCAACAATTAGATGTTTTACAGGAAACTATTTCATTGACAAAAATTAAGTTTAGGAAGAAGGATTTGGAGGACTGAAACTGGCTGCATTTCACAACAGTGCTGGTAATAAGTCTTGACAATAAGAGGGAATGAAATACTTAAGCCAGAAAAATGAAATCACTAAAAATAAAACTAGAGACAAATTACATTCATCTCCCAGATCTCATTCGAGTATCTGACTGGAAAAATTTCCTACCACAATAGCTGCAGCATCCCAAGAGATCCACATCTGCCTGCACCCATGCAACTCTGCCAATCCAGAAGATAAATAGAGTGGTGTTCCTTTCCTCATTATGTGTGCTTCAGCTTGTGGCCAAGCTAAAACACTCGATGTGGATAAGTAAACAGTAGTTATGTCCAGCAAAGATGCTCCTTGAGGATGCTGTCCAGACTCAGAGTGACATTAGTGAAAAAAAGCAAACAAACAAACCAACATACAAACCAGAACTACCAGACCATCAAAGGTCTGAGAAAACCCTTCCAAGCCCAGACCACAGAATGCCTCCCTTTTTCTGCACAAGGCACAGCCTGGCTCTGGCAGTGCAAACGTCCACTCTTGCTTCAGACAGCCAGGGACTCAGGATGTGAGTAGTCCTCGTGCTCATCACATCAGTATTAGCACCTTTGAGTAAAACAAGCCTAGTTCTTTCATCACAAGCAGGAAATAAACGTTGTGCCAATTAACAGGAGAAAAAGAGCTTCAGCCAGCCTCTATTTCTTTTCCCCTGTCTTCTGCCTGTCTTATCACATATCTCAGCCAAGGCCAAAGCACATAACTTGCATTAAGATTGCAGCATGAAGGTGGCCACTGTCTTCCTACTTTATCACTCCTTCTCCTGAACATGAGGTACCATGAAGTTTCTTCAAGCACAGGCTCTCCTGCAGCATCCTGGCACATACATTTCCCAGGATACACACGTCCTGCTGTGTGCTGGATCTCACGGCGCTGAGCTCACCCAGTTAACAGCAGAGGATCTGGTCCTCACAGAGCAGCCCAGTACAAAGCCAGTGTCTCACTTGGTTCACACAGTAGCTTCCTCAGGATTAGTTATCACTGCACTCAGCCTCATTAATGTGCCCTTCCCTGCCACTAAGAAGCAGGGCTAATTACTGTGGATGCAACGCTGGCTGATAAAGCCAGAATGTCTTGCTGTTCTGGTGCTATTTTAGTTGATACCAGTCTGAGATTATCCACAGTATCCTATACTGAGTACAGTGAATGAAATGTGGAATAACGAGGTGAAAAAAACTCCTTTTGTCTTTTTTCATACTTCAGCAAAGGTTTGGGTCATACTTGATTTCAATACATGTTGAAGGTTGGGGTCAAGTTTCACTGGGGACAGTTCAACCCTTCCTATCCTAATTGCTCAAGTCTGCTTTTCATGATTAATTCCCTCATCAGCGCTTCAAGGTCTTCAGGGATTTTGGCAAAGATGACAGTGTTATCAGCTGATCTTATGTGGCTTAGGTGTCCCCATTTATCATGATGCCCTTTCCCTCTCTATTCAAGGTTTTTATAAACTTTTCCAAGCATGAGGTGGATTGTTCCAGTGTGACAATATCTTTTTGTCTATTCTATTCTTTCATTTGATCTCTTCACTTTTCTTGTCAATGCTTAAATGTCACTGCAACACACTGTCCACGTGCTCTGGGATTCTGAGAAATCCTTCTTCTTATTCAGTGTTTCTCATGCTGACTGTGTCCAGGTTTTTTGTGTGTACACGGTTTCCATTACACATCTCATTAGGGGCGTGCACCTGCTCCCATCAAAGCCAATGGCAAAATTCCCACTTACTTCAGTAAAAGCAGGTTTGGACCCAGTGGTATGCCAACTGATAAATTAACTTTCAGACAAAACCCAAAGAGGTAGGAAATTTTCCAGGATTTTGTTTTGCCATTTGAACAAAGGGAGATTTTTGTAATTGAAGTTGTCAATAACTTTTCTGCATATAATAAATAGCTCCTTTAGCCACTGCTGAAGACCTGAGTGAAAACAGACTCTATAACAATGTTAATAAATAATATAAAATAGAGTCCAGTAGCTTTTTCATAAAGTGAACTACATTAATGTAGACATCATTAATACTGTAGACTACAACTGCTTAAGGTGGAAAGTGATGTTTGCTTCTTGAAATGAACTGAAGCCCATTGGCAAATGACCAATACAGAATATTCTCCAAGTAACATTACTGCAGTAAATTGCAACTAAATACAATAAAAGAACATAAGGAGAAGCATAAAATATTATTTTGTTCTCTGTGGCAATTATCAAAGAAAGCATTATTATTTTTTTGAGAGGTTTGGGACATGGAAAGAAAAATCAGGGTTGATATACCTTTAATATTATTCTACCATGACTACTATTTTGACATTGTGGAGATGCTTCTTCTATAAGAGATAGAGTGAGTTTGTAGCATGCAGCAGTTTAAAATAGAAGGTAAGCTTTATCTTCCTTTATAGTCAAACATCAGTCTCTCATTTCTGTAACCTAGGGTATCTTTCCCCAAGCATTCAAACAAATCAGAACATTTAAAAAGTTGGTTTATAAAATAAAACACAATATGATCTATATTCTTTCTAAATTGGAGTTTTTATTTTAAGTCAAAATTTTCAGTAAATCAATATCTGATTAGAATTTTCTGAAAGTCGAAAAAATTTTGTACTAGTTCTTGTTTAACCCAAAACTGGCTACATTGTCAGTTTTTGATCCCAAACATGAATTTTTACTTTCACTGGCTGTAGAACTGTAATATAGATTAATGTCCACTGAGCTATAGTTTGAGATGATATTAATCTCTCTCATGATGTAATCCAAATTTAAGTCCTAGCCTCCAGAAATTGTTCCATTAATGAATTTCTTCACTAGTCCTTCATCGGAAATAACAAACCCAGTCTGAAAATCTTTAATCAAATTCCCATGGAGCTCATTAAAAAACTGGAAGTTTCTCTGAGTAAACTATAGGATCAAATATATTCTTTATATCACTGCTACTGCATTGAGCTTGATCCATCAGCTTGTAGCTCCTCTGTGTTGTTGATACCTGTGTGTTGCCCAGAGCATACCATGTACAGACAAAAAAGGCAGCAGAGGTAGAACTGAAGGAAACTCTGCTTGGTGTTCAGCAGGTATCAGATAAAGGAGCATAATCTTATTCCTTGCCAGCATTGTACAACCCCCAGGCTTCCCTCCACCAGGGAACCCTTCCCCCCAGACTGGGAGGTCAGTTGCCATGACTGCACAACTCATACCTTTTCTACTTGATATCCCACTTCCTAGTGTTTATTATGGAGTGACTCAGATAACAGTTGCACCAGGTAAAATAGTCCAAATCTTAGTCTTGATGATATGAGAGGTAATAGCCATGGAAAGTATGAAGCAGATCTTCACCCCCCCACACTAGTCATACCTTTCATTAATGACTTGATCAGTCCTCTGGGAGAGCAAAGGCTTTCAGAAGACTACAGCCCAGCTTCCTTAATTTGGTTTTCCTAACTAGTCACCAAAGTGTCCTTCTATTTAGTAACAGATACTTGTGGGGCATTAAAAACACAAGAGTCCTATGGATCCCCTCTGTAATGCTCTCTGTTGTAAGGTTATGTTCCATATGAGGTTATTCACTTTGGCTATCAGCTGCACTGACCTTCCTGAGCAACACAGTCAATTTTACCCTGCACTTGACACACAATACACTGATTCCTTGGCTCCTGAGAACAGACTAATTGAGAGGGTGTGCTGTATTACAGAACACGATTTGCTTAAAAAGATTACCATCTAGCTCATTAATTTTACATTACCATACCATGCTTCTATTGACGTTATCACAATGCTTTCTACAACTACTTACAGTGATCAGAAAAATGCACAGAAATCACATAGCCATTAAGGTGATGAAAAGATTTTCAGAGCTGCTATCATTTATTTATGCTATAGCAGTGCCTCCTGGTCTTGGTCCACATTGGGGCTCACTGTGCCAAGCCAGAAAATGTATTCCCTTTCCTGAAAAACTTGGAATCTAATTACTCCTGGAACTAACAAAGATGACACAAACAAATTGGAACAAGGGAAAAAGCAGTACTTATGACTTTCATTTAAACAAACCAAATATTTGCCCAACTGGAGACCTTATGTGCATTTTATAAATGTACATTATAGAACAGGAGGGAGCAACAACAGAGTGGAAGTGATTGGCAAGGGGACAACTAAAAGAAGACTGAGCTGGTGACAATTTTCATCCTGAAAGGACAGACTGGGATTGTATTTGAAGGAAAAGAATTCAAACGGATAGGATAGAATCTGATCTCATCAGTGAAGCCAATGCTGTAGTGTTAGCATAATTAGATATAATATTTCTGACTAGTAATGGCAATATTACAATAATTTGTGAAGTGTCTTAGACAAGGAACTAGATTAAATGCATATGAAATAGCGTATGTGAACATCAGTATTTTCAGGGTTTTTCTGGGAGAGGCCGAGGAGATTCTATCAGCACAACGTTCAAGGAGCCAGGAGAGATCCATGTCTCTTCAAATGCCAATGCTGACCTGTTCTAAATTAACTGTTTCCATTTTACAAAGAATTCTGAAATTCCAAGTAACACAGCCCTTCATTTTAGAATGAAACATTAAGTAGAAATTGCTGTTGAAAATTATTTGTAATAAGATTCTGCTTGAAAGAATTAAAACATTCAATTGAAAGAAAATGACGGGAAATTCTGCAGCAAGCACAACCATATGTGCCCAGTACCATCTGAGACACCCACAACAACATTTGGAAGAAGCACAAGCTGTGAGGTACCTGGCATGGCTCTTTTGACTGCAGCAAGTTATAGGAGTGCTGCAATTTACAGCTGAGTTCGGAAAACTGCTGCCTGCTCTTCCACAGCAACGGGTTTGAAGCCATGAGATAGCTGGCTCAGAGAGGAACATGCAAGGCTGCCAAATACAGTGTTGCAGGAGTGAAAAACAGAGCTGAAGTCCTCAGGGTTTCCAAGCTGTGTGCTGCAGAGGCAGGACACTACAGCAGCAAGGTTTGCCCTTCCCCAGTTCATCACAGTAATCCTCCACAGCATGCTAGAATCTCCTTGTAATTCTGTTTCATCTTTTACCACTGGTTGTAACAACATCAAAAGGTTGATGGGCAACACACCAGCTTTGAGCCTGGTTGTTGACGGTCAGGTTAGCATGGGAGAGCAGCACTGATGCAGAGGTGGTGCTCCTGGGGCTCCTGGGATGCCCAGCTCATGTGAGGAACCACTGCATGCTGAAGAATCTCAGCTGAAAAGGAAGATGAACCTTCAGCTCTCACCTGGAAAGTTGATCCAAAGCTCCTGTGGTTCATGTGTGTCTGGCAGGGACCCTGCAGACCCACAGAAAATCCAGCCAGGGCACCAGCATGACAGTTTGTCAAAATGGCAGACTGCACAACACAGTAGCTTTGAAGCCTCTGGAAGCCCATAAGATGAGCTGGCAAGAACTCAAGCATGTTGCTATCAGAAATCCACCTGTGTTTCTCTTGTAGCTCATCAGAAGCTACATATTTCCAGAACACAATCTGTATTTCATAATAGAACTCAGTTGGAAATACCCAATGCACTCAAACAGGAAGGTCAAGCAGTGAAGATAGGAGATAAGGAAAAATGAGACCACTTAATCAGCTTTCCCCTGTGGCTAGATGTAGGCAGTAAAAATACAGCGAAATAACCTGTAAAGGACCAACAGAAAGGAAATACATATATTTAAAACTACTATTCATTCTTTCAGCTTTTTATACTTACAAAAAACCCAACAGCTTTATAGTTCTGCCATAAATTCTTCCTGCAGTACAATCTGGGGCATTACACAGCTTACCCACAGTACCTTATATTGGGTTTTATTTTCCCCTCGCTATTATGGTTTCTACTCAGAAGTGATGCAGCTGTAGTGATGCTCCTAAAGACATTTGTCCCTCTGTCTCACAGACATGTTTTCAATTAAGTTTAATTACAGCCACTGCAGTTTCAGACCAAAGTCTACTTCACACCATAGGTAGCTTCTGTTGCTGGACAGCTCAAATCTGAAAGCTCTACAAGAAGAGAAAATCTGCTGCCACTCCAAGAGTGTTTTTGCAGTCACAATGGGTGAGTTTCCAAATCTTTTTTTTTTTAGTACTATTTGAGGCTTATTCAGGGCTTCACTGCTGCAACCTGTAAGCAAGGAAAAAGATGGAGAGAGTAAAAGATGAAAGCAGATCTCCTGAGGCAGACTTTTATCATGAATCTCACCATCTCTGATGCTTTTTTGGAAACCCCAGCTCCTGCTGTCTGTTGATTATAAAGACCAGATTCCTTTTTTCTTTTTTTTAGAAAAAAGTTATTATCACTGACAATTACAGAGAAAAGTCACAAAAAACATGACTGAAGTGTTCCTGCAGGGCTCCAAGGAGGAGGCAAAGGAAAAGAGTTGAGAAATTATTTCTCTGACAACCTTATTCTAAGCAAAACTCAAGGTTTTGGAAGGACTTTGGACTGTAAACAGGTATCTACAAAGAATGAAAAAAGTATAAATCTTTGCCTAAAGGTTTAAGAGTAGGGAGAGTCAATCCTTTAGTGCTGAAAACAGAGGGTTTGACACAGATGCTGGTACAATCATGGTTGATTTGTGCATTTCAGTCTGCTCCAAGTTTAACTTCTGCACAGTAACTAGCTTGAGGCAAGGCTTGGTACTCTGGGTACTACCAGGTTTTATTCTCAACCCGGAACTTTTTGTTCAGAACCCAAAACCTGCTGGGATGGATTATGTGGATGTTGTGCTCTAACTCTGTGCTCAAACACAGAAAATGGCATGCAAAAATCTGTAAAGGCAATGCAAATCCACCTCCTGAATACGCCAGACACATGGCACCCTATTAGGAGCTCTATTTTTCAGGCATCAGACAAGTAATTTTTAAAATTTGTTGATGCCATGCACAGGATCCATATAAAGCCAGGCACAGAATCCAAGAACAAACTGAAAAGGAAAAACAAGCAGCATTTGCTCCCAGCAGCAATTGCAGCCACATGGCAATCTTGGCTGCTATGTGGAAAACATTCATTAGCCTATTTAACCAAAATTAACTATAAAAATGTACTCTGCATTTTCTTCCCTCATGTTGGTAAGGTGTCTTTTAACATAAGTGTTTTCTAACCAATTTAGAGCAATTTTTTCCTGTAAATGGTATCATTATTATCATTATGTTGGGAAAGGTTAGGTCATGATTTTTCTCAGAGTTCTCAGAATCACATTTTACTTGCTAAAATGCCAAACTGAGAAAAAAACTCATACTTTAGATTCACTGAGATGCAGTAAATTAACATCAAGAAATAAAGCAGAGAGCATCCTAATGGACAAAACAGAAGCAATGAACTGTAGTTACAGATAAATACTCCCACAAATGCCTTTCTTCTCAGTGAAATCAAATCAATATCCTTGATTCAACAGCAAATATTTCCAATGGCCTGACCTGACCATGTCTCAGAGCATGGCCCTGGCTTCCCCAAAAATAGAAACAAAGGTGTTGTAAGTTGCAGTCTTGAGTTTAGGTCACTGAATCAAAGTACCTCTATGCCAGTGTTTGCACGATTCCTCTCCATCTCTAAAATGTGATCAATCAATCCATCTCTCCCTGGGAGAGTTAAAATCTTTATGTAAAACTGCATTTTCCACCCTATGTCCACTTCAGTTGCAAATATATATATATCTGAATGGTGACTTTTTGTAAAAAGAGCCTTTAAATGAGGTTTGTTTCACAACCCTGCTGAAGAATGTTGAGATTTTTGTTTCTACAAAGTTGAGGATTCATCCTTTCCATTTCGACAGCCCCTCCTGTGTCATAAGAGAAGGTAAAAACACTTGTGCAGAACCAGGCTGGGGGTTCATCTAGCTCAGCATCTTTTATCTAGCAGTGTAACAAGGCAAGCCCAGAGTGACACTTGCCCAAAATACAGTGCAGCAATTTGGAACACACAGCTTCCTTGGCAGATGATGTCTTTGAACTTACTTGCCCTCTCACTGTATATTTTTGTAGTTGCTTTTTGAACTCCATAAACTTTTATCATCGGCAATATCCTGTGGCAAGAAATTCCATTGCTTACATACATGCCATGGGGACCTTCTCCTCTTTTATGCTGAACTTTTCAACTGCTAACTTGTAGGTATAGATGCTCTCCTAGTGCTTGTGCTGAAAGAGAGCAATGCCCACCTTTTCTATGCCTCTCATGACTTTATACACATTTGTCATAGTCAATTTGAGGTGGTTTTATTGTCATTCAAAGTGTTACATGGACTGGATACTTAGTTTAAATTTAAATGGAGGAGCTGAGATTCTACATATTGTTCAAGGAGCAGATAAAAAATGAAGTTATAGAGTAAAGTAATGTTTTCTGAAGGTTTTTTAAATCTTTTTCCTAGGATTTCTTAACACTATATTTGGTTGAACTACTAATGAACACTGAGCTTATACACCACAATTTCATTCCTAAATTCCTCAGAGTTCATAATTATATAGATGAAGATAGATTTTTTTTTTGTCCATCACTTTGCATTAACTATATTGAATTCTTGCACCATTTTATTGTCTAATCTTTCAGTATCATGATGCCCTTGTGCAAGACTTTGTCCATGTGGGCTGTTATTTCTACTGCCCTGAATAACAGCCCCATCAACAAGCTTTATCACCCCACTCTACTTCCTCAGTAACTGCTTATTGTTTAATCTCTACTGCTTGCAGTTTCAAGTGGTAAGTGGCATGAGTTGTGTATGATTACAGCACATCAGAAAGGAAAGACTTAGAAGAATTATTGCATAATATTTCTATTCCTTTTAACACCTTTTCCTCTTCCCCATCTGTCCTGTATTTTCCCTGTCTGCATTACTCTGCAGAGAAAAAATCCAAGGAAATTACATTGGTAGCTGTTCTCTGAAAAGAACATTTTTATAATTAAAAGGAAAATTCTTTTTTTCTTCAGCCTTTTCTAACTGAGCTAGAACCAAAGTTAACTCTGAAAAAGAAGTTTGCATGTTCATGCAGGGAGTATCATCACTTTCTTCATTTAGTGTGGTGCTCTGACAGAATCAACTGCAGTTTTCTTCTTACTGTCTGGTGGGCTGACAAGAAATCTCTCCAAGGCCAGAACAAAGAATGCTCCAGGGATCTGACAGCACACAGGATTTATGTAGAAGCAGACCATCATCCTATTCAGAAGCATTTAGCCAGAGTAGTTTGCCTTGCCTCTACATCCAATTTCCATCAGTCAGAAATGTCTAGGGACCAGAAGGATTTAAGAGCAGAGGGTAACCTTTGTTTGTGGGTTGTTTTATTCATTCACTACATGCAGGAAATATGAGTATGTACTCAGGAAGGCAGGAGAAAATATGAAAAGCTATTTTCAAATCTGACTGAAAGCATTGTTGAAGGAAGTCTCTTAATTAGAATCCTGAAATGTATGATCTTCAGGATTCCTGCTTTCTCTAGGACCAATGACAACTAAAATGTTCCTCTTACAGTTTGTCCTCTGAAGTCCTCTTTGTAAGTATGGGATTTTGACTAAACTTTAACCAGAGAGAAAAATCTGTGGATGCCACAACTAAGACAATTCATGGGACTCATTTTAGCACTCATCAATTTGAAGAAAATTATGTCTGTCCTTATTTAATAAGCAAAGATTTAGTTTCTTTTGGGGTTTTTGGGTTTTTTACAAAGTCTTTGCTATCCCTTTAAGCTGTTTTTCTTCCATGGAATCACATGCATTGAATGACTCCAAAGTTTTCTAACAAAGAAACAATCATCCAATTATCCTACATGAATCAAGCCAGGATAAGGTCATTCCCTTCTTGTGTAAGGATTGTGTAAGCTTCATGTAAATAAGGCTGTATGTGTACATATTATGAAGTCAGTTTATATTTGGAATAGTTCAATGTTTTATGTGACCACCGTCTTACTATAATTTGTGATCTACTTACTCAATTACTCACATTTTCTAAGAACAAACATCTTCATTTCAGTCACACTGTACCTAACTGGATAATGAATGTTTATGTTATCAAAATTGAGAGACACATCCTAGGACTTTCACTTGGTTGTGCAGTTTTGTCAGCAGTTATTCACAGACATTGAGAACCTTGTGCTTTCCTTGAACGTCCCTGTGAGTACTTACTGTAGCCTACAGATCTTCACTGGAAACAAAGGCCGTGGGTATCAGAGTTGAAATCTTGAATTTTTCATTTGTAAGAAATTTTTACCGTCAATGTTGAGCCTCAAAATGAAGCTGTTTTCCTTGAGAGCAGAAAATAGCAATTTAAGCAAAATCACTGACTGTCATGCACAAAAAAACAAGTTAGAAATATATTTACATGAATAGTAAATGAACTGAAGATTTCTCTTTTCATGCATTAGACTTCTCAAAGATTGCCTAATGATTATAGTGATTCCTTTTTTTTAAAATTAGGAATAGATGAGCTTCAAAAAATAGTTTTGCCATGTTTCTTTGCCAATAATATTTGTTGACCACAGGATTCAGCTGCTACATCTTTACCATTTGAGCAGTCATCACATTTTAAATTTGTTTTCCATCCAAGAAAGGTCACTTGAGGAATAATTCTGTCAAAAAAATTATTAAATTCACAAAAAGGTGTCTCAAAGTATGCACATGGGACTACGTAGAGTAAACCCTGAAACTCACATTTATGTTACAAAACCCCACTGCTTTTTGCAGGTGGACAGACGAGACTTTTCCTTCTCTCTTTTAAGGACAAAAAAAAAAAAATGGCATCTGTACCTAGCACAAGGCATTGCCATCTGTATGCATTAGAGTAAGCCAATTTAATTCTTAGGATGATGGGACTTTCAACTTTCCAAAGCCACAGGAAAAAAGAATATAGTCCACTTTGTTTTCTTAGATCCTAAACATTATTTCCCCCCAAACTGAAAGGATTGCCTTAATGGTAGGTATTGATATTTGTGTATTTATTTTGTGAGCACAAATTTGAAGCAATATTTGGATAAAAAATTCTGTAAAAGAAATAATGGAAGACAAGTAAGGTCATATGTCGCTTTTGAGCTCTAGAAAAACATACAGTTCTCAGAAGTCAGTTTTTGTATTAAAAATATGCACAAGAAAATGAAGGACAGAGGGAGAGAGAAAAATCAGGGGGACAGCTACTTTGTGTTTCATTTCGGTAGGAAAAACTGTGTCAACCAAATAAGGATTTTTGCTGTAACATAATTCAGATGAGTCATAATGTTGATTCTTAAACCAAACGCATCAGAGTCTGCGAGATAGCAAGCTCAAACCCATAATTGAAAGAATTATTTATCAGTCTGAGTTGAATAAGACATCATTCATTTAACAGAAATTAGAAGTAGCTGCCTTGGCAGAGTTTGTCTGTGGAATTTCAAGAGGATGGGCAAGAATTCTTATAAAGCTGAAAAAGTCTGTTTACTGTCTTGAGCAGACTTTGAAGGGAGTCTCTTTGCATTCTGCATGCGGTGCTCTGTGCACAGAGTTATCCTTATCTTTAAATGAACAAATGCTGAAAATCTTCTACCCTACCAGTCTGTCTCAGCAGAGAAGGATAAACGTGCTCAGCTGAATGCACAGCTAACTCTGCACCAGGGCTTTACATGTGGACCATTATTTTTGTCTTTATTTTTAATGATTTGTTTCAGTTTGAAATTCTGGTTGCCTTTAGAGGGAACTTAATTTTGTGTACTTTCCTTTTAGCTTTTTTTAATCCAGATTAAACAATACATACTTATTAAGAAGCTATGCTTTATTCTGTCCAGTGTAAAATTCCCATTTTAAATGGCTGCAATCATAAGGCCCTTTTTAAAAATGTAAGACTGAATTTGCAATGTGACTGTTGCTACTTTTATTCCCCATGAAAATGTTATTCAGAACAGGGCTATGTATTCTGGGCAGATAAGCACATAGTTTCATTTTACAGTGTTCATGGCAGCAGAAATTATATTTAACATTTCAGTCAGGCCTCTAATACAATTCATTGTTTTCCCTCATTCATATTTTTTTTGGGAAAAGACCCTGAGGACTTGTTAATCTTAATGCCTCCATTAAAACTTTTCCTAAGAAGCATCCTTTCTTCCATTTTAAATGATGCATTTGTTGTTTCAACATAGCTTAAGCTACTGTTGGATAAGCAATAAAATTATGACCACGGTACAAAACACTTCTAAATTTGACATATAATCAGTCACGGGTAAAGTAGCTCTTTAAGTCCAAAATGCAGAGACATATTTAAAAATAACATGATGAATTAAAAAAAAAAATCAGATCATGAATGAAAAGTGTTAGATAAGGATCAGCATGTCAGTCTTATCAATAACATTAGTTCTAGCACTTATAACACCTATTTGTTCTACCAAGATGCTTTGGACTCAGGTCAGGAGATGAGACAAGATCTTAATGAGGATGCTCCACATCCATTAGGCATTGGAGTGCATCTGTTTCTGCTGCTGTTACTGTTAACAACGATCCTCATTAATTTTTTTCTGCATTTCAAGCCATTGATGTGCCAAAAATGGCAAAATCAATCCCGTAGCCCAAAACTTCATTGTTCCTCACTTGCCTTCTTCCTCTGGTGGCTCACCGTGCTAGTGAAAGAGCTGTAACTTACCCTGAGAGAGACACAACCCCAGCTGCAACTCCAGTCCTCCATCTCTCCTCCTCCTCTGTGCCCCTTGGCCCCCAGGATAGCTAACAATGATGCCAGCAATGCCCACAGCCATGGGACAGAGAAGGGACACCAGGGGCAGAAAAAGACTTGGAGGAGAAAGTCAGCAAAGAGGAGACAGGAAGGAATAGAGTAAAAAAGTGAGAAAGTGAGAACAAAACAAGCAGTGGTAATTATTCACTTAGAATCAACTCTCCTGCTGAAATGGAAGGAGAAAAAAAGGAGATGCTGGCTTAGCAGGAATGGGCATGAGAGTTTCACCCTGATACATACCGAGAGTGGTAGCTTTGTCAAAACTCTTTATACACTGCGAGGAAATAATGTCTCCTCTCTTTAAGGGTGGCGGAACACTTCTCCAGGCTCTTATCTTGAGTTTTAAAAGATAATGTAGTAGAGAGAGAAGTGCAAGAGGACTAAAAGCAGAAGGAGATACCCATATTGTGTCATTCCCAGCCATAACATTCCTCTATGCTCCTTTAGAGGCCTTGAGCTCAGCCTGCAATCTGCTACCACTGATTCAAACAAGGCAGCTATTTCATCAGTGAAGTCAGCAAAGAAGCAGCCAGCCAAACCCCAAAATGTCAGACTAAAAATCCTTTTCTCTCTCACTCGCTCAGCATTCACTTCCCTGGTCCTGACAAGGTCAAAACATCCCTACGGTAGCTCCTGGGCAGGCAAGCCTACAAAAACATCAGATTTGAAGCATTAAACGCAGTTGTGGGAAAAAAAAAATACCTCCATGAAGNTGGTAGCTCCTGGGCAGGCAAAAACAAAAACATCAGATTTGAAGCATTAAACGCAGTTGTGGGAAAAAAAAAAATCCTCCATGAAGGCAGACCATAGTCCTTGGGTTTATTTTAACATTAGACATCATCTCTTTATATTTACCAGCCACCTCTTTACTTGTTAAAGAGATCTGATCTTAAGAACTTATCCCAGTCTTATATCATGTCTCTATAATTGTTGTTTATGTATTTTGACCAAATTATGGTGTTATGTTTTGTATGCAGTAACTTTCTCACCTGGTTAATTTTCACTAAAATTGTAGGAAATAATGGAACACATGACTGTGAAATGGTAAAATTACATTCATATCCTTAAACCAGTTGAATTCTTGACTTCTAGCAAGGGGTCATCACACATGATTCAAACTAAATATGACATTTCTTTTTCTATTTAATTTTTTTTTTTTTTTTTTTTTGTATCCAAAAGAAAAATGTTGCTTGGCTATAAGAACCTTTCAGAGCAGCCTAAGAAAGATGACAACTCTGATCTTTACTTCTCATAGTTGAATTTTGGTGCAGAATTGCATATGTTACCAAATTTTTCCAGTGACAGATTGCTGATATTCAGATTGCTCTGCATAATATGTAGAGATTTTAAATAAGTGAATGAACTTTCCTATCAAAAGCAACTTCATTTTCACAGGCTAATCAAAAGGACATTGTCAAGGTTGTTAAGTATTAAAATTTCCATAAATTGGCAGTTGTTCCATTTGAAAGTGCTTACCTTAAAGAGACACTATCAGCCTAAAAAGAGACACATTTAAGCTTGATCTGAATCCAGTGTGCTTTTAATCAGTGAGTTTAAAGAGTTTAGGGATAATGTTTTATTTTCCTTTAATTTTTAGGAGGAACTGGAAGGCTTGTTTGCTTTCCTGGCTTTTGTGATATATCATCTTGTAAAGTTTTCAAGCATCTAACTGGCAAGAGTGTAATCCTTTCTAGAGCAACTTCAGACACATTTTCAAAGGTAATTTTTCACTTAAAGATGCAGATTTCAGTGGCAGTGGAATGGGTGCTTTTTGAAATGGCAGGAGGTGCTTATCTAAATTTTAGATTTCTAAATACTTCTGCAAATTGGGTCATTCAGAGTATAAGAAACTGCCACTGACAGACAGTGGGATTTGTATCCCTGAATTATTTTAGTGTCTGTAAAGTTTTGTTCTCCTGAAAAATTCTTCTCCCTGTCACATTGTTGCAGCAGTGACTAAGACTTGACTGATTCTGTGAGCAGTTTCTATTGCTATTTCTATTGCTAAGTGCTATTTCTATTTCACTTACATTGGAGGTTTTGTAAGACCTAGACCTTAGGTATTCAGTTTTAAAAAGGACACACACTAGGCACTGCTACAAACTAGCTCTATCAGACACCAACATATGTCAAAATAAACTTTTCCCAAATAAAATATGCCAAAAAAATGCCAGACTAAAACATGAGTCACGTTCCCAAATCCTTTTCCTATGAAAAGCTTAGCAAATTGGATGCTGGTTTATGCTAAGTTTATGTTTATGCTGGTTTATCTATCTTTATGCTAAGATAGATGGTCTCTTCAAATTACTTGTGTCTCTATTACACCCCACCGTGTAGGTTCTCACAGAGGACGCTTTAGTTGGTGTTGACATTATTTCAAAGGAAGCTGAGGCTCACTGATGACCATTGATGCCAGGCTTCTTTTATGTGGTCAACGACACCTATGAGAATTTTTGACATCTATTAAAAATCATGAGATTCCAGTAGGTAATTTAGGAGCTGAATGAATGCACCAGGTCTTCTTTGCTGTTAGGAGTGGCTGACAGTTGTCCACATCTGCCCTTTACTGAGTGATGTTGTAGTTCTGGGACACAGTGAAAACTTTAAATTACTTAAGAGGAAGTTACTGCAGAGGAGGTTAAATTCATACCATATGAACTCCAGCTATATGTTCCTTTTTGATGCCAGCTCTCCCAACAACCATTTTGAGTTTCCCTTTTAGTCCCCTTTGGTATATTCTGTCCCTTCATGCAGCTTTGCATTGTTATCAGAGTCATTCCATTGTCTTTAGAGCCTGTGAGCTGCTGTTGGTCAGCAAAGTCACTGAGCCCACCCAGAGTAGGTTGCCATGCAAGCAGCTCTATTTTGCAGTAGAACAAGTCTCCTGTTTGACATGAATACTAGACTCAGGCTAACTACTATCAATTTTATGCATTTCTCTAACTTATTTTGTAAAGAATCTGTGGTTTAGATGGCTACCATCTCAGGACCTTCTGCACTATTCCTAGCTGAATTTAACCAGCTGCTTAAATAGATGCCTTGCAAGGCTTAGCATGACAACAAACAACCATGAGGAAACTGCATTTAAAATGGCTGTCAGCTCATTGTGCTTCATAAAATTGCTGCTGTTTCTGACATTGATTTTGATGTTTTATTGAGCAGAGTAATACACTTAGTATTTATCTACCCACTGCAGGAGAAACATGGGCATATTGTAAGACTATCTCATTTTCAGGGTAAATCTTTCTCAAAGGACTGTCTAGTAACAATACATCAGATTTTTAAGCTAGGCAGTCTTTCTGTCTCACACTCATGCTTTAAAATATGTTTTTCACATCGAAAGTGTTACCACACTGTCCTTATTCTTGGTGATATATTATCTCCACTTCTCTCAGAATGAGGGACCTTACAAATGATCAGCATCATCTCATATCTTCTAATAGTAATGTATGTTTCATTTGCCACAGTGGAACAGAATTACCTCAACCCACTTCATCAAATCTCTTTGGAGAATCTGATTTTAACCTGACATGTTGGGTCCATTAGAGACTGTAATTATTTAGGGTTAATTGTATAGGTGTGGAAGCAGGAAGGATATTTTGAGTTGTGACAGATAGTATCAGGGTCAGACTTGAGGTTAAGAGAAGGAGGGTGTGTGGCATTTCTTCTCCCCTTTAATAGAACAATTAACACTTAGCCTAATCAATCTTCCATTTTTGAATGTTCTGCTGATAGGTCATGCACCATTACATCAGCATGTGAGAGATGGCCAATGCAAATTGGTCACTGGGTATCATCTCAATGGTAGCTTGCTATAAATCTAATATGGTTTAAATGCAACAGAAGAACACCAAGATGAACAATAGAGGAAGACTCACAAATCAGAAAACTTTATTAGCTAAGAAGAATGTTTTCTTAAGCAGGATAAGCAAAACAGCACTGACCCTACCACTGATTCTGAGTACTGGTATAGCTGGAGGTCTCTAATAATTGTAGAAATATCTTTAGACACCAAATCTCATTTTGCAGTTTGCTGTCCATAGGTTAACAGAGGTTTTTTCCTTTTTCTTAAGGAGCCAAGAATACAGCTTTACTTGTTTAAACATTGCTGGATGGTGAATTTAAATGATGATCTTTTTGCACAGACACAGGCTCTTTGTTTCTTCATTCCTTCTGATGGAACAATATGAGAAAAATCCACCTTTGTGTTTATGGTGTGACTGTAAAGACCATGATCTGTTCCCAGTCAGGGAACAGGTATCCTGGCACATGGCTGCACCACTGCTGTGTAAGGAAGGCTGAGGTTCTGCAGTGTACTCAGGACCCAAGAGAAACCCCCTGAGTGCACAATCTTATTTCACAGTGACCTGCTGTGAATGCAAAACAAATTCTCATGTCTCTGTCCCACTGTGAGTCCCTCAAAGGTGACACTGGTTTCAGTGCTGAGCCTCAACAAGTGTGTACCTCAGCCCCCAGCACCTGCAAGATTTTTTGTCAGATGAGTTTTAACATGTTCACCATATGCTTCTTTGATGATTAAAAGGCTATTGACACATGCAATAATTCAATTTTGCTGCAAAGTGGGGTTTCTCCACTGTTTCTATCTCCCTCAGGGCATGCTGTTCTACAGTGGTCCCTCCTGTCTCCACCCATACAGTGCCCACCACGGCCCCCCCTTCTCATTACAAACCTCATGTGCCTGAGCAACCTGAGTGCTCTGAGCTGAAAGGCAGCAAGATCACACCTCACCCACTCTGCTGTTAGGTCCTCAATTAAGCAGAAGACACACACCCTTATAATGGGTGTAGGAAAATAAATTCCCAAAAGCTCACAAACAGCCTAATGAACTTAATTTGAAGTGTGCATTATTCGCAGCTCTGAAGTTCAGCTTCAGAATGAGAACACTCAGAACTGCATCTTGTGCTGTAATTTTAGTTTCCTTCATTGCCATCACATGGAGGGACACGTTTGTCATCTGCATCATTCACAAGAGTATTGCAAAGTCTTTTATAGCTGAAATGTTCAAAGCTTAAAATTCCCATTCCATATGATTTTTAATTTTTTTTTAGCTAAAGCAAAATCCTTTCATTTAATCCAGAATGAAATAACAATCTTTAAAATTTTCCAAGGAAATCAAAACTTTGTCTCCCGACTCCCACATCTCCTCGCCATGTTCCAGAAATCATGCAGGAGCATCAAACACCCAAACTGCCTGGCTCTGAGGTTCCTTGGAGGCTCCCAGCTCAGAGTCTCTGTTCACAGATCTCTTAAGTCTTGAGATCTTCTCCTCTCCTCTGTTGAGGGAGGCTGCCTGATGCAAGAGCAGGCTGCAATACAGGACCCAGGCCTCTGGATTTGGTTTGGGAAGTCAGGGGTTCAAAAAACCTCCCAGGGGTCTGACAGGGACTTCCATGTCATTCTGTTGCTGGGACTTTTCACAAAACTTTCTGGTATTTCAGGTTACCCCTGTTCTTAATACATGGAAAGTTTTTAGGGAAATGTGTTTTTGCCATTTTTCTCTGGAAAAAAAGGATGAGTTGCATGTGCAGCTTCCCTTCCTTTGATGTGTCAATCTTGAACTCCACTCAGAGGTTGAATGGGTTCCTCTCTTTTCATTTATTATCATCTTCTGAAGAACACTTTTAATAACAACAGGCTATCTGCAGTGTCTCTGATTTAAGTAGCAACTATTGATTGACTAGTTAGAACTTCCGTGCTTTATGAATTGTTCTCTAGAGGTGACGAAATGGGGAAATCAATGCATCAATTTGCTTTTATATTCCAACCCCTAGTGCAAGTTAAATTTTTTCTAAGTAAGCTGCAGAAGGTGAAGGAATATTTCAAATTACAAACAGATTTTGTGGGCGCAGAAGGGAAAAACATATCATCAGACATTCAGTTTTTCAAACACGGTAATTTCAACGAAAAAATAATAGCTTAAGCCAGTGATGTGAACCTACTCCAACTAGAGTTCTTTATTGAAGAAGTAGAACATTTTATTGTATCTAAAATAATTTTAAAGCATTTTAAAAAGGCTCAAAACTGAACAGTTTGAATGGGTGGAGAAATACTCGTACTACTATGACTGACCTAAAGCAAAAATGCAAAATTTTCAGTCCCTGATTGCTATTATTGACATGGCCAGAGTGGTTTACTCTATCAGCCTAAATTTATGCAGGGGAAATAAAGTATGGGTTTTGCATAGATTTTCAGTTAGACTACAATAGAAAGTCATGATGTATAGGCATAGAAGCTGCTATTATTTGAGTCACTATAACATTTTCTGGGACATGATAATTTGCCTACCTTATCACAGCAGAAAACCTCTTTACACTGAGAATCAAGTACAGGACAGGTTAATCTTAATGGCTTATATTGATAGATTAAGTGCATATGTTTTGCCCATGCATCAGTTCTGAATTCAAAGAAACAGCTACAGGCTATTAATTTTGTACATTTTGTTATAGAGTAGGTACTACATATGTTCAATGCATTAACAAAAATATGTCATACATCGTTTTCTGTCAGAAATGAAAACAATGCACTTTGAGGTTTCTGCATATTGCCAAGAATGTTTGGAATAAATGGACCTACATCCTTATGAAATACAGCTTCAGCTAAAATAAGAGACATGTATGAATAATAGCCATACCAGGTTGAAGAAAGTTATTATTCTGGTTTTCAAATAGCCATAAAGTAATGATAATTTCCATATTTCTGAAAACAAAATGTCGGGAATACTGGTAATATGCACCCGGCCATTATTTCAGCAGATGGGCCATATTATATTCATGGGTCAGATCTTACACTAATGAAAAAAGTGTCTCCATCAGCTTTAAACACCTAGTTCCACGCCTTTTTAAGGTACTGTTTTTTCTGAAAGATCAATAATTTAATCAGCTGCTCATTATTGTAATGATTAATATGAAAAACATTTCCAGGTCTTGCTTAAATGAACACACCTTCTATTTATATCTGTGCTTATTCCAAGCAGTGTAAATGTTGGATACACTAATGAAGGAGCAGGACTCTAAAAATCTTCACCATAAATCAAAAACTTAATAAGCTATCAAAACAAGATTTAAATTATAAAATTTAAATGGTACAACCAAACAGGACACTTTAAAAAGCAAAACGAAAAATCCTCACCATGAATTACCTGAGAAGCAATCTTGGACAATAAATACTGTGGGTTTTAAAAAGCCCCAGCATTTCCTTCTCCCCTGCCCAGTTTAGTTCAGAACTAATGATTATAATTTCAGCTGCCATAATAAAAAATCATCCTTGCTGAAAAAAAAAACCCAGAATGTTGTACTCATAGCCAAAGTTAAATAGCAAATCTGTGGGTTGCTGGATCCATAGCCCAGGACCAAAGCTCACCAGATGTAGCTTCAGTTCCTCCATGTGCTTCTGATATAACCTTGAGAGGCTTGGGGCCATATGCACAACTCCTTCTCCAAGCACTGAATCCCAGGACAGATAGGGTAGTGAAATGGTCTTGTTTCACAAGGAATATAAAAATGGTGAGATAAATCCCACAAGTTAGAATAAGCTTAATTTTCTCATGTGACCTCTCCAGAAATCAGCTGTATATTCAAAGAGCCATCTGTCCCCACAAGCAACCAGGGAGACTTGTCCTGGCTGTAGGAGGGTCAAGTAAGAAACCTAAAGCCAAGAAGGGTTCCCAGACATATCCATATCCTTAAGAGATTAAAAACACTGTGCTTGAGTTTTGCTTAGATATTTTTTTAAGTTGCAAGAAGGCAAGGTGTCAGCTTCTCTTCTATGTGCCGAGAGTGTCTAGCCTATGGCTCATGGCTTCATTTTATTTTGCACCGTGGACTTTGTGGAAACAGACTGTTCTCATGTTTGGGAGAGCAAACCACTCAAACCATTCTGAGAAACGAAGTAATTGTTCAAAAGAGTGCAATACAAGCCCAGCATGACTGGTTGTTAAGGTTTGCATGGTTGCTTAGGCACAGTGCCTCACCTCTCCTGCCAGGGCTTCTGACCAGGTGCAGAAGCCTCTGCCATGGTGCCTGAAGAATATTTTCTGGCTCCAAAGTATGTAGCTTTAGTAGGCCAGGCACTTTCAGGCTTTAAGCAGAATGTTAGAGAGCAGTTTGAATTTTCCCTTGGTATCTCAGCTAAACTGCTCTCACAGATCTCTCTAGTGCCTTTGGTGGGTGCCCACTCTCAGACGCTGCTCCGAAGGGTTATCAGATCTCTCACAGGTGCCACATCTGTAGCACTGGCTGATAACACACTGGATGCCTTTGCTTAGCACTGAGCCAATGAAATGTGATTAAATCTCGATTTAATTGGAATTTAGGCATTTGAATGAGAATAATAATTCCCAAAGTGTAAGGAGGATTTGAGAATAAGCTCACTAGCTTATCCTCCAAAACTAGAGTGAGACACTCACAGAAAACAGTTCTCTATTACTTTCACACATTACCTAACAAATCTTCACAGGATCCTGGTGAAATCAGAATTATGATTTACCTATTTTTATCCTCTAATGGTTATTAAGGCAGGAAAGATTAGCCCAGCATCTATAAATTGGTTGTTAAAAATGTCATCCATTTATTTGTCCTTGCAAACACATATTTTGCATGTGTCTAATGATAACATTTTAGATATCTTTGTTAGAAACATTTAGAGTAAGAAAAGAGTTAGAGTTTACAATTAGATTAGAGTTCATAATCACAGGGCTGACTGAAATACTGAATTCTCATGGAATATGCTGACAATCCATGAGGCTGGGCTAATTAGCAACCTGTGCACCTCCACACTGATCATCACAATGGCACATGGAGGAAATGCGTATCTTGCATCAGCTCCTGAAGTTAAGACAGTAGAAAGATTAAAAGACAACACAAAAATAGTGCAAAAGCTGCTGAAATTAGACAATTTTTTTTTCTATGATGTAGGAAAAAGCTCTTTCTCCAAGGAGCTTATTACTTATGTTTGATCCCAGTGCTGCTCTTACTGAGCCTGGGGAAAATGGGGGATTTGAGAGACTCGGGTAACTATCTTCTTCAGAGCTAAGCATGTTTTAGGGTGCTTGTTCCTATTACAGAAACAAAAAGAGGGATTGTTTTGTCACATGGGAGGTGTTGAAAGGCAGGTCTGGTCAAACATGCCAAGTTGTATTTATGCCTACAGCTGGCCTGATGCTCTGCTGAGGAAGGCACAGAGAGCTGCAGCAGAGGCAGCAGAGCTGAGCTGTCTGTACAGATGAGAAAGGCTCCTGAGCATGTCTCCTGTTTTGTTATGATTCAAGCACACAGGTAAGTTTTTTAACCTCTAATAGAAGAACCGGGTTTAAGACCAAAGCGTGTTTGTCTCCAGTCAGTGGGGCATTTTTTATTTCTCCTACAGACAATGAAAAATATTAATGGAACGAGATTAATTTTCAAGCTAAAGTGTTGCAGAGGCACAAGGCCAGGCACTCCTTGCATCTGGTCCTATAGGAGTAAGACCTTCCCGGTGTCAAGCCCAGATGTGCATCTCAGGGTACATCTCAGAGCTGGGGTCCCCACGTGTTTCTCTTGCTGAGGACGGCAGGTGCAGAATCCAACATCTCACAGAGTAAAATCAGCTGCAGAGGGGTTTATGGCTCACTTTTAGTGCTCCCTTCTCTTTCTATGACCTCCATTACCATCAGCAGTTTAGTGGTTATGTTCAGTGCTTCTCTCTAACAGCAAGAGATTCATTGCCCACTAAGACACCTGAACAAGGAGCCACAGCCTTCAGTATAAGAATAATACCTGCAGTGAAAAGCAGATCCTCCCCCAACTCTGTTCTTCCCAGTCTCTTCCCTCCTCCCCACTCTCTGCTACTGTAAGATTTTTCACAGCCAGGTAATTCGCACAGCTACCTCTGCTTTAAAGTACCGAGGATGGTGTAGCAGAAGGAGGGCAGGCTATCTTTCAGCTCACAACTATAGTCCAGCAGTGATAATAATTTCAAACTACCTAGGAAAAAATAAGCAATATAATAATGTTAGTCAGGTAGCTTTTTCTACCTTATCAACACCTGCAGACACAAACCTGCGCTGACAAATGCTACACCAGAGGGCAGGATAAGTGGAATTAGAAAATGTTACCTTCAGGAGCTATTGGGCTCCCAAATGCGATATGCAACACTAATGTAGATAGCATGGAAAAACAGACAATAAGTACAGCTTTGAATTCAAACATGACCTTCAAAGAGCTTTTTCTTAGAACACAGAGTAAAAGCCCTAAACCTTTGAAAGAGCACGACCAAACAATAAGCCCCTAACTTCATGTACACCTCTGAGAATTCATTCTCAGTAATGGACTCTGAGAAATCTTTTATCACTATTTTAAAGACTTTATTTATCAATTTTGAAAGATATCTTCTCTTTGCCCCATTTTTATCACAGTCTCAAGGTATCTTATCAATATTCACTCAGCAAGCACAAGCATATTTCTAAGTGACAGTACAGAACAGTATGTGACAAACTGGAACATTTTTGCAGCTCAGACCAATGTGCAAGATAAAAGCATATAGGCTCTTGCAAGAGCAGCAGGGCTTTGGCTGAAATGTCGGAAGCAACTATTTTGTGGGGAATGATTCATTAAGCTGGCACTTCAAAAACTGGAGGAGCTGTTCTAGTGCTACAAGTTTGAAAAACCTAGACTGCCTTGAACTATAGGTTCAAAACTGGCAAGAGACTACTAATCCTACTCTTAAGTTTCCAAGTCAGAAAAATTGTGCTTTAGGAAACCTAGTACATGATGTTTCATAAGCAAGATCTTCTGTGAAATGGAATTGTGTTTGCAATTCACAGACAACAAAGGCTATTACACTTTCTATTAGGGAAACATATGTTTCCAGACACTCCTAGTCAAAGCTGAAAAATTATTATTCTCTTTCAACACTGGATTTTGAAAGTGGATGAAGAAAATTCCTTTCTTAATGTAATTTGAGAATTCCTTAGCATGAAATGTGCTTAGGAGAAAAAAACAATTGTCATCATTAAAAGCATCCTTTATTAAGGAGATAATTCAAGCAAACATATGAAGCTTTTAAAATGAAATAAACTACCCAAAAGATTTTGCAAATATAACTTCAGCATAGGAATTGTACAGTTGATTCGGAAATTATTACATTTGGAGTGAAACTACATTGCCTTGGGCACCTACTGTGTGAATGTGTATGAGCCATATAAAACATTTGTAGGCTACATATGAGACAAATGAAAAAGCTTGGAAGATGACCAAAATAAGAAAAAAACCCTAACCTGTGAATAAGCAATCAAATAGCCACGTTGAAAAGATTAATTAAACTACGTAAGATCTTGTTAGTGACCAAATATTAAAATAAGCCTGATAATTAATACCACAGGGAATAAGGTATAGAGCAATAATGCCCTCTTCCCTCTAACTTACTTTACAATTGTATTCTACTATGGTTAGACAAACAGCCATTGCAAGAAATACAATACCAATAGTGAATTCTTCAAATGAAGAATAGATGAAGTTTTACCTTGTATTAAAGCAGCAGACAATTCTTTGATTTAAATATTCCTTTTGTTTATCTGTTACATAATAAAGGCAGACTGTTACAAAATTGATCTAAGGCACATCATAATTGAGTAAAATGATTATTTTTGAATGCATTTTTTGTTTATTACTCTTGCTAAATTACTGTATGCTTCAAATGGTAGAAATCATATGTTTATTGACCAAAGAAAATAAGAATTATCCAAAGGCATATTATAGAACCAAAACTTGACTCTGAAATGTATTTAGGCTTTCACAATCAAGTGTTAGAAAGTGTGTTTAAGCATTTTTTCTATCATTAATGTGCTGGAAATAGCAGTGGTGTAACTCCTCTTGGCCTCATCAAAGTTAAGGATTAGTCCTAGATCCAATTACATAGTGCTAAACAGCTCCAAGCCCCCTGCTGAGATGATATATAATATTTTTCCCTGGTGGTGTGTCTTTTCTAAAGATAATACAAACCATACAGCATCGATGGATCACAGAACTTGTGGGGCTTTCTTATTCTGAGAAAAAACTCCAGCTATCACCTGTGAGCAGAATGACGTGTTTACTGCAAGCCTGTGAAATGCACAGGTTAACTCCTGTTCTTGGGAAACCTGGGGGTGGGGAGGAGGTGGCTCGCTGGCAGTGGCGGGGCTGACCAATCTCTAAAAATCAATTCATGTCATCAGCTTTAGAAAGGTAATGAAGTGTTACATCTACATTCCCCTAACCAGTTCTAATCTACTGGAGGTTTAACTACAGTTGATTTAATGAGGCTGCTCTGAGAACTGGAAGGAAGTTTGGGGATTTTACTTAAGAAACAGTAGATGCAGGAGCAGACGCTTGGGATTTGATAAGTGAGGATGAGAAGCCCTTGTTAATCATGTCTTGCTAGAAGTCAATAATTAAAATCTCATTTTTTCCTAAAGGAATTTTTACTTCACTGTGTCTACAAACACAGTCCCTGGCAATTGTCATATGACTTTGGAGTTAAATGTTTTAAACTCTAGGACAATTATTTATTAGGTATTTTATTCTTTTGAAGTCTGCCAATTTAATTAATAGATCTACATGAAGAGGGACATTTACTGCAGAATAAATCTGCTGTAAACAGCTAGGACTTGTTATGTCGGATTTAACTCTCTCAGAGTGAAAAAGTGTTCTATTCTTGCACACCAACATTTTGTAAAGGAGCAGGAAGGACATCAGAATAGTCCAGGAAGTTTTAGTTTGGGGAATATGTTCAGTCATGGGTTTTGGTGACTCTGTGTAAACTTCTCTTTCAGAGAGCAAAACCCAAAACACACAAGAAAGAGTGGTATCATGTATAACTTGAGTTTAGTGAGAACACATCCTCCAGAAATGTTTCCCATGTGAATTTTATCATTCTTAATCTGTTAAATATATAAACAAATTTGTCTGATGTGAGTTAAAAGAATAAAGGTGACTGAACCATCCAAGCACTGCACATACTTGACATCGGTTCACACTGCTTAACCAGGGCATAACAAATAGTTTAAAGACATTTCTTCTTCTTGCTCTTATCTTAAAATATGTTGGTTGTAGGAAGAGACAATAGGGAATTGTTGAATTATCAGTTTACCTAGCAGTCTCTTGAAACTGTCCTGGGTTCTCACTGTAATACAGCTCACTCCTGAGATGATGTCCAGGAACCAATATAATTACAACATGAAGATTAAAACAAATAAAATAATAAAACAAATAACAAACCAATTCCCCATGGGGAGCGATAAGTAAATGTCTTTGTGCTATTTGAGATTCACTCATCATATCAGTCTGTGGTATTGAAGGCTACTTTTGAAAAGTTGTTGGTAATAAAGACAAGTCAAACCAAGTTCCTCTTCTCATAAAGTCTGCTCTAAGATTCTTTTGGTTATCTGCATGGGAAATAAAAATGCAATTAAAGGGGAAAAAAAAAGCAGTGCCAGCCAAAGCAAACACACACATTTTATTTTCCTTTTCTCTTCTCACTTGTCCTTTATTTCCCTTTATTGAGGACACTGAGGATTTTAATTTATTTCAATCTCATACTCAGAGTCCACTAAGGTCATTAACCATTGAATTCATCTACTTCTATTCTCATATTGAATATGGTAATGCCTGTGTAGATTTCTGGTACTGTCATTTCAGCCAATTTTCCTTTCAGACACACACCGGAAAACTAATACATAAAACACCCATCACCCCTATTAGGACAAATACACTAATCCAGTAAGTTTACTTCCCACCTGGAGAAACTCTGGAGCACACTACATTAGATTCTTACACCTTCCACTTCCCAAATGCTTTCTTTTTTTTTCATATATATATATATATATATGTATATAATTTATTTTTTTTTTACAGTGTCTCGGATTTGTATTTAGCTGGGATAGAGTAAACTTGCTGGTACAGTGCCTTTTTTGGATTTAATATGAGAATAATGTTGACAGCCACTGATGGTTAAGTTACTGTTGAGTAGTGCTTGCACTAAGTCAAGGATTTTTTAGTGTCTGATGCTCTGCCAGCAAGGAGGTGAACAAGAAGCTGGAAATCCGTAGCAGGAAAGCTGACCCAAACTATCCAAAAGGATATTCCATACCACAGAAGGTCATACTCTGTATATACACTGTGGGAAGTTGGCAAGGAGATGCCAATTGCTGCTCAAGAACAATCTAGGTTTCAATCAGCAGGTGGTGAAAAACTGTGCCTCACTTGTCTTCCTTGGGTTTTATCTCCCTCCCCCTCTCTCTCTCTTACCCCTCACCTCCTCTTCACTGAATCTCTTTTCATTACATTATGATTTTATCATCATTAATATTAGATTTCAATTATTAAACTGTTCTTATTTCAACCCATGGCTTTCACCTTTTTTTTCCAATTCTCTTCCCCATCCCTTGGGGGCAGGGGAACAGAGTACTTAGTTGCTGGCTGAGATTAAACCATGACAACTTCCATCAAGAAAAGGGCTTATATAGTAAGGATTAATGTCTCCCAATAATAAAAATAGTTAATTTTTCAAAAGGATATTTAATGTTATTCACCTCAGCACATACTAGTGGGAAGCATGTGGCCAATAAACACATGGAGTGGATACACACAAGTTTTGATGATCTCAAAGCCAGATATTCAGTGGGTGTTCATTGCAATGCATCTCCACTTCCTTCTATGAAGCAATAACAATATATATCAGTTGAAATTTTTTTTTTGGCCTTTCATATTCTTTCTTTTACAAAGTTAGAGCAGAAATATCTAGAATAAATTCCTGGAAAACTTTTATTCTTAATGATATTAAATTTGATTCCTTATAACCAGATGCTTTATGAATTCCAGATACTTAATCTTTGCTAAATAGTTTTTCATCAGTAAATTCTAATGGCTTTTTAAAGCAAGTAAGAAGATGAAAAAAATGGAAAAAGATGTGCTTGAAACACAAAATAAATGAATCTTCTATAAGGCATACTTTGCAAAGAATTGCATTTTGGGCACTGTGAGTCACTCACAGCACAATTTATCTTACTTCTGGAATATTTAGAGGGTTTTTTCCTTCTAGTTTAGGGAATTTGATGTGTGTAAAGCAGAGTGAAAATTAGTCTTGACTGTGAGGTGCTACTTCTATGGAACCTCAAGAAGCAGCTATTGCAGGCTCCAGTGCTTCACAACATTGAAATACTTGCAGTCAGGAGAAAATGAAAACTGTGGCATACAGAAATGTAAAAGACAAATTAAATGTGTTATTGAGCTATTTTGTTAAAATCCTGGTGGTTTTGAAGAGGATCTCATAGGTGTTACTACTACTCTGAAAAAAAAAAAGGCATGGAAAATGGTGAAAGAAATAAACAGTGAGCAGTAACTGCTGGTCCCTGTTAGGTACCATGTAAGAACAGATGACATATTAAAAGCCATTGGAGCCAATAAGAAAGTGGGAAACCAACTAACCATGTCATAAATCTCTGGAGTGACAAATTGAAAATAATTCTCAGAGCAGATCTTCATGTAACCCTAAAATGTTGTGGAGAAAAAGGTGATATTCCCACAAAGTAAGTCTTAACCTATCAGTTCTCTGTTAACCTGAATTCATGGAAACAACTTGAATTCAACCAAGGTATGACTTAGAATTCATTAGTTTGCTCTTGGATTGTGAGCTTGAAAGTAAAGTACTTGATTTTAATGTGTTGCAGTTGGAGGCAGGCTACAAACATAATGAAGGAAAGTGAAGAGAGATCATCAAGGTTTTCAAGAGAGATTTTATTCAGATTAAAAGGTTTCAGAAATACAAGCACATTATGTGTGAATAAGCACAGAAACTACACAATGTTTGCAGGCACATCATAGAGGAGCTGGGTACAGTACACAAAATTGCAGTCTTCAAACCAAAAAATTTTTTCACTTCTGAAGTGCTCACTGACTATTTACAAAGACTTACTCATGAACAAGGGTATGTCATTTACTCCTGCAGATAAATTGACTCATCAGCCACAAACTGCCCCTTGGCTGTGTTTAGTCACCATTATTGAAGATACAGACATGGCAGGTGTCACGCATTTCAAGCCAGTACATTTAAGTAAAAAGAAAGTGAACTAGTGCTGAATACTGCTCCTGAGTTATGCTACACAACAAAGAACAATGATTCAAAGGATAAAAGAAATCAGAGAAGATAGTTGGGTGTGTGGATGGGTATAATATACCAATAATCCCATCCTGCTACAGTAAAAAAATGGGACTATCTAATAGAAGATATAGATAGAAACTCAGTTACATCTTCAACAGGAAAAAGACTCTGGACACCTTACATTAGCCTGTTCACAGTATAAATATATCAAAGATAATTTTGAAATAACATGCTGAATGTTTAACGTGTTCCATAAACATGTTGAAAAGATGATGCTTCTTCCCTTTCTCTGAAGTGAGGTGAATGTTCTCCTTCTTGATGTTTTGACTTAGAGAGAGAGAATGAGGTGCCAGATATTATCCTTCTAAAGACAAAGAGAGATGGAAATGAGAGAACATAACACCATTAACTACCAACGTCTGATCAGTTTGTTCAAGTATTATTTAGCTTTTAATTATCTGTTTAATGTGGCAGTTCTTCTGTTGATTTGCATGACTAATGATGTTAGCGTGACACTCTCCAACATCCAGAGATGGTGATAACCAGATAGACACACTGTTTTGAGCCAGATTACTTTTCAAAATGTTGCTTCCTTTGGGGAAAAAAAAAATATATTTGCTTTTTTTGAAGTGCTCAAATGACGGATGAAATACATTTAAAATAAAGTTCCAAAGGTTCAGGAGAATTTGCAAGATTAAACGTGCCTTTTGTTAAGTATTGAAAGCTGAGCAAACCATGTAAAGATGGGAGAAGCTTATCCAGATCAGCTTCAAGGTATCTTAATAAAGCTTGAACTGCTGCAAATGATTAAGCTAAATTCATGCCAACACACTAATGGCTCTGCATATTAGCAATGTTACCTATTCACAAGATTGAGGAGGGATTATTACCTGACATTTTCATGTCCTTCCTGAACTCCAGAGTATGACAGTTTGACTTAAAACAAAGTTATCTCTGTCAGGAGAGGATGAAGTAGAAGTGACAAATACTTAATCAAGTCAGAACCTGGGATGCTGAATTGGGGCTGAAGGTGATTATAGTCACTGGTGATGGAACGTTATCCACCTATGTGTTATATCAGTGAAAAATAATAAGTTATTAATTTGAAATTTGTGAAGTGATTATTTGGAGAATCTTGCATTGTGATTACAGAGGAGAAATTTACTGTATTTTTATCAGAAAAAGGCTAAACATCTCTGCTTGGACTCAGGAAAGCATCTTAGCAAGAGACAGGAAGAGATAATGAGTTGAAAGGACGTTCAAAAGCAGACCCTCGAGTTCAGGTTCAAGCTGAACCAGGACCAACACACAGATTGCAGAATTTTTGCAAGCTCTTTCAAACTGCCTTGGCAGAAATCCTATCAGATGAACTGATCATATGCTTTCTACATTTCTTAATTAGCAGCAATCATACGAAATCAAGGAGTTCTGTGAGGTTTCCCACATTTAATAAAAAACATCTCAAGAGAATGGCTACTCCACTATATCTTAGCTAGAAAGTAGGTAACCCCTGTTTCTGGATCCAGTTATGAACACCAAAAAAAAATTCCATGATTTTTACTGATGTTCTGGATATTAGAAATAAATAAGTGCCTGTGTGGATGTCTTTTCCCCTCCATTTATTAGTAATTTTCTATAAATCTGCAGAATAAGAAATATCTGAGGCATCCTTCCCATGTGTTAAAATTCTGTATCTCTATGTTTGGGTGACAAAGATCAAATATGTTTCTATGTCTGACTAGCTAATGGAGACTGAGGCTGGCACAAACAGCATTTATTTCTCATCTTTTCTTCCCCCCAGATATGCCCATCAGGATTTTCTAACCTGACTTTTTTTTCTCTAATCCTGCCAAAAAATGCAACTCCTGTGGCTCACAGGAAATCCTGAGTGGTATATTCTGACACAAAACTTCAGTCTTCGGCAGAGAGCTGTAGGAAGTGGGTGACCTCTCCCATGTAGCTGGAGTGCTGCTGGCCAGATGACTCACGGAGGAAACACAGTGTTGACACAGACATGCAATGCTGTTGAGAAGATTTTGTTTAGCAATTGTTTATTTACTCAGGAACTTGGTACCACATTAGCACCTTTGTTCTGACTTGGGATTCACTGATTATTTCCAGAAATCCTGACTGCTACCAGAGTAACACCCTCAGCAATGCTTAAAAACAAACATGGATTACAGAATCCCATACACAGAATATCCATATACAGCTGGGTTGGCTACTGGATAATTCTGCCATGCTGTGTTTTTAAAGAGAAAATGAAGCTGGGAAAAAGTCCTGGCGTTCAAAACATTTGGGCCATGAGTTTTTTATTGTCTTATCCACCAGTAAACACCTTCATCTTAACTTATCTACTGTGTCAACTGGAATTTGGCACAAGAGTGTAGGTGCAATAAAGTCCCTATTCACCAAGTGATAATTTGAGAGTCACTCATTCAAAAGCTATGTGTTTTAAGCCATTCAGTTTGTCTTTCTAGTGAGGTGTAGGTGTTCCATGTGTTCTCACAGCATTTGGTAATAAGCCATGAGACATAGAGAAGGATCCTAGTGAGCTAAAGAGGGAGTCTAGTAGGATATTGTAAATACTGTGCCTCCCACTCAAGGATGGTTGTATGTGTCACTATAGAAAGAAATATTTCATTGGTATTCTGCAGGCATTGCAGGAAAATGCTACTATTACAAAAGCCTGGATCATAAATATGGAGGGGGAGGGAGAAAAGGGTTTAGTTCTCACTCTTGGTCTAAAGGATGTTTCTAAACAAAACTAGGAAATAAGGAAATAGTGGCCTGATTAAAGCCTATTGATGTGAACTGAAAGATTTCCATTCGTGTCAAATGATGTTGGCCCTGTTCTTTTGTGATTCTGTGCTGCTGTTTGCAATTTTTTTTTTTCTGGAACACAGCAGCAAAATCATCTTTCCATTTGAAACGCATTCCTCTCTATCATATTTTAGAAAACATGGGGTTCAAGCCACAGGGGCACAGTATTTCACCTTACCTAGAAGGTGCCCAGGCAGAGAAAGCAGAGAGGTCAAGACAAGCAGTAGTAGCTTCTTATCATTGAGTTTTGAATGTCCAGCAAAGCATGAACTCTCAATTTTATTTATTAATGTGAAATTTTAACAAGGAAAAAAACCAGACTGAGCCTCTCTCAGGGGTATGAAATTAACCTATGGAATGATCACTTGGCCATTTATGTGCTTGTACAACTAAAATTAATGTGGCACAACATACTTTTTTCCTCTTCTGCTTGGCTGAACTTTATTTTCATAGCAAACATCAATTAAATATAAAAGACCAAGCCAATAAACTGTATCCAGCACACTCTATGATTATATGAGGAATTCAGTATTTTCCCTATAGCAAACTGTCTCTTTCTAAAAGACACAGCAGAACTCAAGGTTTCTCAAAATAAGAAAGTTGCCCACAGGAAATTCTATGACATTATTACTTCTTTTTGTATATGTAACTTATCTAAGGGAAAGACCTCACGTTTCATGCTACACGTTCAAGACTTAAAGCAGTGATACTTACATTTTCTCAGAGAGTCTAAGTAAAGAAGGTAACACTCCCTTTTCTTCTCCCTCCTATCATTTTTTCCATGGCTACATTCTCTTGAGGCTGGGAATGCTATCCTCAAGTGGGGCTCTCTTTTTCTACAGAGGCTGCAAGTTAGAGCAAAACCGCCTTGTGTCAGTGGTATACTCCAAGGTAAATAACCCAGAAGAGCCAGGTAGCTTTAAACAGGTTATGCTAATTGTACCACTGAAAAGGAAAAGCATCAGGCAAAATTAAAGAAGTTGCGTGCACTGAACTCATTGCCATCAATGAGTGCATTTAAATCATGGAATAAATCATCAGTGATGTAGAATAAAATGAGGATGGAACAGGTAGGAAATGTCCACAGACTATCTGGTTTCCTTGGGCATTTCTGTTGAGATAAGATCAAATATTAGTTCCCCAAGCATCTTGATGACAAACCCTCTTCTATTTGTCTACAGAAATCTAGCGATCTAGGTTAAGAGACAACTAAATATCATAATTACCACTTAAACTTAAGAGATTATTACAAATATCTTCAAATGAGACTTGATGCTATTATGCTGAATTAGATCTGTGTGTGCCAGAAGAAGCCACAGCATGGGCCATCTACTTATGTCAGTTTAAGATGTGCCTTTAAAGTCACAAGCTCATGATAAATTGATTTGCTGAATGTTAAATATAAGCCCATCTACAACCTGCCCCCCTCTAACTGAGCTGAATTAAGACAAATTAGTCTGACTTGTGTCTAGTCACAGGCTCTGAACACAAAGGCAACTGTGTATGCAGTGGAGCAACAGCCACCAGTGACCTGGAAGATTTCTTGGTCTGCTCCAAAGGGGCAGCCAGCCTGTTGATTAACCTAAGTAGCCAAAGTTGTATTAGTGAGGGCTGGGGGAAGAGTCTAATGACAATTACTGTCTTGTGGCAATCAGTGTCTTGATCTGCAGTTTTTTATTGGTGGTAGTTTGGGCTGGATCTTCCTTGAACAATTTTAATTGTTGAATGTATTGTGTGAAGACTGGGAATGTCTGCAGGACTTACTGCGAGCTTTGTTAATAGCACACTGAATAATTTTTTTTCTTTTTATGATACACTTAAAATGATACAGACAAGAAAAATAGATGGATTTCTTTTGTTTGTTTTTGAAGGCAAGAATGAGCCTACACAATGCAGAATTAAAATGCTTCCCTGTCTTTAGTGATTGCCATGGTCCGATCTATAATTGCAAAGACAATCAATACAGGCTCCCTCCAGCAGTACTCCTGAAGGAAGATATCCCTTGCCAAAGCATCTGGATCTACTATAGAGCTATAAGGAATTACACAACTTGCCAATAGATATGAGATTTCTATTGGCATGCCATGTTCTATTAGATGCAAATAGGTTTTCCATTTACAGGGCACAATGAGACGGGTTAAGGAGAGATTTTCTGATGCTAAATTTCCCCCCTATTGGGAGGTAAAGAATTTCAACATTACTTTTTGAAACAAAAGGCTATCTTTCTTTCTTTCTTTCTT
>VYXF01011654.1:486148-609119 GCA_013397295.1 Polioptila caerulea
TCCTCTTCCTCCCTCCCTCCCTTCCTCCCTGCCTTCCTGCCTTCCTGCCTTCCTTCCTGCCTTCCTTCCTTATGGTTTACTGTTGGAATTGTGAAATTTCTGTGATTGGGGCTGCATGGTTTGTCAGGGTGGTAATTATTTACATTGGTTTTCTATCTCCTCCATAATACATCAGTAGCAAATATGATTAGGAATAAGCTTTCAATACTCACTTTTTAACTGTTTGGTATTAATAAACANATGCTTTACTGTTATAATTGTGAAATTTCTGTGATTTGGGCTGCATGGTTTCTCAGGGTGGTAATTATTTATGTTGGTTTTCTATCTCCTCCATAATACATCAGTAGCAAATATGATTAGGAATAAGCTTTCAATACTCACTTTTTAACTGTTTGGTATTAATAAACAGGGAGATTTTTATATGTTCCACCTAGGAAGTATTTACCAAATATTAATTACATTTCCAAAGTACCAGAATTGTGAGGCAGATAAAGATCAGGAATCTATAAAAAGCAAGGAGACTTTTTTTCTCCCACCTGGCACGAACCAGTGCAGCCCTTGCTAGTGTGACATGGGTCACAGAGAAAGGTACTTATCTGGATTGTGGGTCTCAGGGACTGTAGTGGGCTATCCTCTTGAAATGTTAGAAAGAAATTCTCTCAGTGACATGTAAAGGACACACCCTCATCTCACGAAATACAAGGGAATCTTGATTTAAATTTAAGAAGGACAAGATTTCAAGATTTAAAGGGTGAAATTTATCACACCTATCTTCAATACTCTCAAATTTAGCTGCCAGTCATATAGGCTTTCCTTAAGGCTAGACCAACCTTAGCACCCAGTTTTGAACCCTTTTTTAGGGCAGGCAGAAGTTCTTTGTGTAGGTGGTTCTCCCTCAGCTGACTCAGAAATTAATTTATACGAGTAACTTACCCTACACACTTTTGGCTAACTCAAGTTAGAGAATATAAATCCCACCCTGAATGGAGTGCACATGATAAACACATACCTCCTAGCAAGCAGCATGGCTGGGATAGGAATTTATGATTTCCTTTCCCTCAGTCTTACATTCAGTAAAATGTGTTATGGGGCACTAAATTCTTATACTAAAGATAATAGAGAAACTGCATTATTTAATTCCTTTCCATTCACTATGAAAAAATAAAAAAAATCGCACTGAACCACCAGAAATGTAAAAGGAAAAAAAAGAAATCAATGTAATATAAGACTGCAGATTCAATGTTATTTCAGTCAATGTGTTCTTGGTAGCAGCCACAGCTCTGGGAGACCCTGTCCCCCCCGGCCTCTCTGACCCTGCTTTGTTTGCCCGGTTTGAGGCCAGCTGAGCTCGCAGCAGGGCCAGCACTGAGGGGCAGCAGCCTCGGGAAGGGGCTGGAGGGAGGGAGGAGGGCAGGAAGGAATGAACTCCATCAGCTCCTTGCTGCAAAGCTCCTGTGTCGTAAAGCCACATCCAAGTGCCGCTGGTATTTCCTCAGCCACCAGCTGCTTTTACCTCATAAAGGGGCTTGATTGCTTTGTTCGCCTAGCCTGGCCGATTGCTTGGCACACCCATTATTTTTAACGAGGATTGTTATTTTCTTTGGAGCCAGAACATCCCTGTTGGCAGCCACTAACACCTTTCAGCCTGACTGTATCGTGCTAACGTGAAGCTTTAAGCACACTGGAGATGTAACAGGCGAGCACAATCCTCTCCTCAAAATGTCTGCACCCTCACCACTAAAAGGTACGAAAATCTGCGTGCGGCTCACACCCCGGCTCATGACGGAAGGAAGGAGCACAGAAAGCGTGAGCATATGCCCAGCTCCTGCAGTCTCACAGGTGCCCCAGAAAGGCAGGAATTCATGTGTGCTCCGGGGCTCCCCTACGATGAACACCCAAAGAGACTCATTGGGGTCAGGCTCCAGGGCAGCCGAGCTCACAGAGCTCTCAGAGCTTACACGGGCGGGGTTAGGGAGCGCTTTCGTAACATTTCAAACCTTTCTCACCCCCGTTCCACGGCCAAACCAAAACCAGCCAGAGACACGGAGGGACTGAATATGCAGCCCAGAAGTTGGGTGTTTGTTGCGATACAATTTAAATGGAGGCCAGAGGAGCGAGTGCCTGGCCCAGTCTTGGCCAGACTGAGAGGGGGGACTTGCACTACCGCACTCTTGGAAGTGCAGTAGGGCTATTGATTATTCTGCAGGCTTTATCCTCACTGTAAAGTTTTCCTTTTGACAGATGGGGTTTTTTCTTTATGATGAAAACCTCTCTGTCAAAAAACTCCCCACCAGTTCTTTCACTAAGACAATCAGCGACTCAAATCAAAAGAACTGTGATAACCCCAAACCTTAGGACTGAATTGCCTTAATTATATATTACACTTGATAGAGCAATCAGAGTTGCTTTGATTTGGGTTATGAATAGATAAGATCTGTGTGAAAGATTTAAAAAGTCACTCCATGCCTCTTTTTTCCCCTTTCTCTCTCTCTCTCATTTTTTTTTTTTTTTTTAATTGACATTACCTTGACATGCTCATGTAAAGTATCATATTCTCTCCCTGGCGTGACTGAACTCTGCTGCTCACAGTTTTATCACTGCAATGGCAAATATTCTTCTTAGTTTAGAGAAAAAACTTGGCAGCAAAGAAAAGGAAAAAATGGATTTGGAGTACTGGCTCTGGTTTAGACATTTATCTTGACTTTAATCTTCAAGCTGAAATTCCTGTTCTTTTTGTCCTCAGTACAAAAAAATAAAAATTTATTAGAATACAAAATATTTATATTCAGTTTTCAAATCAAATTTAGATTTTCAGTTACCAGATACATTGCTTTCTTTGAAAACAGCTTCAATCAGATTCTATGATTTGACTACAAAAGGATATAAGAATGCCTCTGCTCAACAGGGAAAATAAGATTAAAGCCCTTTATGAGAGGATGGTAGGTTCAAGGTGACAATGCATCAAGATTTCATACCAAACAGAAAAAGCATTAAAAATTATCTTTAGGTCACAGTACTGACTAGCAGCCTACAAACCATCTCTTTGTTACACAAGCCTGGTTTTAGCTACAGAAACATAAAAAAACCAAACCCAAAACCCAAAAAATAAACCAAAAAAGCATTAAAAAGAAGATATTGAAGCATCAAGAGAATGTTAACCTGACAGCAGCCAGCATCTTGAAAGGGTATTTCTTAGTTGTGTTACTCACAGGCCAGATTTTAAAAATTGGTCTCTATATTTGTCTGCATCCAGTTTGCAGATGGAAGTTCAGCATGCGACATCATTCTGGGCTTCACTTTTCCTCTCTCTCTCCCTCCTCTTGTACCATCTGGGTGCTCATTTTTCCATGATCAGAATTTCTGAGAGTCAAGGCTAATGTTTCTCATTTGGAACCCAGGTCTTATTGAGTCATGTTCAGTGTGTAAAATCATGTCTATGTAATTTTGCCTTTAACTGAGCAAACAAAAAGGCACAGCAAGATCACTAAAGGTGAAATTAGCAGACTTCAGACTGACGATAACATAAATTTTTATCAGTACAAGCAATTAAAAACTAAGGACATTGCCAAAGGATGTGGTAAATTCTCTGCCCCTTATCATCTTAAATATAAACTGATGCCTTTCTGAAAGATTTTCTTGATTTCAGCCACAAACTTGGTTTGATGCAGGAAGTATTGAACGACATTCTACAGTGGGTGTTAAAAAGGAAGTTAGGTAATAAACTAGATTATTATAGCAGTCTCTTCTGACCTCAGAATCTCTCCAGAATCTATCTCTACCTTCAGGACTAATTTATTAAAAGCCTGGCTGGCTGTTGCAGGCAATGAAGTATTGCAATACTTCAAGCGTTCTGTGAAAAAGGACTGTTGCCAACATTGCTGACTGCAGTCAGCGTTTTCTGAAGATCATAGGAAGTGAAAATACAAAATAAGCATCCTTCTGATTCATGAACATTTTCCCCAAAATGCTTGCTTCCAAGTATTTTTCATTATCCAGCAACTGCACACCTTAAAATTTGAAATAAAATATTAAAGAATAATAACTTTCACTAGCTTATGATGTTTCTTCTCTGTCACACAGAATAGATATCTAAGAAATATTACTTCTGCACACTAAGTAAGGATGCAACTCTGGCTGTGAAGAACTTGTCTGTAAAATCTGCCAAGAAGCACAGCCTAATCTAAAAATACAAAATTAATCAGGCAATTAAAAAGCTATCAGTACTAAAATTTTGAATTTTCATTCAGTTCAAAAATAAAAAAGTAACTAAGTCTCCAGGGCCTGAAGCCAAGACACAGTTGCTCAAGTTATTAGACAGATCTAGGGCTAGTGTTAACACCATACATGGGACAGTCTGCTGCTTGCTGCTGGTTTTGGAACCTTGCTTATAGGCTGACTTCTGTAATTTTCACATTTTGCTAATAAATGGGATAAATGCAATTTCTCAGTTTGGGAGCTTCAGAATTTCTGCTGCAAAAGGTATCTTTTATCGTCCTTGGGCAAAATGGTTGGGTAGGGAGCCAACTTCACACCTCTGTGAAAGAAAAGGAAAAAAAATTTAAAAGGAATCCCAGATTTTTGTCTTGTGATGTCCTCTCTAAAAGAGCAGAAAATCTATTGTTAAAGTACGTCAGCTCAGTACTTAATACTTAGTAAAACACCTACAAATCTGCAACAATTATGGAGAAGTTCTATACTGTAACCTTCTGAAAAAAACTTGAGAGGACTTCTCATAGAAATTTTCCTGCTCTCTAAGCTCAGAAGCAAATTGACCATAGAGATATGTGGGGCTTGCCAGGGCACCTGCTCTGGGACCCCTTTTGGTAGCACAGTTATTTTGGAAGTGTGAAACCAGCCCTTCTGTTTTTCCTCACCAATCCACAAAAAGCATATTATGTCTGTGTTGAGCTGTGGTGCTTCTTTGACTCAGTTAAGAGGGAAAAAGGGAAACATACCATATGGAAAAGCATTTAGAAATAATTTCTCCCTCATTCTTTACAAAATCTAGAGTTGGCTCTAAGGAACAGAGTTTAGGTTTAGCCTTTGCAACAGGAGAATGTGCCCTTTTGGCACCTCGTATGACTTTCTCTGAACTTTGCCAAGTGTTAATCCACCAAGAGCATTGCAATGTATTTGGAGGGGGAAAAGAAAAAAACGGTGACTACATGGGACTATATTTAAAGAAAAGTTAGTGGTTCTTTCCATATGTTGAATGACATTCAAGATCCAAACGAGCAGTCATTTTTACCTTAGACATTCATTAGGAATGTGATGGCAAATATCACAGGCAGAAAAATTGCTGGAAAAACTGGGCAGAGATTTCTATTATTCGATATGCTTTCACTCTTTGCTGATGCTTTTTAAATTAAAGACTATTTCTTTGGCATCAGGGTGCTCCAATTTTACTAGAAATCATGACACTAAATATACCATATATACTATAAGGGCACAATCTAAAACCTATTAGCTCAGAGGTTGTGTCCTTAAATGTCTACAAGTTACAATGCGTCAGGAAATCTGGGTTAAAAGGGTGCCAGAACTGAAGCCTAGTCAAAGGGAAACAGCCAGAGAGTGCCTGCTCTGACAGGTCACTGGATTTTGATTATGCAGTCAGATATGGTATTCATCCCCTTGATAATGAAAGTTGGGTGGCCGGCTGGAAAGAAAAGGCACGGAAGATGGCTTTTGGTCATTGTCTGAGCTATTTCTGCTAATCCTCCTTACTGTCTAACTCATGTGCTCAGGAAGGATTTGGGCCCGTGGGGTAAATGGAATTGAAATCTCTCAAGAGGAAAAAACGATAAGGAAACAATGTGTACTTGCCAGCATTTTTAGGAGGAGGTGTCTAACAAAAGAAGAAGCCTGTGTTCTGTATTAGGTTACTGCATTGCCAGCTCTGCTGCTTTCATTGCCAGCTCAAGGCAAAAGAAGGACCATTGCTGTTGTCTCAGTTCTTTGCTGAAACTGTATCAGCTGGATCTGAATATCATTTACCAAATGTCATAATATTGCAAATTACTCACCATTTAATACACACAGTATTTAAAGGGAGATTAACCCTTAACCACATTTCATTTATGGTTCAGTGTGGACTGGGACAACAGTCATGGTGACACTGAAGAGGAGATAAATCAGCTGCTCTGTAACAACTAAGTCCTGCATCTTAAACTTTGTGCAGCAGAGGACACTACTGTGAAATTCACAGCACACCAGTTAATTCAAGAGAAATGTAACAGCTAAGTAAACTAACATTACTGCAACATTTTCTTGTTTGGTAATGACTCCTTAACACATAGAGAGGGCAAGGTAGTTCTCTACCCTGGTTTCCCTCTGTCCTGTTTGAAGGAAATATTACCAGCTTTTGAGTCAAAGCTTCTAAGAAGCAATTGTGATGGTGCTGTTGGCACAGAGTGGTGGAGCAGAATTTTGTATCCACCCTCAGTAAATTAATTAAAAACACAACCCTATAGCCCACCTATGGACAAACACAGCTGAGCTGGGAAATAAAGTGGGCCAGCCAAGGTACAAATGGCTCCCTTGTACTCAGAAGGAGCAAGTGTGCTTCAGGCTCATGCTTACCTTGGTCCTGCACCCTCCACTTTCTCTCCCCACCTTTGCAAAGGGATGGCACCAAGTTCAAAAGGTTGCACTTGTTCTGCAATGCCAGAGGTGTAACATCAAAATGTACTTCCACCATGGCAGTGTGTGGAGTGCTGAGTGCCTCTTGTATTTATCTGCCCAGACCTTCCCAATCAGTTTTACAGTTTAGCTCCAATCACTGTAGACTGTGACATTTAATATCAAATACTCTTCCAACATTCCCACATTAATAAACACAAACAGTGAATCCTCTCTCTGTTGTAATCATGATTTCTGGCATCATTTAAAAGTGCATATTATTATGACAGTATTAAAAATTGGTACAGCTTCATGCAATGCTGGAATATATATCCAAAAACTAATTTACTTGAGTTGTAATGTTAGGATTATCCTTCTGTCTTTGATGACTGATGCTTCATCTGGAGAATGCTTAATGTTTTCTTGTCAATGAGTGTTAACTCAAATGAATTATTCCAATCTGTTTACTTTGTCCCTTTCTAACAAATGCAAATTATAATTAAAAAGGAAAAAGAAAAGGAAAATGCAAACAGCATTGAAAACCTGGTATGACAACAATGTGTAGATTTTTCTACTCTTAAGTCCACATCAATAAGCAATTTAACAATAGAACTCTTAATGGGAGACCAACAGATGAAATTGTTGTAGAGCAGATCCTTGGATGAATTTTTTTCTTTTCCCATGTAATTGCATGCAGCCATCCTTGTGTGAAATCCCCCATCAGATTGCAGGGTTTGTTGTATGTAAATTGAAGACTAAATGCTTGGTAGCACCTTTCAGCTCTGCAACGCTAGAAATGAGTTTTTTAATAGGAAATTAGATTAGTAATATTTTAGTCAACAAAAATGCAGAAAATTTCTGCATAAAGATGAGAAAATTATTCATGCAAACTGACTTTGAAAAAAAGAATGAACAATTGTTAAATTCTGTATACTACTATTCATAAAAAATTATGTGCATTATTTTGTAAAAAAAGAATGAGATGTGCAAAGTCAAATTATTTCTACTTTGCTGGCTATAGTGTTGACTGAGCTTTTGACTGGCAACAGGTTGCATAATTTAGTGGTTTCAATTTTTAATATTATTTTATTCAATTCTCAAAGTGAGGAACAATATGTGGAAAATTACAATTAACTCAGTCCAGATTATAAAACTGATTTTTGCAAATCATCAACCAGGCACTAAAACAAGACATTGATTGCCATTTCCAGTCCTGTTACGCTGCAGTGGATATATTAACCTTCAGTGAGTCTCAGAAGCCAAAGCAAGAAAAGACTTCTCAGCCTTAAACTTCCCTTGCAAATGCAAAAGTGGTTCCTCAGGTGTAAATTTTTCTTCCTTTGTAGCTGATAGCTTATAATGATCATGTAGTAATAAACTATCATTAATATTATTCGTAAACACTAATTAAAATGGTTCTTGCAGTTTGGGCTGGACCACAGAGCAGAGCCTGGATGTACCACACACTGAGAAAGCTGAGGAAGATGTGTGTCACCAGCAGGAAACAACAGACGGCTGGCAGAATGAAGCACAACGTACATCACAACCATCAGATGCAAAGTTTTAGGCAAAGACATTCCTATTCCTTAGAACCTAATGGCTTTAATAGCCTGGCTACAGCCGAACTATTACAAAGCTTTGCCTTTGCTTCTGAGGAAGATATAAAATATGATGGGTACCCAGAAGGGGGTCTCAGACTTCAGCATATTTTAAGTGGGAATAAGAATTACATTGGTGGAGCAGTGAACACTAATGTATTCTACAGCTTTCTGAACATAGGTGATAACTGTTCTGGGCTCCTGGCAGAAGGCTTTAGCTCCTGAAAATCTCTCAAAATCCCTTTAGATAGTTTGCAATCTTCAAACAGTGACTTTGAGAACGTCTATTTCCACGAGAAATGTCTCTCACTCTCTCTAAAAACTTTAAAGAAGTGGTGCCTTAGATAGACAAAGAGACCTGAGGAACTCATTTTAGCTGTAGCAAAGTCCCGCAATATGATCTGTACTTATAAATGAGAATATTATTGCAACTAGGAATACATCATGCATCTGCTGCAGAAGTCCATATAAACCAACTTTTAAAAACTCCTTTCACATTAACTTCCTCTCCACCACCAAATATTCACCAGCTTTTAACGCCAACAATACTGTTCTATTCTATAGGTAAAAAATAAACACAGCTCCTTGTCCCAAGGACTGACAATCTAAACACACCCCAGGGAAATCCACAGAGGAAATAACAGAGGGACAGTAACATTCTCCTCTTTGTCGCCTTGTTAATTCACATCTGAGGCGCTACACAATAGAGTGACTCTCTAGGAGAGTGGTGACTTTTGTGCTGAGGTTATTGCTGCCTAGTTTATTCCTTTTTATGCCTTTGGGGCAAAAAGGAGAAGAAAAGGCTACCAAATCCCAGTGGTTGTAACAGTGACAAGAGTGTAAGGGGAGAACCTTTTTACTCACATTTTACACCTCTCCCTCACTCTTCATTTCTTTCCTTATTTTTCTCAAACAAGGATTACTGCAATGAACAAGCAGATTAAAATCAGATACCTGAAGCTATTATCACCTGTGGCTGTCATCTCTCCCTCTCAGATGTCATTGCAGTCACTGCACTGAGAGCTCAATTTGTGAATGTAAGCCCGTTCCAGACGTTGGCTGCTGTAAGATGTGCATCTGAAAACAGAATTTTGGGAGCCTATTTGCAAGGGAAGTGGGCCCTGGCATCCTCTGGAACGGTGTAAGAGGTCTCCTCTTCCGTCCATCTGCCTTTAAACCACAGTCATGTCAGTTTGAACTCTGAAACCATCAGTCAGGCAGATACATCTAAGGAATTTTTTTTTTTTTTCACAGTAGACAGAACACCATGGGCATAAATATCTTCCAACCTTACCCTATTTTTTTTCCTTCCAAAGATCCTGGGCTTGATGTTTTTCTTCATTTCATTCAAAGAGTACTCTGTCCAGTCCCTGTAGGTGCCTAGGAAGTGTGCACTGCACACAGAATAGAAATCAAAGCCATGTTCTTTAGTCTGCTTTCGTATAATACCAACTCAAGCTTCCACTCTTAATTTTTAAAATTGATTAAAGTGTAAATTACAAAAGATAATACTATTCCCAAGGATAGAAAAACATTAAAATAGGTTTACAAATCTAAGAGACAAAAATCAATCACTGGTAAGAAGTAGCCTAGGTTATGAATGAACTGCATGTCATTTAAAAAAACAAATAAATGCAAGAGAATTAATCAGCAGATGTAAAAGAGAGTGTGATGCTGATACAAAATAGAAGAGATTACAAGGCAGCATGAAACAATGACCATGTGCATCAAATAATGGCTGCTTTCTGCACAGATAGGAAAAACACTGAAGAAATGCTACAAGTTATTTTTTGAAGAGGGACATGAATTAAAGGCAAATTGACCCAATCTGTGCCTCTCTCATGTACACATACACACACAAAACCCCCTGCTTTCACACTCCGTCCCCATTGTGGATTTCTGACCCTCACCCTTCCTCTGCCATGCTAAAGTCGAATTTTAAATTGAGTCTTGAAGGCTAGAATGGAGCGGCACAAGAGCAGCATAAGAAATAGATGAGGTTTCTTTCTGCGTTTGCATTCCTGACAGATTCCTCACAATGCTTATTATTAACTAGACTGAGGACTTGGGAGAGAAAGATGTAGAAACAGTCAGGCATAGCAAATAGAATTAGGAAATATTTTGAAAACAGTCTTGCAAGCCAGGACGTGCAATAGCCAAATTCACTTTAATTCTCAACAACCCAAGTTCAAAGGTTTGAATTACTCAAGAATATCCTATGTTTAGCCAACACTGCTAATCTGGCACATCTCTTCCTTGTCTGGCCAAACCCTTCCCTTCTCAAAATACCCAGAACAGATAAATGCACTGTTACAGATACTCATTAACAGAGAGAACGTGACTGAAACATCAGTGTGGCTTTGAAAGGCAGGCCATGTATCTACAGTCATGGCCACATATCTACAGACATGATAGGCTTAGATTTTGTTTTGTTGTTCTTCCAGCTGTTTGCCAGCAATAAATGGCAATTGTACTTTCCAGCCATGTTCAGCTGGGCTCTGCGCCATTTTTCACTGTTTTTGATGGCAGAGTTCTCAAAGACATGCATTAAACTATCTGGCCCATGCAATAACTCACTAGGGTTGCACTCATGCTTCCAAGGAGGCCCATAAGAAGAGGGAAAAAAGGCAGCAGCAATCTGCATTAGTAATATTAAACTTTCCCAAGGAATTTCAATAGCATTAACAAATTATTTTGATAAAATACAGGAGGCTTTGCAGATGGTTTTCTCAGGGTTTCAACAGAGCAAAATGTGCAAGCTGTACACCCACTCCTTGGTGTTGTAACCTCCCTTACAGTCTGTCCTGTGACCATTCTCAAATATACTAATGTTACAGACTTAATCTCATAATGGTAATGCATCCACAAACAAATTACTGCAGTAATGCAGTTAGCTCAATTAACTTTTGAATCTATTCACTAGGCAGAACTAAAGGTCATTTTCTATTAAAATATCTCCCTCCCACTTCCTTATCGCCCTTTGCAACTTATGGGAGTTAATATTAGAAATCCTGTCTACACTAAGTCAGGAAGAAGACAGGATGACGAAGCCAGAAAAAGACCTTATTCTTTACTAACATAACACAGACATGGCCCAAAGAGAACATCTGCCTTCTTTCATGAACATATCTAATTATGGTAAATTGTTAACACCTTGAAGAGGAGTTTCATAGAAGAGTAAACTTTCACATATGCCATCCTCACACATAAAACATCCTGTACTTCATACTTTTCCAAACACATGCCCTTTTTCCTACAACAGTTTATCAAAGGCTCTGTTTTTGAAAGGACTTCAACCTGTTTTCTATTCCTGTGGATGCATTTTTTTAGTGCTTGCAATGCCAGTGCAAATAAATCCGTTGAAATGTCAAACTATGTAATCTGGGAATGCAGTCAGGAGATGAGACAGCAAGGGCTGCAAAACTGCAAATGCAATTATTTCCCCACGCACAAATGCAAAAGACACTACAATTTAAGTCTTTTGGAAAATCCTGCCTTTACTTTATTTGGGCACTGAAAGCTGCCTGTCCACCCCACAGCTCCTGTTACTCTTCCCCTTGAGATCCCACACTAAAGTCACAGTGAATAATTTGACACTATTATTGCCATGGCAACACCTTGATGTCATGCATACACAGAATCATGATTGACATTCCTGCAGTAACCAACAAAATGAGGAATGAGGGGAATAAGGAGAAAACCAGACTCAGCTCCAATACTAATGGGGGAAACAGAGTATCATTGGCACTGTAAATATTGCTTTATTCATAAATCTGCCTTCTCCCGTTTTTCACCATGCCAACATCCCTGTGAAGGGCTCCCATCAGACCCCAAAACACACACAAAGTGCAGAGGGGCTTCCTAACACACACCTGGATTTGGCCAGATTGCAGTTGGTGTCCTTCTGACAGTGCTCTCCTTGGGCAGAGGACTCCATGCTACAGCACAGAAGGTTTTTGCCACAGAGGTTAGTCTTAAAAACATGCCTCTGAAATGTCATGGGTATGGCCTCAACACAACACATTAAACAATGTGGGTTTTGCGTCTGAGGATAGTCTTCAGGTGCTCAGCTGGGCTGTATTCTTTTCTTTTCTTTTCTTTTCTTTTCTTTTCTTTTCTTTTCTTTTNCTTCTCTTCTCTTCTCTTCTCTTCTCTTCTCTTCTCTTCTCTTCTCTTCTCTTCTCTTCTCTTCTCTTCTCTTCTCTTCTCTTCTCTTCTCTTCTCTTCTCTTCTCTTCTCTTCTCTTCTCTTCTCTTCTCTTCTCTTCTCTTCTCTTCTCTTCTCTTCTCTTCTCTTCTCTCTTTTCTCATTTCTCATGTTTATAAATGTTAACAGGACAACACACACAAACCATTAGGAACAGTATAAAACAACATCTGTAAAGTATTTTTTAAACTCAATGTCTGCAGCAGTTCTCATAGGGGTCTACAGGCAATACCGAGACAAGGATGGAAACAGCCTTTTATTCTAAATTTCATATGTACAAGGAAAGCCATTTTACACAGTTCTGTAAATTCTGCGTAAAAAAAAGCTATTGTCATCCAATGTCACTGTGCTTACACTAATAAGAACTTTTAAACATGGAGTACATTATTAACAACAAAAACTGTTAACAAACAGGCATAAAAGACACAGATATGTGTGCTGATATTTCACATACATTCTAGAAACGAGTTGGCGCAAAAATAAAATGTGCCAGTAAAAAAAAATAGGCTTTTTTTTTTTTTTTAAATCACGCAATACATGATTTTTTGTCTTACTTTCTCTCCTTTTTGTACACAATATGCTGAGATCCATTCTCAAGCCTTTTCACATGAGGATTTGCAGGCACTTCAGCAACCCAGCTATATTTTTTACAATACATGAAGTTCAGACCAACAAACATAAAAAGAGCTGCTGCAAGAGAAATTCTCATATCCCATATGCACATTCAAATATTACTCTCTGCTAGAGCAATAATTCTGCTTTAGTAATTTTTGGATACTGACATGTTTTCAGGATGATGTGTAACAGTTTGTCTCCACTTATCTCTCATTCATGTACTTAAAGGTTTCTTTTTTAATGTAGCATCACGATGCAACAATATGGTATATGGAAGCACAAAGGAAATTGTCCACAAAGCTTCACAATGTCTAAAAAAGAGGGAATTGTTCTCTTTACAGCTATTTGATCCAAAGAAAAGCTTTGATTTCCTCTGCTCTTGCTTTGAGCTATCTCCAAAATTTTCCCCAAGACCACTGTGTATCAGATGTGCTGGCATGACACCCTCCCTAGTTCTCCTCCTAGATATGTGTCACATGACCAAATTAATTTAGAAGCAAAGCAAAGCAGAACTCAATTGCATGTGTGTTCATAATTTCTCATCTTTAATAAAACAGTAAAATATACTTATCAGAGGTTTGGCTGTGTCTGTATAAATAATCTCTCTCCAGTTATTTCATTTGTAATGGACTGTGCATTAAGATTATAAGGCAATTGGAACAGGATTCTCAGGATAACTGAAAGCTTAATATTGTTTTCCTCATGAGTAAGGATAAAGGCTTTTTTAATAAGCTCAGAGTGGAGAGAGAGAGAGAAAAAAAAAGTGCGTATGTGCATAATAGAAGAAGGATAGTTTTTCAGCATATAGACACTTAAATATTGATCAACAGAGTGGTAATGACTCCACCATAAAACATATCAGAACTCCAGCTGCAATTCAGAGTAGAGCTCAGCCTTATCCGCTCAAGAGTGATATGTACACCTCCTTCTGACCCAAGAGAAATGAAGGACATGTCAGTGCTTCCTTCAGCCTCAAATTCATTCATTTTATGCGAAAAAGCTGCATGTTGGTGTAACAAGTCACTGCAAAGTAAAACACATTACAACAAATCCTAGCAAAAAGCCATTGACAGCTACGGGACTGGGCTACGGAGCTCGGAACGCAGGGGCGGCGCTGCTCGCCGCCACCGTGATTGTCAAATGGTGGAACATCCTTCCATGGATTCAACACTGCGACACAAGGGCAAAGACTAAGGCCCACCAACGCCTTGCCCATATTTCCAAAGGCACTGAAATAGAAAACGGATATATTCCTTAGTACCATCAGCGTAAAAAGTTTCAAAATATAAGTCTTTATATGAAAATGTTCCTTATTGCATGGTTAAGTTGATCCTCATTTTCTTCACCTCAAGAATAAAATGGTCTTCCCTTTTCTGGTGTTTGCAATCTGTTCAGCCTCGCTACCTGAGATGGTGAGGGCGGTACATCTTGTCTGAAAGGACCTTTAGGAGGGGTATAATTAGGGTCCTGAATTTTCTTGTACGAGTCATAATTGCTAGGCCCTTCAGAAGAAGTTTTTTTTTTCAGTTGTTGTTCTTTCCGCCTCTGCTCTTGACGGAGCAGTTCTTGTGTTTCTAGCATCACCCTGGCATTAAAGCCATGTCCTCCCATATAGCCATTCCTTGATCCTTGGTAGCTGGAATATCTGGGATTTTCCTTCGCAGTCTGGAACCCTTCTCCAGGAGAATAACTCTGCTCCCAGGAGTCTTGAGATACAGAACTGGCATTTTTCCTGCTTTGCCTGAAAAGAAAAACCAAAAAGGCTTTTAAGGCAAATGTTCTGGTTCACCTTCAACTGCTATTAACAATGATCACTGGAAAAAGGCAGCTTCTGCCATGCCATCAGCTTTTGCCCAGCTATAGTATTCTCTAGAAGCCACTTTCTAAAGTCATAGTTCTCTTCTGTCCCTAAATGATATCTAAATGATATCTTGCTGTTCTAGTTGTGAGAACATTTCCTAGAGAGCTGAACTATATTTCTAGGCCTCTGCAGGAGGAATATGCCATGAAAACCCATCCAGCTACAATTAACCTCATGTTCTCAAGAAAAAAGTGCTACAATTCAGTTGCAGACTAGGAAAGACCATAGGTGTTGCTGTGCTTCCTAAGAATGCAGGTAACAGCCAGCAATTGTAAAGTCACTCATGAAAGATTTGAATTTAGACTGACACTTGATTAAAAATGCAACAGGCAGATCCGTAAAACATTTTCCCTAACCTTGCACAAGTCAGAAGACAAAGCTCATTACTGAGAGGTAGTTCCAGTTTCTTCCTCCCATTTCCAGAACTAAGGAATTTTGTGCTATAAGGAGTGTTTCCCAGTCTGCTATAGCTTTCATAAAAAAGAGGCAGAGATAACATTTTTTGCTCATTTTTTTGGCTCCAGGGAGTAGATAAATAGGCCAAATACATATAGGAATTACAAATTCTTATCTCTTTTCACAATAAATCACCACATTATTTTGAAGACAGATTATGATTTTGAAATAACTTTAATTTACTATCAAACCGCTAGATGCTTGTATGAATTTAAAATAAGATTGGTGGTGATAAAGTAAAACAATTTTGTGCTGCAGCAAAAGAGATATCCACTTTGAGATTAAAATTAGAGGATGAGAATCAAGCAATAAAATAAAATATATTGCGACATAAATCAATAAGAAAATTATTTAGTTGCTCGTATATGGCTTGGTTTTTCATGTCATCACATATGACAGTGTGGCCTCATCCAATGAATATGCAGCAGACAGACAAGAGAAATGGAGAATTTTTCTACCATTACTAAAAATAAACCATCACCTAACGTTTTTGCAATCTTCCTTCCACATGTATAATTTGAAAATTACCATATCTACCTTATTTCATAACCGATTCTGAGACCTCTGTATGAAAAATGTTATGCAAGATGAATGTGAATTATTGCAGAAAAATTACAACATAATGTTAATTCTTACAAAATTTTTATAGTTGTTATTGGTATTTTCCTGTCCAACTTTGCCAGAGCAACAATCCTTCTGAGTCATGTTTTATCACTCCCTGGAACGAGAGCAAATTGAACGAACCTCTGTAGGCTACGAAACTGTCAGGTTCCTGATCTAGAGCAAGATAAATTTTAAGTAATAGAAAATTAACATGGATTTAAACCTTGCTCTTACAGTTTCACATGGGACACGAGGATGACTAGTTGAACCAAATTAATTTACTGACTGTTTTCTGGTACTTGTTCAAAATCAGTTGGCATACTTTCCCTGTCTTTCTGGGAAGTTCCTTTAAAATTGACTCAAGAGTTTATTTGCCTTCAGTACTAAAGATTTGAATGTGCAAAGGGCAAAAAATAGGAGGCTTTTAGAGAATACACAGGATGAAAGGCAAGTAAGCTCATGAACGAAGCCAGTGTACAATCTTCAATCATTACAAAGTCATGGCTGCAACATTAAGCTTGGGACCTAGGTTTCAGAGTAACAGTAAGATTTCTTTAAAGATCAGACACAACGTTAGGAACAGTTTCTAAAGCTGGAGAACTCGATGCCCCAGGTTGTTATAGGAGTCTTGTGGTATTTACAGTGCTGAACTTTAGCCCTGTAGTTCTGCCTGCTCTCAGCACAGCTGAAACACCCAGAGAGCTCAAGCTAAGCCATTAAATTATCATTAATTACACAGTAACACACGTTGCTAGATTGTTAGCCATTTCTCATGTTGAAAAGCACCTTGAGTAAAGTTCTCAGTAACTCTTTTCAAAACAAGCATTTCTATGAGCTGTTCTATGATCTACAGCATTCTATTCTTGTAATTAATTTTCTTGTAGATTTATTTTCACCTTAGAGTTTTTAATTTCTGACACAGAACACCATTGCAGCTGATTCCAACTTTTAAATGCTACCAGAGATTGTGAACAGAGGAAGCGAGTTTTAAGAATCATAGTTTTAGAACTGTAAATGAACACAGTTGAGTGAGGCTAGCATAACTGAAGGAGAATTTCTCAGCAGACACAATATGGCATTAATACGTGTGGTCACTTCCAAAGGAAGGCGGAGATAAAAGGAAGAGGGGATATAAAGATTTTCAAGATGAGAAACTAACAATCTCAGAAAACACTGAACTTTACATTTCCCTTTCCCACCTTCCAAACTTAACAGAAAAATTCTACACTGAAAAGTGTTAAAGCACTTGAAAATCTGAAACTGTTTTATTTTCAAAGATGTTGCTAAGATAAGAGTTCATGGCTGGATAGCTTTGCATTAAGGCTTATATTTGCTTCCAAAACAAGAGTTATAATAAACCTGGTAAAATACGTGTTGTTACAACAAAATTTTTTTCCACACCATTTCCACACAAGTCATGAAAAATAACACAGCCTTATTGGAAAGCAATTTGACACCAAGCTCCGGTGTAAATTATTCTCCATTCAACCATTGCTGCTGATATTTCAAAATGCAAAGACTATTTGCATAATGCTTAACTATGAGAGTTAATTTGTAATACGAATTGGCTAAACTTCTATTAATTCCTAAAACTAAATATCAAGTAAAAGACATTTTGCCCAAACAACTAATCTTTTAAAAAACCTACTATTTAAAAAAAAACCCATGGGTTTCTTTACACAAAAAAAGCATTAATTTTCAGCATTCTATATATATTAAAAAATGTACATATGTAAACTTGAAGACCTTCAATTTCTTGGATAGTTTTCTCAGTTCCATATTTTTTTGTTGGAGATCTTGAAATTTTTTTTAAACTTTTTTCCATATTAACATCTCAAATATTGAATTTCTACCCAGTAAGGAATTAGGCAACAGAAAAAAAATCATCTGACATGTTAAAAGGGGACACCTCATGTCATGCTCAGGAGACTCTTGAAATTGAAGAAAATTAAACTGGATGCTGTCCCACAAAGAATAGGTTTGTTTTAATATTTCAATTCTATTGGATGCTAAATGTCATCAAATTCCCCTGAAATCAGCTCTGAAGAAATTCTCTGAAGCAATTCTCAGCTACCACATGCTCTCACTTAAGAAATCCTGTGCCTCTCCCACAGTGAATACATTCCACCTGAAATCAATGCGGGACAAAAGTGTCTGCAGGGAGTGCGACATTTCCCCCACAGATGAATTTGGCTGCAGGCTCCTGTGCTGGGAGCAGCCCCAGACAGTTCCCATACCTGGGCAAGGAGCTGTACTGGCGCTGTGCCTGCTGGAAACTCTCCCGCTCCTCCTGCCGCTGCCGCTGCATTTGGACCTCGACGGACACGGAGTGCCTGCCACTCTGGGAGTACGCCTTGGTGTTCGGCTGCAAAGCAAAAATGGAATGGTCTTAAAGCAGGAAAATACCCACCAAAGAGCTATGGTTTAGGCTGCTGTTGTACCAATACAGCGATACTTGTTCTAACATGCAGTTCAAGTAGCTCTTTCACAATAATTAGGTTAAATTCTGACGGGTAACAGTGGCCTGTGATACAAATTCTGTTTCTTACCTGCTATTTCCGTGATGTATAAGGCAAACAATCATACAGAATGGGTTATGCTTTTATGGCAAAGCTGTAATTTAAATTAAGTCAGTAGAACAGATTTTCAGACTCTTTAAGTTAGCCTAATGCTAAGTTCTACACTCCCCTAAGGATTTGAGGGGCAGCAGCTCCTTTGAACCTCACCAATACACTCAAGTGATGCTCTCCCTTAGTGGACCCATCCTATTTTGCAGGTGGCCCAGAGATGGGGAAAACATTTTCTGGTTCAATATGATCAAGCAGATAAATTCAGAAAGTCTCTTGTGGACAATGAGGACTTCTGTATCTCTGACTAGGATCTTAATGAGGTGACAATTTGAAATGTTGAAACCAATACTAAGAGCAAGTGAAAATGGATGGTCTTTCTGGGATTAGAGAGTATTACAGGTCAAGATCTGACAGAATGGCTGGATTCAAACTTTGGAACATGGAAAAGTTTTGTATCTCTACTTTTATAAAGAGATACTGCTTTTCATTTGAACCTAGCGCTTTCTTCATATTTTGTGATTTCATTTTGCAAAATAGAGTGTCACAAAAACCAAAGAATACAAGGAAACAGAGCATTATTTTTTTTCTCCTTAAAATTACCAGTACTATTCAAAATATGTAAGTTTAAATATGGGGAGGTTAGGGATCCTAACCACTTGTCTGAGCCTGGGACTGAAACAGCTTGTCTCAGACTTACTTTTAAAAGCATGTTTTGCCTTTTTATCTCTGCTTTTCCTCAAAACAAACATCTCTTGTTTTTTTTCCCATTATAATTTCTGCAGCAGAAAGACATCCTAATGGCTCACAAATATATGCAAGATAAAAGGCTTTTCAAAAGCTTTGCACATAGAAGACAAGTTTTAGAAACTAGAGTTGTCATTTGTGACATAAGTGTCTTACTATAGTCATGTACCTGCAGGTAGCCAGAAACAGGAAGTTTTAAACAGGTGTACAACTTTTAGAAACTTTGCCAATGAGAATACCCTTCAGACAGAGCATCAGCCTCAGCTCAGAATTCAAAAGATACAATTTTCCCATTATAAGAAGATTACTGGCAGAAAGAATCAGAATGTGAAAGCACAAACTAGGAATAACAGCGAACTCACTTAAGTGAATCCTAAATGTAACAGTAATGTCTATTTCAGAATAGGTTTACTCTGTAAAAACCTCAGTAAAACGGCATTTCTAATGAAAAATGCTTTAGGAATGGTGAGATGAAGCATCAAATTGAGAAAACAGAATCATGTGTCAGTCTTGTGGGAAATTTTCTTAGAGATGAATAAGCTGTACATATGTATGTCCAAACCAACAACCCCCACAGAGATTTCCTACTATATTAAATAAGGGCAACACATAGAGAGCAGTTTCAGTTATTGCATATGTCAACATTTCTAACTTTCTTGACTTTATTGAGAGTCGTCTGACATTTGGTATTTTATTGAAGGGCTCAGCTTATGGAAGGGAGTGATTACCTGAAAATCACAAGGTTTATTTGTGAATTCTCTCCTGTGTGGTTATAAGCAGCTTACAGCAAGCCAGAGGGAAACTCGAAAGTTCCCATATCAATTTCCCCATAAAGAATAAAAAAATTTAAACTAAGATTTTACAGCCAATCTCCTCATTTCATGAGTTTCACTTCAACAACATTGGAAAGCTTGCAGCTACATTATGTCATATGTGAGAAAGCAGTTATCACAGATAAGACATGAAATCAGAATTGCTTCTCTTTATTTGAAAACAGTTTCACTTTTTTCAGTTGGCTGTAAATATACTGGATTAATGAATTTGACAGCACAGAGAATGGTTAAATCACCAGACAGGTGGAGATAGGATTCAGCTGCTGCTCACTTTAGGTTTATACAAGACAATAAAATGCATCATTTAGAAAGCACAGACACGTGTGGAGAGGTGAAGTTACCACAAAAGCCTGCAGTAAAGTGACAGGGGCTCTGAAAGTCCTAATGGAGTATGAATGGACTAAGATCAAAATGTAACTTCAGAGATATTTCTTTTTAATGCACACAGGAACCAATGGTTCAATAGAGGCAGGAGCTGTCACTCCTGTCTGCCTGCTGTAGTGCATGCCCAGAATGACAGGATCTGAGTCAGGTCTGGATTCTCTGCAGTTCACGAAGAATTTCATCTAATGGACGACATTTATAATTTGATGGGTCTAAAGGCAAACATCTCAAATCCATTATCTGATTTACTGAAGGTATGAGTACCTGTGTGCCCTGTTAAACTAAGAGGATTTGCAATACCTAACTAATCTGGAAAGGACATTTATTTAGTCTGAATGTCGTTCACATCCACAATAAGCTGTTCATATAATTGAATTTATTATCTCATTTCAAGTAGTCAAAAATATGTCAATGAGACATAAAAATACTCCCTTTGTATGTAATCACATATTCCATATCATAACATATAAACACATAGAGAGGTACATTCAACCATCTTTTTAATGAGAAGGCCTTTCTTTCAAAACTTTCATTCAAAACCTCAGTGACATCATTGTAAATGCCCTTGATATATGGTAATGATGATATAAAGACCTAATATATACCATTTTGGACCCTTATCTTGCTCAGTAAAACGCAAATCTCCTTACAGTGATATAACTTTTCAATTTGCTGTTGATTAAAATAACTAAACAAAAATTATTTATAATAAGTAACTTCAGTCTCCAAAAACTAATTGGTAATTTTGTCTCAGTTCTCATGGCATGCTTTTATACACATATATTTTAATAAAATACATTCCTAAACACACATCTATATAAATGCCTAGCGCATTTATGTCAGCATAAAATGGAGAAAGTTAAGAAAAAAAATGTTGCACTATTTTCAGATCTTTCAACAGCAAAAAAACGTGTACAAGGAACACACGTAACACAGCAATTATAACACTGATATCAACACAAGGCTAAGGACAATTATAACAACCTGAAACCATCCAACAAAGCTGGCAACAGCTCGGTCCTCACAGAACAGATTGATAAGAACCCTGGCCTCACTTGCAATGAGATGTATGACAAGCACTGACCTTTTAAATTAGGATGTGGTCAAGGCCACAATAACAACCAAGGCTGAGTTATACAAATAAATGTATGTTCATGTCTTCCACAATACATTTAAGTGGCAATGATAGTGCATTCAGCTTTGTTAAGCAATATCCAGCATGTAAAATTGTGCTTTAAGATAGATGAAGTTACACAGCTCTCTTCCCAAAGAGGCATTAATTGAAAACCAGGGCTGCAAAGTTAAAAGTTCCTACTTTCTCACTTTATGCAAACAACATTTTTTCATGTTACTGAGAACAGCTCTGTAACAGAACATGTAACCACCATGGCTCATATTGCAGTGACCATTATCAGCAGTCCAGGGCAACATATTCTGGGGATAAAGGTTTTCCTTTCTTTTCCTTCCTATCCCCAGGGGCTGCCCACGCAGCTTCTGTCCCTGCTCAGTGGCATTTCTGCCCATACAGGGAAGTTCTGCATGGTGGCAGCATGGATCCCTCAGGAATGGCATAGATCAAAGCTGATACCAAATTACAGAGAGGAGATCATAGGGGCCAGCCAGGGCACTGGCTTTTCAGGGAGATCCAGCCAGTTCAGGAGACAGGAGATCTACCAATGACAGTGACTTACCTACCTGACAGCCTAGAGCCACAGGGACAAGGTGGGAGAAGTGCTCACTCAGACTCATAGAACTCTTTGGGTTTATACAGAAATAGTTAACAGGGAGATTACTATAGGTGCACGTCCCTTAGTACCTTCCCAGTTTTTGAAAAAGACCACTATTTTCTTAAAATAAAAGTGCAAAATTTTTTTTTTTCCATATTAAGCTCTGTGTTTAACCAAGAAGTTTTAAGTTTACCTGGAAAGCTGGCAGGCACAAAGCCCCCCAAAAGTCTGTGGTTCTCATAGTGTAGCACTAATTAGAAATAGATAAGATTAAATGACTTTGCCTGCTTTATGTGTAAATGTACTTGGCACAGATGACAGACAAACCAGTAACTGTGTATATCAAAATTCAGAATGATAAAAAACACTCAGTGTCTCTGGGAGATGTCCTTGAAAACTATTTTTACTTCCATCTTTGTGTTTATGTTGCTATGGTGAACAGAACATATAGCAGTATGTCTTTTAAAAATTGCCAACAGGTGCATGTACTAACTCGAGCAACATATAAGAAAATCCCATCCCTCTCTATGCCTTTCTATGGTGTATATGTAGGAAACTGAGCAGTATGGGACAATGATTTCTCTTCTGTGTTAGGAGCAGCAGAAAGAAAATCTTTAGTATGGCCGACACAAACCACTAAGCCTTGAAATTCTGCTTGAGGTACTTCTGCTCACTGTATGCCTGTGAGCTATATAAATATGTTTATTTACTAACTAAAATGTCTTATTTTAATTTTAAAATCTAATATCTTCATTTTTTAACTTCAAATATATTCGTAGTTTAAAGCTAGGGGGTAAAAAAAAGAAGTTAAAAATAAAAAATGTTAAATGTTTAGAGCCTAAACCTTAGCAAAAAATGGTGTTTTATTAAATCCTTTGCAGATTTGATACATAAAATAGTTATTAAATACATAGCTAAAGAGAAATTACCTGCGGAGACACTTTCCTGCATAACTTTTGTTTCCTCTCTGAAACAGATTGTGGGATAGGAGAAACTGCAATTTAGCTTCTAAGGTTTTTCTACTGCAATACTCTGTTAGTTATTGCCTAATATCTTGCATAAAATATCCTAAAATAAGACGCTTGAAATGGATTAATAATAGAAAGAATTATTACAATACTTCTCTTTCTCATTAATATGTTCAGTAATTCTACATAATTTACAGACTGATATAAACTTTACAATGTTAGTATTGAAAAAAGTCTGTTATTCATTTTTTCAGGTAATATTAATATGCTGTGGTCAAAGTTATAGCAATAAAAATTAGGCTTTTGTTTTTCCTAAAGAATTTTAGATTATTTAAAATTTAGTATGGCTTTGAGAAGATCAAGAAATTGAGTATAGGGATAAGAAATAAGTATCTTAAACAGAAAAAACCTTTTTTTTTTTTCTATAAAGACAAGACCTACACACCAACAAACAGCAGAAAAACCCCAAGTATAGTCCTCAGGCCCTCTGAGCTTTTATTTATCAGGCCATGTATAAATATATTATTAGGACTCCTGGAGTCTTTCCTCTATGAAAATCATATAATTATTTACTTTTCACAAATTTGTGCATGAAATTAAAACTATATTCAGACAAGTCAGGTAGTGTATATATTAAGACCCAGTTAACTGTTTTCTTTAGAAAATAAAATATATTTTTATTTGACTCCTAAATATATAAAGTACATTTTGCTCAGCTGCTCTCTCAACACCAGTTTTTTCCCATCACTCAAATAGATCCAGGATGACTGGAGATGAACGTGAATGGAATTTGCACTTCCCATTTGCAGCACCAATTATTGTATTCAATATGATGAAATAAAGCACCAACTTTTGTCCCTCAAGCCTCTTTGTGGGCTTTTTTGGATCACTCTAGTGCCTCTACAAGCAGGACTGGCAAACAGCTGTAGTGTTTTCCATGGACTTAAAATGCTCTTTTTTAAAATTGAATTGTTCACTCCCATGGCATTTAGGGCTACAGAGCTCTGGTTTTGTTATTGAAGGGGTGGGTGTGTCTGTTAATCAAGATGTGACCAGGCAAAAATACGAGATGTGGAACAAATGTCAACACAGTCTCCCAAAGTCTGGAACTGGTACAAGATAAGCCTCAGCAGACCTAACACAGTCCAGAAAAGCACAGAAAACAGAGGCTCAACTTTGGTACCAAACAAAAAAATCAGCCCCAAAAGAATCCTCGTTGGTAAAAAAGTATCATAGCAACATCAAGGACCTTAAATATTAGCAGACACGCAGTAATTCTTTGCAGTTCTGCACGCCCAGATACGCATTTCTGCAAACTTTGACTGGAATTAACACCAGGAGGATTAAAATGGATTAATCAAATTTTAGGTTATTTTTATCTTTTTTTTTTCCACGCAATATCAGGCCTATAGTATTGCCCTTGAAAGCCTCTTGTACCTCGCTTTTTGAAACACACACACATAAAAAGCACCACATAAAAGAAAAAAAAAATCAGCTATGAAGCCTGAGAAAGTAATCCTAAAATAAACAAATGCAAAAATCTCTTCCATAAAGCTTTGACTCAGCTTGCAGAACGAGTGAATTTTAGAAATGGCTCGATGTTGCAACATTTAGGCAGTTATTTAAACCCTAACAGTGTGACATTTAAATGGCCTTGAGCAGAAATGTTATGCTGCTTAATAGACAGTGTCGTCTCATTCCAGCACTATCACTTTTTGTGTCTGTTAAGCTGCCTGATGCTGTTGAACACTCGCAGGCAGTCAAGTACTTTGTTTACTGGCAGGACAAACACAGTGGGGCAGCAAGTCCAGTGCTGCTGCCTTGCTCAGGTACAGAGAAATGCCCTTCACCTGCCGGGCCCCAGCAGAAAGGGAGGGGCCAGGCACCCACAGGTACCGCACAGAGCCAGCGCGATGCTGCGCTCCATGGAATGAGATCTGCCTCCCACCCAGGGGGGGGACTGAAGGTATCTGTCACAGCTAACTGGACTCCTGTGTCACAGGCTATTAATAATCTGGGAGGCTTACAGGGCCATTTTTATAATATATTTGTGGGTTTGCTGAGCAATGAGCTCCTCTGAATATCCTCAGAGCTGCCAGATTTCCATCAGCATCCATTACTTTCACTGCAAACTCTATGTTCATTTATATTTCCCTTAAAATTACCAACAGTCCCACATCACATCAGCACTTTGTTCGCTATCCTCAACCATCCCATCAGCTTGGTAACGAGGAACACAAACTACTTATCACCTTGTAGCACACACTGCTCCAAGGATGGTTTTTTTCCTCTCTTTCTATCCAAATCAGGTCAGAGTTGGTTGTTGTCTTGTGGCTCAGAGGCTTCTCTGTATGCAAAGCCTTTTGTTTATGGAGGCTGCACAACTCCTCTCCCTCAGGTTAAAACACTTTTTGACAATGGCCCACGTTCAGTTGCACTGTGCACTGCTGTGGTTTGGAACCAACAGCTCACAGATGGAGAAGACTGAAAAGACACTGATGAATGTATCTAAGTGTTTTCCTACATGTGTATTATAAACCAATTCTGTATTTTTTTTGGGTGTCATTGGTATTTAATAACACATCTGGATCTGTTTTGAGAGGTTGTCTTAATAAAGTCCATCATTTTAGACTAACATGTTAAAGTACTACAACACACTCCTATAAAATAGAGTGTTATGGCTCTTTAAAACTGAAATAACTCTGAACTGCTGAAATGGATGAGATCATTGCTTCATCCTTTCCAAGCATTGTGATCTTGAAAGGCTGGAGTACATGACAAAAAAAAAATTATAAATCAAATAGACTCAAACTATTTTTTTAAAGTACTTATCTAAAATAAAACATTTGATCACCTATATATTTAACAACAGAGCAGCTCCTACAAAAGCAGCAACAAGCTTCAGAACTAATATTAATATATTAAGCTGAATTAGTCACTTTGAGCTCATTTGCATGATCTGTAGAAGGAGAGTAAACAGAGAGATACCATTTGTTTGAATAAGAGAAAATAGAAAGGTCAATGTTCTGACCCAGAATTTAGGAAATTATTCCATTCCTAAGGTAATCAGTCTGTCATCCAAATAATTCTCTTCTTGCTCATTACAAGAAACTATAATAAAAGCCAAGTTGACTGTCTAAAGTTGCTATGGCATTTAGATATACAACAATTTGGCCCATGACCTCCAGTAGTTGAGTTCCCAAGTCTTCAAGAATGCAAGCTTTTCTCATACACAGTTTTCCCAAGAATGTTGCTCAAATCTCTCGTTTGGAAATCAAACAGTAGCTGATATGGGTTACAGAAGGTATCAGCTACACCCAGCCCCAATCTACCCCAAACAGCTAAACTATCCCTGTGAAGAGCTACTCACCTCCAATTGAAAGCACTTGGTCATAAAAAAAAGTTCATACTATTTATTCAATTTCAGAGGAAGATAGATGTTTTCTAATACAGAAAAAGAGAAGCGAGAAGAAGAGAATATATCCTGATACTGCTGTTCTCAGCGACTTCATACACAGACATGTGGCTCTTTGGCTGCTCTCAGCTTCGTGTGCATGGCAATGCTGAGCAACAATAACTCACCACCCTCACCTGCTTCAGAGGAAGTTGTGAGATTCTACTGCTCTCATCACACAGTTTCCACTTTTTTGGGAACACAAACAAGTTCACTGCCTTTATCAAGGAATTTTCAACAAAACTGCAGTTTTTGCCCCATATTTAAAGGTACCTAATTTAGGATATCTAATTGATTAAAAAGCAGCATTAACTCATTCAATTATGTTAATCAAGATAAGCACATGTATTGAAATAATTGTATCGCATTACTAGATCAGTTTGAACAGGATTTAAAAGATCCATTAGGACATATATCTCAATACAGAACTGCCTCAGCTAATGTGTCAGAATGGTACTACTGTAAAGCAGGCACATTGTCTCTTCTATGTGAAAAGACATAGCTCTGCCTTTATGAAAATAACTAAACACAGTGATATTGCTTCAGAGAAAATGCAATTTACCAGGTTACATCTTCTATTATTTATTGTTAGGATGTATTTTATTCTGGTTTTCCTTGAAAATTTCAGATCAATACATGCTGCCTTTGATACTAATCCAAGCAGTAACTCACAGAGTGAAGGATCTAACCACAAAGTAAATAATGCTATCTGCACACGTGGCAGATGGCTGAAGAAGTTTAGAAATGAAGTAGACATCAATGAACCAAAAATGGGGATAACAGCAAAGGCAGAAGAACAGAGGCAGAGCACCATGCCCCTCTTTTGGTCTGCTCCCAACCCACCCAGGAAGAGCAGGAGTCAGCCAAGCTTCCCAGATTTGACAGGCCCTGCACACTCACCCAGGGCTGCTCAAAACTGTAAGTGCGTCTCCTGTCTTCCACGTCCTCGTCCTGCTTTGCCTGCTGGAACTCCTGTCTCAGGCGCTGTATCCGGTCGTGATTGTTGGGGGTCGATCTGCTGCTAGAAGAGGAAGGATGGAAATGATCAATAAACTTAGGAACTGCCACCTGCAGCTGAGACTGGGACTGCTACTGCAGTGCAGGGCTACAGACCTTAAAATCATTTACAAGCATTTAGCACGAAGATCTTCAGTTTTTTTAAAGATTATTAATGCTGTTTGTCTGATAAAGAAATTTCAGATGTTGCAAGGACAAGTTAAATAAGAATATTTCTAAAAAACTATGTCATAAGTTGTTGGCACCTTTTAAGTACATGTCACTTCTAGAGAAAAGGAACAGATATAGTGGTGTCAGACTTAACATAAAGGGAAATAAAAAGTCCTAATGATGTCTGCTACTGAATAAACAAGAAAGATACTTTTCCCCAATCAATAAACTGTAGTACTGTCCAATCTTTATTCACATCAAATTAATTACAGTGTCTGGATGCTCTACCTATATAAAATTTGGTTATTTTCCCCAATCAATAAGAACCTGTCATCCCTTAGTTCTGTTTTTAACAAGTCTTTTAAATTGATCAGTCTGAAAGCATTAAAAGGCTTGGGGCCAGTAAAAAGCCATCCATCTGACAGGGCCATAGGCAGGAATGGATCTGGGCAGCAGACAAGAGCTGGCTTCACTTGGCCCACAGACATTGGTGGGCTGGGGAGGGCTCAGTCCCAGAGGTACTGATACAAACCAGCACACCCAGACCCTTCAAAACCATCAATTTTTCCACCATGCCCAGTAATCCACGTTCCACAGCGCAGGTGCACGTGAAACCGTAATGAAACATGCAAAGGAATGGCTTATTTCATGGAGAAGGGGGGAAATGGGTATTTATTAATCTTGTTGACATTTTTCCAGCTGTGCAGCTCCTACCTGACCCTACAACCCCACTCCTTCAAACATGTTAATGTGGGAATCACAGAAAGCCTGACAAACAAATATGTTATATCAAGACTAACCAGAAGCATTTTAATCTATCCTTGCAGGCTTCTTGTACCCTGCATTTCTTTGTTTATTTCAAAAGAGCTGATGAGGAATGGACAGCCATTACTTTGTTTCAAAAGAGTAATCTGCAGAGACAATGGAAGGCAATTCCATAGATTTCTTTTCTTGGACACAGGGTACAATAAAAGTGGATTTACATCCTACGTTTTCCTTCGTATGAAAAGAGACAATTCTAGAGTCCATTTGTGACTGTTTCCCATGTCTCTTGGGACAGGTAGGTGCAGGGGATTGGAGGCTGAGATGTTTGAGACAGTACCTCCCACTCTTTTCAGTGCCAGTAAATAGAGTTTATCAGTACTAGGTAGGCCAGACATAAAAATTAGTATTGTTCTGGAAAAGGATAATTTTTTAAGTGGTTTGGGTTGATTTTTTTTTTTTTTTTCATTTATTTGAACCCAAAGGCAAAGAAAGGAAGGAATTTAGAGAAGTGTTTTCTTTCATGCTTTTTTTTTATCCCAAATGGGAGCTTTAGGAAATGCTTTATTTGTAGGGGAAGTCAATTTCTACGTTCAAATTACCATTTTGAAAAGTACAATTAAAAGAAAGCTTAATTTAGAACAGGTGGAAATGAAACACTGGTATTTTCAAAATTTCCACTTCATTGTAGGTGTGTTGCTAATTTTATTTCCTTAATTCAACTTAATTTTGTGAAACAGCTTATCTCCATTTACAGTTTTATTTTATGTAATTTTATTCCTTATTGTCAAATTTTGCCCAGCTTTCCTATACAACCACTTGGTTTTTTCTCATGCATTGCCATACACTTCACATTTTAAAGGGATTCATCACAATCCCATACAAGACATACAAAACACTTTTAAATGGACTGTTGATTTTTAAATCTGGTATTGTTAATCCAACAAACAAGTAGTCCACTGCTTTCTACACAAGTGTTTTCTGCATGATAAATTGCACTTAAAAAAGCAAAAATATAAATATTAATATTTCAGGTATAAGAATATATGTTTAAAAGAGAAAAGTCATTGAATATCTGTGCAAAAATTACTATAAAAGCGCCATCCATGGAAACCTTGTAGTACTCACGATGATGGGCAAATAATCAGCATTCCATAATCGAGGTTGTTTCAGATTTTAGGGATCATAGTGCAAAAGTGACACTGAAGAAGTTCCCCCAATGACAAAGAGACTGTAAACCCAAAAAGTACTGCACTAAAACTTGTGCTTTATACAAGATACACTGCACCAGCCCCAAAATGGGCCACTGGAAGGGTTATTACAGATCTGAGGGCTTCTGCATATTTTTTGATAGTTATTCATTAAAACAATTACCTTATCAGAGGAATAGCAAGAAAATGCATAGTGTCCATGCCGTGAAGCCAAAAGGTGCCTGTTCCCAAACAGCAAATGCATGAACTTTACATTCTCTACATTGCAAAGAGGAATAACAAAGGACAAGGAGGATCCTGGGATTTATGATTCACTTGTCTCCAGACCTAAGAACTTATTTTAATGCCAAAAAAAACCTTACAAAAAAATGAAAAGAAAGAAGTCAAGCTGATTTAAGAAAATTTATTCAAACTTATTAAAGTATTGATAATGGCAGAGAAGATAAATCTTTTAACAATACTTCTATTTTATCTGAAAAGCAAGGGACATGACTCAGTTCTAAAAAATTGCAAAAGAAGTGAATTATAAAAAGGACTATTTCACAGAAAAGAAAGAAAAAAATTAGAAACAGGCACTTCTGTGTCTACTCAAATTTCTTTGAGCTCAAAAAGTCTCTAAGAAACAGTGAGATCAAGTGGGTTGATAATAAAAAATTAAATATTTTTATTTAGAAGAGGAAAAGGCAGACAGCTAAGGAGGCACTAAGACACATTTCTTAAAAGATTATTTTAGAGCCTAGATTCACCTCCTTTGGTTTACATTTTCATTTCCACCTTGTTCTGATTTTCTAGGTTAAATTATAGCTGCCTTAACCTCCTCACCACTGAGGGATTGCACATCTCTGTCCTGGCCTGCCATGCTGTCACCTCTTTCTTTTCATGCCTTTCTTCATCCAGTTACTCTTATCATCAGTGCTTTTTTTGCTGGTTTTTATGTCTCCCATTGCACTCCCTCTGCACTCGGGGAACACTTGGTACACCCACTTGGTATCTCATCCAACTCCCAATTAGTACTTCTAGAAGAAGGGGAATGTAAAAATCATAATCACAAGGGGAAACTGCCACCAATGAAATTTTGGAGTCAACATTGCAAACCTAACTTTATTCCTTTTCAGATCCCAAGATGTTCTGCTCTATCTACAAATCTTTATGTAAGTCACATCATTATCTCTTGGGGCAGAGCTAAACAAATTATATCCCGTGTGAAGTGTCTTTGCCAGTCTAAAGTAAAATGGATTTTGACTTATTGGATGAACTGACCCCAGAAAAATAGGGTCATATCAATAGACTATTAGGGTGCAGGCTGCAGGTGTTCTTGCTGCTTCAATTCCCCATTGTGGATGTATGGGGCAAGTCCTCAAAAGTTCAATTAAATGTGTCATTTTTTGTTCGAGTCCTTCATTCAAATGCACTGAAAATCTGAAGGCAAATCCACCTCAAAGAATTCAGGACTATTAGCAGGAAGGAGGGAGTTTACCTTGAAATCCATCCAAGATCTGTTGAAGATTTTACCTAGGCTAGCTTTAAAATTTTTAGCAAAACAGGAATTACAACTCTCTACAGTAACCACAGCTTGCCCAGACAGCCTTCCCTTATGCCTACTTAATAACAGGATGGCTGTGAATTTACAGAAGACAATTAGCACCTCCTAGCACCAGATACCAGTGATGTTCTTCTATCAAAGTGCTCCCAATATTAAATGTTCTTAAAAGAAATAAAATTCCAAGAAAAGGCTTTTAGGGCCAAAGTTTACTTGGGTTGCAAAGCATCTGTGCTTTCTTGTATCACAGCTCTACTTGGCACCCCATTGCCTTCCATCTGCAGATGGCACATTTCACAATCAGTTGTTTTTTGAGTACTGCTTCAAAACACCACCAGCAAGCACAGACTAAAAATGCAACAGCAAGCAAAGCTTAGATAGGCCAGGGCTGTCACATATTTCCAGAAACAAGCAGTTGCAGCAATGGCCATCAAGGTCTCAGATCATTAAGCAATGTCTCAGTGTGATGTCATGCACTGATGTGCAGAGCTGTATTCCTTTCAAAACAGTCAGATTTTCAATGTGATAAAGTAGATACAGGCATGCCACTGAACAAGGATGACTAAAGCTTTGGGAAAAAAATTTATTGGCCTGAAAAAGCATGGAAAAAGGTCTTAACAACACCACCAGGCAGTCGCAACTTGACTAGAATAACCAAAAGGTTAGTAAACAAACAGTGTTCTTTACACCTTGAAATCTTCTATCACACAGTTGAGCTGCTGGGGCCTTGCTGGCCTGACCAGCTGCTTAGATCTCTAGATAGCAGTAATAAAACACAGATGGGTTCTTATTTACTTCAAGCTGGCAAATAACTATCCCCCATTTGTACAGATTCCTTTTCGTTTGAACAGATTACTTGAGCCATATTCAAAATTAAGGTCTGAATATGTATCTACCTCTGTTTACACACAGAGAGGAGCAGGAAACAAATATATTTCCATCACACTGATGGCTGACAATGTGGCTATGCCATGGTTGGTAGCACACATCCTTACCAGAGCATAGGACTTACTGAATGTCTACAAAATTGTCCCTTTCTTCTTGAGCAGGATGAAAGAGCCCAACAGAAAGCAGAGTGGTGACAATCTAATATAAAAACTTCTGCTACATTTACTGGAACTCGAGCACCCTCTCGCCACAGTGCTTAACCCCAAGCAGATGGATTTGTCTGTTTCAGATAGCCCTTAAGGGTGAATAAGCAGAAACTGTCAAGTTATTTCAAAAAGTCATGGACATAAAATGGAATGAAAGTGTGCCCTTTACCAGCCTTAAAGTTATCACCACGTCCCAATGCACAGCCTGCTGGTTTGTTCACTTTAAGCAGATTTGCTAATCATCAGTGACTCAGATGACTGTGCCCACACAGTGCAGGGTGAGGAGGGCTGAGCAGCAGCACAGTTTGTACCCTCTCCTTCCTGCCACCAGCTTGCCACAGCAGGTTGATCTTTTCCTACTATTTTGTTCTCTGGTTTATTTTTTGACATCTAAATGCCACACCTCAGGCTTAAGTCAGTGTACTTGATTTGGCTGGTCCTCTCCTTCCATTGTGCCCTACATATGGTCCTTTTCTGAGACATCAGGGAATTGATTTTTCATGAACACATGGATATCAACACATACAGACACGGCACACAAACAGGAGCAGCCATGGACGGTGCCGTATAAAAGAGCTGTTACATGATTACAGAATTGCTACAGTCAGTCTGAGAAAAAAATTAGCTGAGCAAGAGATCAAATTTGCTAAGACTACAAATGTACTTGTGCCGTGGTTGTAACCTGGAAAGAGGCATAAAAAGCCTTATTCCACACTAATTTTTTTTCTTAAGTGTCAAAGAATTTATTGAGAATAAGGCATAAAAAGGTAGGGGAGAGGTGTTAAAAACCAAAAAATGTATGAATTACAAAACTGCAAATAAAAATAGTTTCTCTGCACAAGCTTCATTAAGTTTTATCAGCTAGTATCTTGGGTTTTTACACTCAAACCACAGGTCATAAATTCACAGTAAATCCCCCATATGTTCACCAAACACCTGAATTCAATTTCTCTTCTGGTTGTGAGAAACAAAATGTGCAGCTCAAATTAATTATGCATGCAAAGTTAGTTTCTAACAAGGGCAGCTTCTTGCATGCTGAAGGGTATACATTCTACCAGAATTTTTTTCCCCCAGATCTTTTTCAATTTTGGCTTATTTCTACTGTTCACATGGTTATAAAACTCATCCTCTCTTGTCATTTCATATTTCCTAAATGAACACAGAGCATAATAGATCCTTTAAAGTCTGCAGATTTTAAAGGCAGTTAAATTCAGGGATTGGCTTAATGTGACAGGCAAGAATAGTATGTTACCTGTACACATCCCTACACACTTCAGCATACTAATTTCATCAAAAGAGGATTTAAACTTTAGGATTTATGTCAATATGTATGCATGTGAAATCAGCTCACTGGGAATTTTAGTGTCATTCCAGTTTACCTTCCCAGCAGAAGTTCAACTGTAATACCATGAAGTGCATAAGTCTCCAAACTCACTCACTCACTCCCTTCTTTAGCAAATAAAATTAATTTCCAAATTTTGACATTGTGTTTAGATGATCATTTAGCATAATTTCAATAGAGGAAATAATTAAAAATTAAAAAGATACACCTCTCTTCTCCCGATTAAAAAGGTAACGTCACATGCTCTAAATTCAGCACTCGCTTCTGATGTGATGGCCATAAATAAAGTGGAGAGGTGGGGCTGATGGGGAGGTCACTTCACCACAACAGTCTCTTCCAACTTTCCAGACTAGATTGGAGTCCCTCTGTGGCCCTTCTGTAGCAGGGCCATCATTTTACAACCAGTGAAATACGAAGAATGCACCCAAGACCCTTTTTATTGCCACCATCACTCTTCCTTATTAGCCTGTCAGAGCCTGCACACCGGAGACTGAAATCCAGTCTTACTTTTCAGTGGACTTCTTCTACTAAAAGGAAAAGCAGAGATTTTAGGAGCTTGCAATAAACATCTGAAAACAGATACTCAGCTACTGGGTTATCACACAGTCTAAGCCTTACTTTCGAGCTGTTAGATTTTGCAGATATAAGCCAAGCCAATTTTCAGCCACACGCAACTTGTTACAGCTGTTGTCATAGGGTATTGCATTTTCTGAGTCAGAAAAGAAACAAAAAGGAAAAGAAAAAAGAGAATGCCACAAAACCTAAAAGAAAATACAAGACATCTCACTGTGAATTTCTTATGAGAATGTTGAAAGAAATAACGGAAATACACAGGGAAAGATTTAATTAATAATGAAAAAAACAAAAATTAAAAAAAACCCTAGTGATCAAGCAAGAGAGAAATTTGCACTTTTGATTCCAAACGAAATACAAAATTACTTCAAAGTCAGGTGGTGAGAAATGGGTTCTGACCTAAGAATCTTCCTATCCTAACTGGAACAGACAGTGATGGCTCCAGTGCTGTTAGGTCTGATGAACATCCACAATTAGACCTCACAGGCTACTCTGCATCAGAGTTGCCTGGCACAGAAATACAAAGGCATTTAACAAAGACCACAGAGAAGAAATCCCCTCCTGGACCTAGCTGGCCATTCCTGTGCCAGCAGAAGGGATCATCCAGAAGATCCCTAGCAGGCTTCAGGCCATGCCAGCCTTTGTTTCCATTTAAGCTAATCCAGCTGCTTTGCTGGAAGCTGTTTTGGGAGAGCTCCCTCTGATCTCTCAGGATGAGACGTGGGGACAGAAACCTTCAGCAGAGGGGCAGCAGAAGCAGCTAGGGAGCAGTCACATTTTAAAGCACAGCAGGATTTGCAAAAAGGAACATCTGTCCGTGGCCAGCACCACCTGTGAGGTGTGAATGCTGTGACGTAGGTACAGCCCAGCTCCCTCCAGCACATCTTACACGACTCAGCTTCTGCTGACACTGCGCCTTAAACCTGCTTCAGAGCCCAACTCTAGGCAGCACTGGAGTGCAGGAAAAGCATGTGTCTTTTCATGGGAGGCATCTAGCAACATTAAGAAATAGAAAAAAAATAATAAAAAAATATCCTGATTGCACCAAGGACAAACCAAGAGTGATATTCAAATTATTCCAATTTTTCAAATTTCCAAAATGGAAAACAGATTTAGAAAAAAGAATTATTTAAATAATACACCATTAAAAATATAGTGTAAATGGTGAAATTTAGCTCTGTTTCAATGCAAAATCTGACTTTAAAAGTATTTAGATCTCGATTAAGGCATTGATATAAGTTATACTTAAACTCAGAAAATATTTTATGTTGTTTAGTTCTCTTTAATTAGAGAAAACACTTAATAAATACGTACCAGGGTGTTGCAACTAACAAACCAAAATAGAATGTTTTTGACTCTTGTGAACACTTGCCCTTAATAAACTGACATCTTGTTTTAAAGTATTCATTAAACTACAGTATCAAGCAATACATTGCTAGACTAACACTGATCTATGGACTAAGACATCTCTTAAAATGCCTGAACATTAAAAAAGATAATACATTACACCAAGTCCACATATCTTCCCCTGTCCTTACCAGCCTCTAACATAATTATAGTATAATTATTTCTGTACTTTGACAGAGGGGCTATTGCATTATAAATCTTCAAATAATATTTTGATTGATTTTACATTATATCTTACTTTGACTATAGACTAATTTCAAACTGCAGGATGAGAAATCCTTCATCAAAAACAAACAAAAATGACTTGGCCTAAGGATACCAAATCTAGGCAAAAGCTGAGGGGACTCCCTTTGATAGTAGATTAGAAACTCTATATAAAACACAGAAAATTGTGGGATTGTTGTTTTATTTTTCAAATTAGATAACTTGCAATCTCTAAAATAAACTTTAAATCTTAACTTGCTATTAAGCATTTCATCATCCAGTGCCTGTGCACACAATACAAATCAACCAAGAAAAAAATAAAATCAAAGCTAAGATTCATTACTTGAATTGATGCCTAAGTTCACCCGACTGTTGCCTTCTTATGAAGTTTATCACTAAGATTTACACTGATTAGCATGAAAACTAATTAAGATTTTTTAATTGAATATTATATGCATAGGGAGAGTAGAAACAAATCTCAGTATTATACCTTGCAAAACAAATGATTTCTGGATAAATCCTTTCAGGACTATACTTTAAAAATGAAGATTTTAGTAAATAGATGTTTTAATTATGGTTTACCACCACACTCTCTTGATTGACTTTAAAACTATTAAGTTGCTGTGAAATTACAGTTGGATTAAAAAAAATAATCAGTTCCAGAAAAGGACAGAAAAAACCAGCAATGACCTTTTATCCCAAAACTCACTTGGTTATTTAGTCAGTTAGGTGGAACTCAACTTTTACTACTTGAGATATTTTCAAATTATTTCACTTATTTCTCCTCTTGGATAAGCTAAGTATGTCTTTTCCTCAGGAATTCTTTTCCAGATGTATTGTGCAGGATGCCCAGTAATCGCTGAGGGTCTCACTATGCTTTGAAACACTGAATTAGAAATCTTGAATCCTAATATTTCCTGCCATTGGGCTGTTTAATCTCAACCAAGTGCAGATTTCAGAAACTCAAAAGCATGTATCTCTCCTACTGCAGATAAAATACACCATTTACTTGTAATACCACTTCAATATTTTGCCAAGACAGTAAGCCTGATAAAGGCTATAGAAAAGTTGATTTATTTACCAGGAGAAGGTGAGATTTTTTGAAACCAACTGTAATCATTTAAAAGGCAAGTATGTAGCTCAAACTACTCACCAGGACCCTTTCTATACAAAAATACAGAGAAATAAGTTATTCCAGAGGGCAATCACAGTATTTGTCTTTGGATGCAATTATTACTCTCAAGAGCTCATTACTTTTCTTCTCTGATGAAGAAGAGCAGAGGGACAAGCTCAGGACAGTTTTAGACAATTATATTAGGATAGATGAATCTACTCTAGATGGCTAAATTGTGCTCAAGGTAGGTGGAAAACGAATCATCCTAAGAAATCTGGTACTAGAAACGCCTGGTAGGAGGTGATGGTCAACCAGCATAGCAGTATAACCCAATACTTTAATCTTCTGGCAGAAAAACTCATTAGAACAAAACTAAGTTGCTCAGCCTTTCTGTGTTTGCATTCACATAATCAGAAATGGGGAAGAGCTTTTTCTAAAGCTTGAATAAAGTTCATGCAATAAACAGATCTCATTTACTTTAGTATAATTTTAAGGATTCTTTACAGAGTATGCTATGCTACTGTTTGTAATTGTTCTTTATGAAAAAAACCCTTAAATTTCTTAGTTTCTGAAGCATATAGAAGGATATAGGCATGTCTGAGATAAGCCAAGGACTGTAACACAATAGTTTTTGTGGTCAAGGTCTCATCACTATGACTGATTTTTATCTCAACTTTTACATTACTTCAGTAAATGCCATGAAGTTTTCTTGGGTAACATAATTGCCATATGCTTTTTAGTAAATAGGAAGAAATTAAACATACATCAGTAATTCCACTTAGTGCATCAAAATTATTTTGCATGATATTGGAAGTGCATTACAAAGTTACAATAGTATTATTTCTCGTTGTTATTCTTGTAGTCTCTGGGTTGATAACGTTTCATTTTGACACCATAATGGTGTCTCTGGGGATTTTGATGACAATGTGTTTTGACATCATGTTAAAATATATCCAAACTGATATCACTTTATTTTGTCATCATTATCTAGTTGGATTTCTAAGATACTGCTTTTTTTCTGACATCTTTAATCAGAAAGATTTCAGTCCAAGTGGCAAGTGCTAAAAAAAAGTTTTGCAGATATCAAACAAGACTGTGTAGCACACACTACTGCTGCTCAAACTCGCAGTGGCCTGATACCCCAAAACATACCTGATTTGTCACATGGTACAGGGCCTCAGATCATAAAACATGAAAATGCCTTTTCTTCTGCAGCATGATAATAAATATAATAAATTGTACTGCAGTTCTATTTCAGACACTTGAGGCAGGAGGCCCAGCAGCAGAAACGCTGCTGTAAACCAGACCCTTCTGCTGCCGTTGGCGCGTCTGACATGGGTCCCTGTACAGAAACCAGAAATAATTCCTGAAGGCTATTAAAAAAGTGAGATTTCTAATTCGTAAGCTTTGCTGAAATGGAAATTGCTACATATGTGATTCTAACTAAAGAACAGCAATGCCAGTTCCTATACAGAGCTCTAAAATGCATCTCTGGGCTTGAGCTTTAACTAGTGCAAACCTGCCTAGACCCACTGAAGCCAACAGAGCTTTCAGAATTTATTGGACATTTGAAGACCTGACCGAGGTTTTGGAGGAAGAAAAAATTAATAATTTTCAGTTCTTAAGCTTCTTGTTAACAGTATGAAATTCAGGGATTAATTCTAAAACAATTTGCTATAGACATTATCTGGTATAAGACATCCCTGGCTGCCAGAAAGATTTACATCATACCAAGTGGAACATGTCCACTTACAGCTATATCACTCAGTTTCTTCTTTTTTGTTATTTACTATTTCTTCATTTTTTCTCTACAATGAGTTACACAGCAGCTCCAGGGAAATCAACACATTACATGTACTGAGAAGTATATTTATTCAGCACAGCAGCTCAAGTTCTACTTACTAAAATGATTGCTGATAAAATCTCTAATTTTAAGCATTAATGCATAAGATTTTTCTGCCATTCAAATCTGATCAAAGAGATTAAAGAACTTTTTCTTTTCCCTGCACTCTCCTAAACCATAATACTTAACAGAAATTGCTTGTATTATCTTATTTCAGAGAGCAGGCTAGAACTGAGACAATCCCTTGATCCCAGTTCATGAATAAAGCATTTAATGGACTGCACTTGTCAAAGGACACACTAAGCATTTGATCTATACAGTAAACAAATATCTATGAAAAGCAACCCCCCCAACAAAAAAATGCCATTGCAACTCATTATTTAAGATATTTTCCTTCTTTCCTCTCTTATTTCAGGATTAAGACTCTGAAGGCATTGATGGGATGACAGACTTGCATTGAGATAAAAACAGAATTCTTCTAACAACTGATTACAACAATCTATATTCCAGGGAAACAGTTAATCAGGCCACCTATAGTTCATGTACAATCACTAGAAGATTGTATATGAATAGAAGGAATTAATTGTTACAACACCAGAAAATGTATAATTATTTAAAAAGTGACAAAAGGCTAAGTTGTACCCTGACATTCCAACACTCTGCATCTTTTTGGAGAGTTTCCTTTGGGTATTTCCAGCAAAGGAGAACTTCTGCCAGCAGAAGAAAATGAAGCTACAGAACTGTGAGCCTACATAACTATGAACCCAACCGACCTGAAGGATTTGATACATACCTACAAAATGCTCTTTCATGCTTTCAGAAGACAAGATGAAATATTACAAGCAAGTAACTGCAGCTATTACCATAAGCAATACTGCAAAGCCAGTTCCATTTAATGCAAATTATAGACTTGTTCCTACTGTCATCGACCATCCTTCACTAGGCAAAATCCTAGTAGGCTGAAATGTCTGAGAGGCACATATATAAGACTATGTCAATTTTAACAATTATTTATTTTTAAAAGATATTTAAACCGTTTTTTCTACCACATTTTTTCTACCTCAATTTAAAACTCAGTGCAGCTTCTTCAATTATCTTAAAAAATAAGAATTGCAATTAATTTCTTAAAAATCTTTTTCAATTCAATGAGGCTTATTAATACAATGAGCTGTTAAGTGACAGACTAATGAAACATCATCACAAAACTGCACTGGTATTAAAGATTAATCTCTGAAATAAGCTCATAATGTAGTACAGACTTTGTAATTCAAAGGTTATATTGTAACAGGTCACACTGTTTTTTTTTTCATGTCTGACTGCCATGGTCCTGTAAAGAGAGAAGCAGTACCAGACATTGCCCATCACCTGTGTAAGCTCCAGCCTTCTTTACAAATTATTACTCCCATACAAATGGTAAGAGAAACTCCATGAGGATCTACTGGAATTTTCAAAAAGAACTAAGGCAAGACATGGCTTCCAGAGGGCAGTTTATGATGCTATGCTGCTAGTTCAGTTCCCACGAATTTTCCCATCTGAGCTACACAGTAATTTGCTTTCTAGGGAAACCAAAACCAGAAATTAGAGGCTATGTAAGTAAAGAATGATAAATATCCTCAATAAGCAGGACCCACAAAGATCTGATTTTGCTGCACTTTTGCTATTTACTTTTTATTATTTTTGCCAGATTTCTGCATCATTAAGCATTACTCAAATAGCAGGATCCTATCAGCAGCAGACACTGCACAGACTGCCTACAACCAGTCCTTAGCCAATGATTTCATAGTTTAAGAACAGATTTGCTCTTGCACAATGGAGGCATACACACACTTGTGAAATGTTCCTTTTCCCCAGAACAAATGCATGCAGTGAGGGCTCAGCTCAGTGACTTACTGAGTGACTGCAAAAGGAGCCAAGCTAGGCAGGACTACCCTGGAGACACCTAAAACCAGACGAATTAGCTATTAGAGCAGGCTGCTAAAGTCAGAGTACCTGAATGAGAACTCAGTAATGATACTTGAAGAAATTCTGTGGGATTTCGGTGTCATCCAAAGTAATGGAGAAGTTCACGTCAGAGTTGCTCCCTAGGTCAGGAGCTGACTGGCACTCAAGATGGTGATGGTATATACCCTGACTATGAAAAGAGCTGGCAGAAAAAACTGTGAGTGATGTAACTACCAACTCATTTTTCTTATGTTGAAGTTGAGGAGCTACTTTTTACAATACATCATGATTGTTAAAAAGGAGAATCCTTCATGAGACTGTTCAACCCCTCCCTGTCTTCACAGCAGGCAATACTTACTCCAGCCACCCCCACACACATGGGAAGGGAGGTCAAGGAAGTCACAACACCTGGGGAAGTGACTTCATCTGCATCATTTTTACTGCCACTGAGTAAGAGACAATGTAGAAGTATAAGAACTCCCACAAACCATTCTGGGCATTTTTTAAATCAAATGTTAATTCCCTTTGTTGTGTACAGCGAAATGCTTCTTTTCCAGCTATAAAAGCTGGTATTGAGAGAACAATACAACTCTTTAGCTCATGGTACTCACTTAAAACAAGCCAAATGGCATGTCCTATTGTAGCTATGGCTCTGTTACTGGTGATCAATTCTGGTTGCATTTTTCCAGTTACATCACTCCTAGTAAATTACTTGCACTTGATGTAGACCAGGCCTAAAATGAGCAGAAAACAAAACTTTGGCCATTTTAATTTAAATTTTCATAATGGCAGGTCAAATTCATGTGAACTCTTTGGTGAATTGGTTCCTTTATTAGAACCCAGTTTAATTCAAATCAGAGTCTTCTACAGCGGATTAATTAAATATTAATCAAAAGTCCAGGGCAGTCTAAGCTTCTGTTCCATTAACCTAAATGTGACTCCACACAGAACCACAATGCCTTTTTTTCCCCCCTGCTCTATTTTGAAGAAGGCTTTTAGTTTTTTTTCCCGTTATGGTGCAACTCCTTGTAAATGCAGACATGCTATTTGCAGTGTATGTTTAAAGGTCGTGATTCTCTTTCCTTTTCCAATTAAAGCTGCTCTTAATCACAATTAAGCTTTCAAGAAACAATTAACAGAAGTCAAAACTTTTTTTCCATCACTATGTTTAAGAGATGTACAGTGTATACCCTCTATTACCACTGGTGTCACTGAACTAATTATGTGATGTTAAGGTTCACCCTCTTGGGTGTAAATTTTGGTCTGAGTTGACACTAAAAAGAAACATCAATTTATTAGGAGATAAAATTTGTTCCACAGTAATGGAACAGCTGTGTATATAAATTTATTGCAGCTTAATGTTCTCACACATAAAGCAATTAGAGCTTTCTGACAGACAGACTTGCTAAGTATAGTGTGGAGCATATAGTAATATGCAGTTACAGGCACAACATACTTAAGAGTGATCATATATATTCTGTACAGTAATATCAATTTCTCAAGCCTTCCAACCCTAGATGTGTCCTTAATTAACATAAGCGTATGCTTACAAGCATGTGAAATTTTCCTTTTCTGAGGAGGAACCTTTTCATGCCATGTCATTTTATTCACAGACACCTCTTGTGCTTAATTTGGCTTCTCTTTCTGCAGGAATAGACAGCCTAGGCCTGGTTCCTTTAGGTGGGCTTAATTGTTTTGAGGCAATAATGCTGTCATGAGATTGCTTAAAAAAAGATCCCCAAATTAAATAAACTACATATATTGTGTTTGGGATAAGTACTTTTATTTCTGGAACCATAAAGTATGAACTCATGGAACAAGCTGTGCTCATCTAGCATCATTTCCTCTCATCATCTGCTCCCAGCTAGCTGTAGTTGCCTTCAAATAGCTTCTAGGATATTTTTCCTTCCTTTCTATCTTTCCTATAGGACAATTATATTTAACTTAAGCTAAGGATTGTGGTTTTAAGGATATTGATCAGCAAGACTAGCAATGGAAACTGAGCATTATGGAGCAGTGGTGTACCCAACTAATGATATTTGATATATTTTTGTAGCATAGTAGAAGCTTGGGAAATATTAGATCTTGGACAAGGATACGTGGGTAATTGGGATGATAATCTTCCAGCTGATGGACTAAGTGGTTAGACTAAATGGAGTTATTCAAAAGACAGTCCTGAAAAAAAAAATCAGTTTCACTATGTGTAGGGGTACAGATATGTTGGTTTCTACAGGATTAAATTAAGTGACAGGGAGATTATTACTATAAAATAACCACATTATTTTTTTAGGCTAAGATTCTCAAAACTATCTAAAACAACTGTAGCGTGTTTCACTCTTTCTTTGAGCTGACGTTGAAATTCTGTTCTCCAAGCAAAATGTTCCTGTCCCAACCCTTGAGCCTCAAATACTCATGGAATAACAGTTATTTAAATTAAAGAACTGAATAAAATATCATATTATTTCCTCTTTCTTTTCTATTCCTTTCTTCAAATGGACTTTCAGAAAGATCAGTGCCCTAATCCCTCTGTGAGCTCTACCAGAGTCAGGGACACACGATGTGGGGCAAAGGCAGGAGCATGGCTTTTTCAATGGAAAAACACCTAGAGTGTCCTGCACTCACTGTGTATCAACACAGAGACATTTAGATCCTCAGGCACCCTTAAGGAAACCAGGGTAAGGTAGAAGAGGAACCTAAGAAAGTACCTCTGCAATGAGAGTCTGGAAATCCACTTGGTCACATGAGGAAGACAAATCAGTGGTGAGATGCTCAGAGTCCCTCTCAAATTGAAACACTGACAGCTAAAGCAAAAATTTATGAACAAAGAAGATAGGCAGGCATGTACATTTTACCCATGTTATAGTTCAAAGGGATGTGGTTATCCCCTGCTGAAACAGCAGCACAAAGCCCTTCTAAAAAGAGGAAACCTGCACAATGATACAGGTGACAACTTGAGCTTTGGTGGTGCTGTTATCATTAGGCCATCAAAATGCATAAGTGGTGCCAAGACACTCAGCATTTTTGTTTCACTGTCTTTTCTGCTTTTGTCTTTGAGATGACATGGGTCAGTGAATCTGAGCACAGTGCATAAGCCAGGAATTCTTAACTCTCACCACTTTGGCAAAAGTATTCTTCACCTGTCTGTGCTGCAGGTGCAGGAAACACTATCTAAAAAATTCAACAATATTTAACTTCAGTGGAGGACTGATCTAAAGACTAGTGCTTCTAGAAGAATCCTGAAGATAAAAAATGTCAACAACCTAACTAACTATTCTCTATTTTGGTATGTTTGCAGCCTACTAATTGAAGGAAACCGGCAAATAAAAAAAATGTTATTTTTAGTATTGTTGTTACAAACAAAATTTGAGCTACTACTGAAATTTAAATCCCTTATAAAAAGACTCTTCCCAGTAATTAAATATTTCTGCAGTTCCAGACTATTTAGTTCAGGGAATAATTTATTATAAACAAACTTTAAAAGAACATCCTATCTCCTATTTCTTTCACGATATACTGAAAAACCTAAATTATGGAGCAGTGGAGGGGTTTTTTGCCATTTCTCTTTTTTTTTTTTTTTTGGAAAACCATCACCTATCCACTACACTAAATAGATTCCTTTCCACTGTGCTGACAGCTGTTTCCCAGGTAACCAACCTAGCTAGAAGTTGACTTCAAGCAATGCAGGGGAACCAGTACTCACATCCCTTCATTTACATGTTTTGAGGAGCCCTTTTTAACAGATGAAATGTCCCCAGTGCCCCCAGCAGTCAACAGGAGCTGGGAGTATCCAGAAAGTAATTGAATAAATCTCATCAGCAGTCAAAAAATACCAGCTAAGGGCAATTTTATATACAGAACAGTAAATGCCATTGGCAGTTGGAAATTAAAACTATCCTCAGTGGTAAACCAGCAGGATTAGACTTCACACGAGCTGTCACTTTTCCGGGGTTCTACCTGATTCTTCCCTTTTCCAAAGGGGAACTGGGAGGAAAGCAGCAGGCATTTTGTTGCTACTTTCTATAATCAGAAGCCATTGTCCCCCTAACTTCTGAAAGCAACTGTTTAATACACTTTATTTCAGAAATCAGATTTCATCTGAGGTCAGCCAGCATTCTGGATTTCATGGTGACTGAAGTACATGCAATTCTAGTAATTTTTTTGTCCATCTATACTTTGCTGCTGTGTATTAATTGAAAACTGAATTACTCTTCAAGGCACTGGCTACATTTGCAAGTATCTGTTACACTTCTCTGTTGTTCTGGTTCAGGCACTTACTTTTTAGATCCATAGCATCTGATGCTGCAATGTAGAGAGCTGACAGAAAAGATTATATATTGAACAATTGAATAGTGCACTAAAGGAGCAAGATTTACCCTGTAAGCATACAGGGGCTTTTTTGTTCCCTAAGATAATGAAAAAGCTATATCTTTGGGAAATTCAATGCCAGATGTAAGTGGCTAGTATTGCTGATCATTCAGTTCCTAATAATGCTTGTTAAGGAAACCCTACTGAGCTTAGGTAGGTTTATTTTTATGAAGAGAGGAATACACTTCTTTCAGTTCCCCCACCTCCCCAGAGACTCCCCTTTTATTATGCTGGAGTATGGGGTTACAGATCCAACAAATGGGATGATCTCAACAATTATGTAGGAAATGCACAATGCCATACATGAATGAACATATGCACACCTGGCCTGTCACATGAAGACAGATGAAAGTATTGAACAATCATTGCACTCTGTTTAAAATAAAATCAGGCTTTGGCGTGTGGAACACAAAGTTATTTGCTCACATTGTGCTCAACTGTTCAGATATTCTGTCATCCAAGAATTTCCTATTCACAATTTCATTTCAGACACTGCTTTTTTTCCAGTGTTAACACAATGGTCCCTTATAGTTAGCTGCAATTTAATTTTCTTTTTCTCCTAGTAGTTTGGATCTGACTGCTGTCCAAATAGACCTGCTTTGAAAATTGACATTGTCTTCTCCCTTTAATATTCCATGAAAGACAGACCAACCACTTTGCCCAGTGAAACAAATGTCATCACAACTATTCCAGTTTCATCTAGAAAGACTCAATGGTGCCTCTTATCTAAATAAGCATATCTAGCAAATAATCTACCACGCTCTCAAATTCCTGCTTTGCCACAAGCTCTGAGGTCAGACCTCCTCAGCCAGGGTCCAAGAAGCAAACAGTGATGAATGGAATCAGCCTGCTTTGTGGTTTCTTAGTGCCTGTGGTGGAAGATACACCAGGACTTCCTGAATCTGGCCCATTTCCCTGTGGAACACAGAGAGTCTCTGTGAGACGGCCACTGCCACTCTAGAGCAGTACAAATAGGAGCAGTATGTGGAAGAGAGTAAGAGAAATTCGTTCTTCTTTATGTACTCACATGGGCATGGAAGAGGGCAGAATACTATGTAATTCACTACTGTCCCACATTTCTTCATCCAACATCTATTATGTTGGGTTTAATAATTTAAGGGAACTCCTTTTGCATAATCTAGTCAAGTCTCTTAAAATGACAGTGTGTTAACAACAGATCATATTGAGGGCTACACATACCATTTTCCTAAAGATTGTGCTTTTAATGTATTGCCTGCCTCTGAAATATGCTCTGGAGCTTACCGATTTCTAAGACCAGTTAAGAATTGGAATTTCTATGAAGTACAAAACTCAGACTCGGGTGAAAAGTCAAATACTAAATTCTTTCATCAAAGAAGCAGCTTTGGAAAAAGCTAGGATGCAGAAATGATGGAAAATATTGCTCGAAAATTATCTACCAAAATGAAATACTTCATTATTCCTTAAATCATAACATTCATTTTAATTCACCTGAACTATACATGTTCCATTTGGGATCACTTCAAGAAACACATGTGTTGTTCCCAAATTCCTACAGGCTCTCATGGACTGCAGTTGAAGTGGTTTATGCAGTTATTCTCCAATACTGGATTTTTCAGTAAAATGAGGTATTTCATGATGTACACCACAAAAATTCAAGCAGAAGCAAGAATATATTACCTTATGAGAGACAACATTCAATAAGATGGCACAAAAGGCTATATCCATGCTACATGGTGGTATCGACATGAGAAAAATTGTTTAACACATTAAAATATTTATTGTGGGTTGAATTGCCTTAACTGCAATCACACTATGTTAGAATTACACCTTCATAATGAAATATTTTTAATACAGAAAAATTAAAACCGATATTTTAGGAGGTTCCAAGGATTTACTAAACCTTGCTAATCAAAAAATTTTATCATAATTTTAAATTAAAGAAAAAAAAAAGAGAAATAAAAAGAATTTATTTCTTATTTGTACAGCTCCATGGAAGCCATATAAAAATCCACTGGAAAAGCATCCACTTTCAGTACCATTGGTGCAAAAACCCCAATCCGCTTCAGAAATAATGGGCAATCTATGTTTTCTGAAATTAGCTACAACAGCATAACTGCTGGGTGAGGCAAACAGCATTTTACAGGCTGGGTTTTTCCTCAGAGTGAGATCCTGAGGCTGGTTATAAAGGTGTCATCTTCTGTAATCACTTCTGGTGCTCAAAGCAATTACTTTTCAGTGGGGAAAGCAAGTAAGAGAACAATAGTATACAAGAAGAGAGTTCAGTAGTTTGTAAACCTTGACCCTTCATATCATTCATTTATTGACCAAATCAATAAAAGAAGTGTTTTATGTTTAAAGGACTGCAACCCTCATCTCAGATGGCACATGGAGCACCGTGAAGCTGGTGGCTGGTAAGGAGAATTTAGAGAAGAAACTTGTTTAAGATCTAATCCCTTCACAAGGACCTTTCCCTCCTCTGTTCAAACAATGTGAGAGTTTTGTACAAGTAAAATGCTTGTAAGGGAGATGAGAAACAAGACACAAACACTTCACCTCCTGCCTCATTGTCCACTAGCAAGCAAAGGGTGTCTGAGATGGAGGGGGGTGAGGCAGAGATGATTACGAGTGCTCATGGGAAGTCTGGGAGAGGCAGGTGCTGCTGCTGCAACCACAGTGTCAAAAGTCAGGAAAAGAAGCTGCCCAGTAAAAGCATATGATAGTAGGCCAAATTTGCTAAATGGAATGTGTATTTCTCCCCTACCTACTCTCTCCCAAAGGCTTTGAGTTTATGTGTCAGAGACTTTAAACACTAACAGGACACTGCAGGAAGCAAATATTAATGACCATAGTGTGAAAGAGCTGTTTCTGAGTAAAGAGAAAGGGTTTCTAGAGGTTTTGGGCTATTACTGCAGGTCAGTACACACATCTGTTCTTCAAGAGTTTAGCACTATGGTTTTTCCTTTCAGGGCATCCAACCACCTGCCTTCCACAGGAAGAAAGTCAATGGAACTGGGCTGTGAGGATGCTGGAGAGAGGAAAAAGCGAGGAGAGCACAGCAGTGAAAACTGGCTGAGTATGCCTTAATCCTGTTTTAGCTGGCACAAAAGCAAGAAAGAAGACATTATCCAAGACACCTCAGCCTCTCAGCTCTTATTTTCTTCTGCAATTCAGCTATTAAAGAAATGAAGTGAAAAAGATTGTGGAGAACTCATATGGGAGAAAACAACTTTTTGAGAAGCAAATTTAAAATAGAGGAGAGTTAAGGGAACTTCAAGGAGGAAAGAAGGGGAACAAACATATGTTTATGGAGATGCCAGGAGATTTAAAGGTTGATGAAATACTTACACATAAATCTGAAAGGGAGATAGAGAATAGCATAATAAAATGTGACAATATTACTGGAGAAGGTACTAGGAAAAGATGGAAAAAGAACAGGATTTAGGGATTCTATAAAGAAGCTATAAATAATACTGTGAGAATCATCTCACTTAAATTTTAGACATCTGAAGATAAATGTCTGAGTGAAAGCTTGTCACTTTTTATTCTAGGGAGAAAAATCAGTACACAGACACTATGAATGAAGGATGTAAAATTTACCTTAGACCTAAGGATTCCGGAGGACATGACCCCTAGAGAGGTTTTTTTCTACTTGACATAAGAAGATTTTGGTAGAAACCAAATTTCAGAAAAGACTCCCAAGTCTATGAGAATGATACTAAGAAGGTGAAGTCAAATGCTTTAACTCAGTGAGAACCAGGCTCAGGAAAGTGAAGGCATAAGCAAAGAGGAGACAAATCATTGGACAAATCACACAAGTGTGCAGAGACAGAAAAGATAATGGAGGAAAGAAACACTTGAGGAGCAGAGATCTAATAGAAAGTTGGTTTCATTCAACTTTTGAGTATACAGTGAAATAAAGAAAGTTTGACATCCGAGATCACAGCCTTTATACTTGGAAATACAGTGTTCCTTTGGTTTTAGTCTGAAAACAGTATGTGCATAAAAGAAGTTTTTCCTTTTTAGAAGACGAACATCTAACAGCATAGGACTGGAAGTTCAGGCAAATTCACCAACCCTTGCACCCTGTAGCCTCAGGCTTAGCAAGACTGTACTCCAGAAAAGTGTTCCTTTTCCACCTCCTACCTAGGAACAGTGTAAAGCTACAAAATACTCTGAGAAAAAAATTAAAAATCTCCATGCAAAAGACAGTAAAAGTGTACGAAACTCATTGTGCCACAGACAGAGACTACAGGTATCAGCAAGGCTACATAAAAAGCCTCCGTGGGTCCTTTGAGAAGTACACATCACAAAGAAAACAAACCTTTCCTTTTCATATAAAGGTCCCCAACAATAAGACATTAGGAAAATGAGTCTTGACTCCAAAAGGAGTGTCCAGGCCATCCTTGAGTTTTAGTGGGAAGTACCCGAGCAGTGTTTGTCAGGGCCATGAGGAGCATCAGCATTTCCCAAGACGTGATTAAGCTCTGAAACTTCAGACAAAAGCTCTGTCCCCAAACCACCTGTCTTGAAAAGTCAATGTAATTCTGGCCTTTTCAGGTGACTAATGGATGACATGAAGCATGGGATTAATTAAATACGCCATAAATTCAGAACAACAGATACAAACAACAAACAGTGATCTTGTCTGCTTTCAACTTCCTCTTGGCAATACCAACAAATCAAATACCCAAAGGTTAATATCACATACTTTATTTTTAAGACAACAGCATGGAAACTGGGCAGTCACAGGAAAAGTAAACTAGATATGATTAAAGAAATGTTACGACCTTTGTGAGACTTTGAGGACTGCTGAGCAGCCTGCAAGCTAATGTGACAGATGAGAGAGATTGGTGTTTGTTTACAGCATGTCTAAAGGCAATAAAAGAACCTACAGAGGAAGAAAGTAACAAAGAACAATTCTCTCCAGCTGAGTGCCTCTTCCACGAGTCCACTCCCCTATTTTCAAGAGAGAGAAAATGTAATGCATCCATGCTCTGAGCCCCTGAGTCATGTATTTATAATTTATTAAAAGGTCAGAAATGGCATTTGCTGGGTCTCAGTGCTCAAAACTCCTTGAAGTGCTCTAAGAACCAAGACTCTGTTTAAATTCAATAACTAGATCTTATTGAACACATCCATTATGACAGGAAGTTCACCTGCAGCAAAAGAACAAATTCCTACCCAGCCTGTGCTGCACATTGTTCAAGACCCAGGATAAGATTCACTACAAGAAGCTTCAGCATTAGGTATTTCAGGTCCGTCATACCAGGAGACATGAGCTCAGAGAATGCACTTAAATGCACTTTGATCCAGTTTTCTCTTTTTCCCCTCTTTCCTTTTATCCATGTACATTATTCTAAACAGGCTTTGCCAAAATATGAAGTACTTTGCATGTCTTTTGTGTTTGACTGGTCTTCTTAGATTAAAATAAAAGCTTAATGAAAGTCGACAAAGAACAGCCTGTAACATTTTAAAAGATATGTTCAAACATTAAGTGATTCATCCTCACTGGCTCATTAAGAAGAGGAAATTGCGGCAGAATTCAGTGTTAAAACCACTCAAAGAGTAGATGACAGATCCAGGATCAGTTCTTATAAATGACTGTCTCTCACCCTCACTCTCAGTCCCAACCCTGCAATAAACCTCGGTGGGAAAGTTTCCTGGGCCGGCTCGGAGCCATCACGTACTCAGAATAGGCTGTCACAAGTTGAGAAATATGCTCGTCATTGCTGCTTAGCATTTCACCAAAGTCTCAGCCCTTTCAAACACCAGGCTCATGATTTCAATAATCCGCCACGGTAAAAGTCATTTGTGGAATTAGATATATTGCTAGCTATTGAAGTATTTTCTATTAGCTATTAGTGCACTGTGGAGCACATCAATACAGAGCCCAGATATTACAGCAAGGGACACCCTGGAAATGCCTAAGCAGACTGATCAATTTAATCTCTGTTGCAATACAGTGCATTAGTGGGATGGCTAATTTTTTTTCCCTTTTTCTTGGCACAGCTTAGGGAGCTCAGAATTAGGACAAATATTCTCTTTCCTCCTCAACAAATGCTTAACAAATGACAAAAGTGACAGCTTTGAAAGATTGATTTTTTTAAAGTGAGGTTCTGTATGGTGGCTTATGAAAGCACTTCAATTTAGAATGGTTATTAATCAACCATCCGTTCAGATAATTTTCTAATTTAGGGAAAAAAATCTATATTCTGTCTCTTACATCCCCATCAGGTACTAAAGTATGAATGTCTGCACTTATTAACAAATACAAATAAGAGAGCATTATCTGTTGCAGAGAGACAGAGTTAATGCTGAGATGTAATACTTCTACCTGACAGAAGATGTTCTGAATTTTAGTACAGAAGAGTTATAATCTGAACTTTAAATATTTTATTATACTGCAGTCATAAATACCATACATGTATGAAATGGCAAACCTATTCTGACAAACTGGAAAATAACTTCATGCTCTGGATGCTCTCTCTGGTTAATTCCACATAGAACAGAGACTTAATTTCCTATTAAAAAAACATGACATAATAAAACAGCAAGTGCAACTAAGGACAAAAAGATAAGAGTACAATACAAACAGCAGAACTGGAAAATAAAATTTTATACCTGAAGAATTAAAAGATATTTTGACTGACACATTTATAAGCCTGTCCTTACACTGATTTATTGTTGTGTGGTCTATCTACTTTGTTTGCCCAGCATGAATACTGTGAAAATTGGAAATATAATGTGAATATTTATCGCCACAACATTATTCTGACACAACCCAAAGCACTCAAATAGTATGCAAATACCATAAATTAGTTTTCCAAACAAAGTGCATTTAAAACTCAATCCAGAAGAGTTATGTGCCTAAATCAGACGAGGACAGATAAGTACCTACAAAGCAGGTCTTCAGTTTCCTGGCCAACTTTTCCAGCTGACTGACTGCCAAGGCAAAGAAGAATGCTACCCTTGCTGCAGCCATGCTTAACAGAATAAAACCTGACTTAAAAACAATAGTTGCATGTCTGGGGGACTGTTCTCCCTTGAATTGCATAGGAAGTTTCAGAATACAGAATTTCAGAGTACAGAATTTTGTACAAAATAAATGTACAACTCCAAAAAAATATTCTTGGTGGCAGACACTATTGCCTTGGAGGCTACATAATTTTTAGGAGTGACTCATGATCCTTTCTAAATGGACCTTGGAATCATGACTGGTTGAAAAATCCAAGTCTATTGTGACATATATATACATAGGCATAATTTATGAAGGAAGACATGCAAACACAATTGTAACACAAAATATGTGGCAAGGGAGTCATTTACTAGTCTTTCATACAAAATACAAATTTATTACTAAATGTCTATGCCTAAAACTCAGTATGTACTACATCATATTTTAAATTATTAACATCTCTGCTGGAGAAGCTTCCTTCATAAAATATTTACACAGCACGTCTCAGGACTCTGTATTTTGCCAGCAGTTACTCAAAGTGTAAGATAAATATAGTTAGCAGGTCATTCTTTCCCTTGATAAGGTATTCTTTTCACTAAAAAAAACACCCAAATGTTGAAACTATGCTACTGCTATGGCCTTTGTTATGAAATACTGCACTCCAATATAATGATATATTTTGACCTCTGAGAGTGGTCAGGGTCAGAGGGCATCACTTTTGTTAATGACAGGGCAGGGCTGTAAAACGCAAGAGGCAGGCATGTCCCAATTACTTTTCCAATTAGCAGCAACAATCAATGCAGCTGCAAAAAGCCTTAAGGAAACTGGCAAAATGTTGCAAAATATGGATATTCTCCTTAAAGGAACAAGCTCAAGAACAATAAAAGTGTTAGTAGTCTCTTGATTATTTTTTCAATACTACAAGAGCATTTTTACACTTTCTTTCCAACAATGCAATCTGGAAGTGTTGCCTTTTCAAAAGCCAGATAGCTCTTCAAAGCAAACAAGAATGACATAACTCATTATTTTCTAACTGAGGCAAGAAAGCTTCATGGTCATTTTGCTAGAGAAAGGAAATATAACTTATGATGCAAACTTCAAATATGCTGGATTTTTATTTAAAACTAAAAAATAATTATGCTCTAATTTTTTAGAGTGTGAAAATGTCCTGTTCAATGGAAAAAAAGAATCTCCAACATTTCAAACTCTTGGCAGACAGTTGCATGGGCTACTAAAAACCTTCTCAACACAGTACGTGAATTCTTTTAGCATTTGTACATTCAGTTTGTCAATGTCAAAACAAAATTTTAAAGACGATATAAGAAACCAGAAAAGCAGAACTGTAGATTCAAATGGATTTAAAAACAAAATAGACCCAACCATATCAAAGACACATGCATTTTGAAATACATAAGATGCTATTGTTACCAAACGTTGGGCAACATAATTTAAAAATGCATTTGAACCACTTTCTTCATATTCACAGTTTTCTTTAGGATATTAATTTAAATTATTTGGATCAGTTTTGTATTAAGGTTAATTGAAATACAGAAAAGTAATGATGACATTAATGAAGACATTAATTTTAAAGTTCACAATATACAAACATCACTTTCTACTGTGGGCTAAGTATTCCACAGCAATATCCTTCACATCCCAAACTCATGGAAGTACAGAGAAGAGAATTGTGTCATCATTCCATTTCATTTTTGTTTTAAATGATGCAAAAGAGAAATCTTTTCAATGAAAAAAAGTACTGACCATATAAAAATGAAAGTTATCTTCATGTCCCTTACTACACAGAAATTATTACCAAAAATACAAAGGAAATATTGGGGTTTTTATATTTGGGGAGAAAGAATGCTGTTAATTGAATAGCAAATAAGGAGATTATTGAAGAGCAAACATCTACACAATGTTATTTCAAATTTGCAAGAGGAGATTGTACTTTGCGATTTCCAAGGGATGGTCTGAGGGTTTTCTCTGGATAAGTATTTTGAAGTGTAATATCTACTGTAATATAGCAGAAATTCTAAAATCTATAAAAACCACAATGTGTCAACATTTCAAGGAAATAAATGGGATCATCTCAACATGACTTCATTGTAAGGAAAAATTGTGAAAGTAGCGTTAAAAGAGGCAATCAGTCGGATTGAGTGGTAGCGTGATTAATACCAATCAACAGTGTTTAATAGAAAACAGGTCTTCTTGGGAAATTTCATACCATTTTGTGATGATATTACAAATTCAGTAGATAAAGATAACTTTTGAAAATACTTGCTTTAATTTCTGTATAAATATCTCTCCCTATTATCTCTCTGATGAAAAACTAGCATGGCACAAAATCAACATGGCTCATATATTAAACATGTTAAAGAACACTGAGAATCTGAAAAGTAATATGTAAATAAGGAACCAACAGCTAGTGGGAATCTCTTTGGTAACATTGTAAAGACACGCATTATGAAGAGCCAACAGGACTGAACAGCAAACTCAAGATGTGTATGGAAACCTGCACACTTCAGAACAAAATTCTGGGCACAAGCGAGAACTAAAAATATCTTAGCAGTCCTAATAAACAACCAATAGAAAATGGATTCTTACACAGTGAGAGCTTGCGTATTCAGGGGATTCTTGCACCTGGATGTGCAATGTAGGAACAGAAAAGTCACATATATCTGCATGTGACACTGATAACATTAAAAGAAAGCAATGTGCAATTTCTGTCACCACACTTTCAACTGAATGTCTATTAGAAGAACAGAATATACCCTAAGAGTGACAAACCTTTGGAATAATTTACAGCATATGCAGTTATTTTTTCTCTCATCTGAAACCCTAAATTGAAATTAGATGGATTCAAAATACCACATTTAACAAGGAAAAGAGGAACTGATTAAGAAAATTCAGACCAGCAAACCTTTTTTTTTTGCACAAGGAATATATTTTTGCACAGAGAAAAATATCCTTTCAGCGTGGATAATGCTTTTGTAGTTCACCAAAGGTGTGGGGCTGAAATAAATTTTAATGCTCTTTGTAAAATTATTTCAATGCAAAAAATAAGAGAATAAACACATGTTCTTCCTTGTTTACTGATTTTATCTCCTGCATTTCAATGTTATTCATTAGTTCTATTGTGTTTTAAATGAGACTATTTCAAACTGTGGTTCAAACCACCGCTGACATTACCAGGGACTGACACAGCCTGCAGTCTCAATGAGAGACTGAAAGCCAAATTGTAAACAAGATTGTAACAATAGGCACAAGTCTGGATCAGCTCTGTGTAACAGTGAGTAAAGCAATATGTACCCTGCACCTTCGGAAAATCACCTGGTTTGGACCACTTAATATGAAACCTAAAACTACCCACTAAAACAGCACAGAATCTAAAAAATATAAAAGGCATCAACAGAGTTCCCAGCTACAACAGATAAACGCTAACATAGAATTTCTGGAGCCAAAGAGACACTAGACTATACAAGCACCCACTTTATTTACTTCACCTATGAATCAACCAAGAGCAGTAGTAAGGTAAGAGTTAATTCTTTTTGCTGAAAGATTTGCTAATAGTTGTGGAATTTGCATGATAATACCCACTCATTACAAAAAGTAATATATGTATTATTTTAGATGAACAAATGAACTCCAAAAAGGAAGACTTTAAAAAGAAATAAATGAAAATGTTTTGCTTGCTATGCCTTGTAATTGCTTTCCTCAGCATGTATGTGTTTGGCTGCGTGTTTGTACACACACAATTAGGTCTGTGCAACTGCAGCAGCACTGCAGAGTTCCCTTTAGAATCAGAACTCTCTAGCTGACATGAGGCTGATCTCCAGCTCTATTCCATTTTGTACTGGACAGCAGTAAATTGAAATTATGTCTAGTGCAGCAGACTCCTCAGCAAGCCAAACTGCTTAGGCTGTCACTCCCCTTGAACTTCCCTCCTCAGGTTAGAATGTTGGGGAGAGGAAAAGAGGGGGGAAAGCATCCCACGGTCTTGGCTGCCTCAGGGATCACAGCTGGTCCCAAGGAAGTCTTATCTGTTGTTTACTGACTGCAATCTCAGAAAAATAAAAAGATGACCCACAGATACATAGAAACACATTCTTGAACCTGACCACAGAACCTTCTCCATGACTTGCTAAAAATTGTGTCCTGCACATGAAGGCAGCATCTTAATTGAAGAACACAAAGAATTAGAGAAGGGTCTCTCAGATGCTAAGCAAAAGCTATTTCAGCAAATAGAGCAGAGTATCCTTTCTTAAAATGATACACTGTACACTTCCATCTTTTGTGATATCAGTGATATGGTAAATATATTATCTCCCCCTTTCTACCTACCTCTTTCTGCTTTCATTTCTCATATACAGACCATGCCAGCACAAGCAGAAAGGATGAAAGACTGAAATATGCTTCTGTATGGCAATGCATTGACCTCTGAGACACCACTCCGGATTCACACTTGCAAATAGGTCTAAAGAATTTCCCCTTTGAAGAGCAGCCCCTCTCTGCAAATTACAAAGCTGGCAAAGTTGAGCATTCAAGCACTGCAGTATGCAGTATCATGCTACATGATAGAGGAATTGCTTTAACGAATTTTAAGATATTACCAACAACTATCAGTTTCACAATAGCAGAAAACTGGAGTTGAAATATTGCAAAAAACCCCACAACCCTAAGCATTTCTTTTTAATTGCTTTTATTTGATGACTGAGAATCTTAAAGAGAAATTATATTCGTCACACGTGCCCTAGGTCTGCATTGTGCTTGTGCTTTCAATGCTCTTAAATTACTAAACAGAAAACAGGTGTTTAAGTTCTTATGGTACATCGAATTCATGCCACGTTGGTTTTTCCCGTTGAATTTAAGCACTAATTCAAACATGATCTCTGTTAGTTCAGTGATAAAGAACACCACAAGGTAGTGGTACAGGTGCTTGCAATGGGCTAAGTAGTCAGTGTTTCTGGCTAACACTCAGTAGGGTATAGATAATTCATGACTGTATCAGATCACTCTCTTTGTATCTTGTTTTAATAATTTCTCCTTACCAAAAATTAAACCTTCCATTATATAAACTAAACATTATGATCAATAAGGAGACATACCATGTCCTTTCACCCCCTGCAGGAACAGCAAGTAATGATTGATTCTGTCTCATGGATCTTGGATTGAGTGAGAGAAGGTGCAGTAGAGGCTGCTTTTAAAGTTTTTCATGGTTTTATACACTGATTTAGCTTTATTTTATTTTTAAGGTCAAAGGGTGCTATTAAATCACTTGACAAATGGCATAACATATGTTCAGAGGGAAGAATCAGAAAACCTAGGAAGACATTACAAAGTTTCACATTACTGTAAAAAACACACCAAACAGTAGAAATACCCTAAAGTTACCACACAATAGACTTCAGTAAACCATTAATTAAAACACTGTGGACATGATGATGAAGGGATAAAAAGATAAATTATGTTCTTGTTAGAAGAGCCCCCATGTTTATCCACTAGCATGAACAATTAGCATTTAAAATTGCTGATGCAGAAAGTGGTACAATTTTTCACTGCTGCCACTTCTGGGAAAGGTGCTGTTACGTATTTTCAGGCAAAATAATAGGCACAGAGGTGATGTGCTTTCTCTCAGGGGCAAAGCTTGCCACCTGCACAACTGTTTAGCACCCCAGGCTTGCCAATCAACTGCAGCAGCACCGACAGTGAGCTCAGAGGAGACTTTCACCTTGAACTCATCAAGAGGATAAAGGTGTTGGCATGGCCAAGTGGGAAGGAATTAAATTTTCTTTAAACCACCTGCAAAGGCTAACTCAGAGCAAAGATTTGTTTCCTGACTGACTGGTGCCCCTGAGCATGAATTTTAGATGTTGGTAAAAGAAATAAAAGCTAACTTCCAGCAATTAAATTCACAGAGCTTTCTGTGGTTATAAAATCACCAATATGAAGTGAATAGCAATGCTGGGGGAGAGCAGAGGCTGTTACTTTCCTAATGAAAGTCCTCTGTCTGGGGTTTCCACCTCAACTTCCATTTAGTTGCTGCAGATCTATCATGCCTATGTAATAGGCAGTTTTGCTTCTTCCTGCCAATAGTCTGCCATGGTAAATAGGAAAAATGTTCTCAAAACTGCACAGCCCGATCACACATTTTATATCTGAGAAATTAGATCAGTTTATGAGCAGAATATAACAGTTCTGTTATCCAAGTCTCACAATTTAATCCTTACTCTTATGACATTTATGTATTTTCCCAAAGCGCCAAGTGATGGAAGTTACAGATCCCTTGCATTTTTAATCTAGTTGCCTAAGAAAAGGAAGCTTTTATGATCATGCTGGTCTGTATTTCAAACTATGAGTATCTTTCCAACTACAGCCTGATTTAAGATACAATTAGGGATAAAAGTATCAAAAATAATTAAGTTCCTTAAAGTTTTATACAAGTCACTGTCTGGGTCAAGGACAGAAACTGAAATTGCTGGCCTCTCCACTGAGACTGTGGTCATAACTCAGCCCTAAGACAGTGCTGTGGAGCTGCCAGTTGGTTGACCAACATTCTTATCCTGGCTGCTCAGCACATGTGTAGCTTTAGCCTTGATGAACTTTGTACGACTGATGCACTTTTTTCAGGTGGGAGTGTAATAGGAAGGGAGCTGGTATCTTTCTGGAGACAAAGAGTTTAGAAAATACAGGACAAAAACCTGTAGGACATAAGACTTTCAGTTCTGCTATTCAAAAAAATATTTTTTTCTCCTTTAAAGTAAGACCTACTCACATGACTGGTGCAGAAAAGCCTGCAAACACAAGCCACTAAATCTCTAAAGGCTCTAAAATCAATAACATGCATCTGAAGAATTTTAGAATTTTAGTCTCAAGACTTCTTTAAGCATCTTCATGATCTTGGAATGGCAAGCATCGATAACATGATGTAAGAAGTTACATCAAAAAGATGACAGCACCAAATCCTTGTTTGAAAGTGCAACATATCTGAGATGCAATGCTCAAGAGAAATACAGAAAGGTAACTTCCCCATAGAGAATATAAACATGGAATTGAGAATGAGGTCTGAATTGCCCCCATTTACTATGCCTTGATTCACTGTGAAACACATTGGGAATCTAAAAGGTACCTGCTTTACTGCTCAGAACAGATGGGAGATAGACATGCATTGCTTACACACAACTTTTTGATAGAATTATTTTGTAATTTTCATGAATCTGTGCCTGAGAACCTTATAGGGCATCTACAGAAAGAATGAACCTCCATAGACTCATATTCAACTGTTCCTTAGAAAAACTCACATCTGCACAGAAGAGCTGAAGCTACTAGGGGTTAAGAGAAAGAAGAGACTAAAACATTACTTTAAAATGTTTCATTCCACCTCATTTTAAAGTTTGCATGCTGATATAATACTGCCATTACCATATTAAATCTGAACCCTCCACAGCTACTGATACGTCATTATAAATAATTGAATACAAGCCTATTGGTTGCTGAAGCAGAAAAATAAATCCATGATAGAAACTGACTCTTTTTTTGTCTAATGTATTAAAAAAAAAAAAATTTAAATACCAGATGGTTTTTAATTAATGCAAAATGATTAAAAGCTCCCAAAATCACTTCTTCTCCTCCACTAATTCTGATCTTTCCTCTTCTGTTCATCTATTTTCTGCAAGCTTTAATCCAGTGGGCAAATAAACTGCCCCCAGGATTAACCTGCAATCTAGCTATTACCTACTTAGTAGCATGTCATGAACAACAAGATCCCTCTAAAACTGCAAGAAGTCAGTCTGCTCAATGGAACACCAGAGGCACTTTGGTAGCCCCTCTCTGCCCTCCAAGTGACACATTCAGAATATTTACACTGCTGTCCTGAGCTACACTAACCCTTTTTTGACTGCCTTGGGATACGGAGAGCATCATGCTGAAGCACGAACATGGCCATTCCAGTTCCTTAGCAGGCTGGCCTCAGTGGAGGAGAAAACAGGCTTCCAGGGAAGCAAAATTCTTTCTCTACTGAGTAAACAGCTGAGGAAGACTAACCTCTGTGTAGTACTCAATACTGGAAGTTAAGGATGAAGAATTGCCCCCCATGTTACAATGAAGCTCTGGTTGCCTTTCTAATCAGCATGGTAAGGATGCACTCTATCCACAGCTCACATTTCTGCTGCATAAAAGCTCTCCTTTCAAAAATATAAAATGTCCTGTTTCATAGCCTGGTTTGACTCTGTCAGAAATACAAGGTATAAAAATATAAACACGAGGGGCTGCAGTTTCTTACATCTTGTTTTACAGGAGCATCATTTTAAGCTTGAATAAAGTAACATGCAAAGCTCCAGAGAAGTGATTTGGGTTCAGTTACTCTCTCTTAAAACTGAGATATAACTGAGGGACATCCCTGCACGAAAATTAGCAGCTGTGCTCTTTTACAAACTATTATCACCTAAACAGTCACAGAAAAACACTACTCAGTGATTTCAACTATGGACCAGGGAGATCTTCACACAGAAAAATCAAGTGAACAAAAGACAGGTATGGGAGGAGAACAAAAAAATAAATAACTCAAAATGCAAATATCTGGGGCTTTAAAGTAGCTGATGGATAAACTTCAAAACAATAACATGCACTGAATTTTCTTGGAAATCCATTATTAAGAGCTTACCATTAAGAACATGGCTAGAAAATGGTGACGCTCTTTTCTGATACTGATGGTTACGATTAAATATCCAAAGACATCCCTTGCTCAACAGAGGCAGCTCCTAAACAAAAATTTGTCTTTGTTTTTAGCATGGCTTGGACTTGGACAAACTCCAGAGCATACAAATTTCCTGTTTTATTCCAAAAGAGTAAATATAATTAATTTCCTAAATCAGGTGTCAATTGTCAAGCGCCAATAAAACAATTGTCTAGCTCATCATTTACAGAACAGGAGCCATTAAATGTAAAGAAATGGGCAGTTAAAGATACCATAAATCTTCTACTATTCATATAGCTACCCCATGATTTTGGCACAGTTTTGTATTCTGTTACTCTGGTTTTACAACAGTGTAAAACTGTCAGCAGTACACAGAGTACATCAGTCTTTCTCTGTGCAGAAAGATCAGACCTATAAAGTCAACTGGCATCTGCAAGAGCAGAGTTGTGCCCAAATTTATCAACAACAAAATTGTTAATAACTCTGCTTAATTACAACCTGTACTATCCAACTCAGAATTTGCATGAGTGTTCAAGGAGATTTAATTATTTAGAAAGTTGAAAGATGTAAGAAGCTATTTTTGAGACAAAAAAAAAAAAAGAAAAAAAAAGAAAAAGGGATAGAAAAAAGTCAACATTTCAAACTGGTAATTTTTTAATGATCTGTACTCAAAAGCTGTCAGAAAATATTCTCTCTAATACAATGAAGCAAATCCATTCTTCAAGTCAAGGTAATAGTGAGAAAAATAGTCTTGGTAACAAAAAGAATTGTTTTACTGACTGCAGAAGAGCTACCACTCCATGGAACCATGGCCTGAGCAATAAGAACAAATAAATAATACTTTGGACACTGAATAGTACAGAGGAAGAAGGTCTTAAATCAGAAACAAAAGTTAATTTTGAAAACAGGCTCTACAAAAAACAGGTGGTTTGCACATGACCACAAACATGGAACAGAGTTATTAAATTTCTCAAATAAATTATTAGTGCAAAGAAGCTTATGGTGTTCTTGAAAAAGAGACTTAATATCCTGGCAGAATATTATATTTAGAAATGTATTCATAATTTCTCATGTGATTTTCACCCACATATCAGTATTTATATGGGAGCATATACATATATCATACAGAGAGAGTTGCAGATATGCCACAGTGCCACATTTCTATACCTCCATCTTTATGCCTAGTTAAATTTCTTGAGGGACCATCAAAACCCTCAGCTAAAATTCCATTTATTTTATCAGTTAGGAAGAGATTTTCTCAGCTTTTCCAAGGCTCACTGGATTCCTTTCCTTCCAAACAAACTGTGTTTCATGTTCTCAGTCCCAGAATACAGTAGAAATATGCCAGCTGGCTTAAATGCCAGTTTTACAGGGGTTATGCTCGGCAAAGCTGACTAATGTCTGCATGCTGTACAGCCCTGGGAGAGATAAGCAAACTTTGGTTAACCAAGAATTTTGGTTAAGTGATGTTCTGTAAAACAGGTGTAGAATGTGTATTGCATGTCTTGCTCAAACAGATGTTGTCTAAGCTACTTGGATGCTCACATTTCAGCTGAATATTGCTTATTATTAACATATGCTAATTGCATGTTATTTATTAATAGCATACCATGCTAATCAGTTATGAGAGTCATTCATCCTACAGCCAGTTATTGAAGGACTTCTGAAATAAGCCATGAGCCTCTGGTCCTGCCCTCCCAAAACACAACACGAAGGAGTCATGTCTGGCTGCCCTTGTACTGTATTATCACCAGACATGGTGGGCTCCTTCCTCCTTTTTCAACACCAGCAGACATCTGAGATCTAAACAAAGATCTCAGCATGATCTACTCGAAGATTTCACTGCTCACTGCAAAGGGAGTGGGTTAGATAACCTTTTAAAAGGTCCCTCCCAACACAAACAATTCTAGGATTTTATTACAAAAATGGCTATAAACAATAGCACCAAACTGCTCCAAACTGTATTACAGTAATACACTGCAAGCAGAAAATAAAAATTTAGAAGAATCCTCAAATGATAAATAAGGCGCAAAAGGCAAAAAATGTTCCTGAGAATATATGCAACGACAGATAACAACCATGCCTGCAACTAAAACAGTCAAATAAAACTGCTGTTTCTCACAAAAAACTATACTTTCTATATAAATTATATTCAACATCATCAACCCAGACAGATTTGTATTAACTATAGATTTATCCTCTAGCTAGTTATCCAACACTAACATGACATAGCTCATAAATTAAGACAGTTTTATGTGAGTTCAAACCTGAAAGCTTAAGCCTGTGGTATCTATAAAGACATTATAATTGTATTTGCATCATATAACCTGAAAACAGAAACTTTATCATTTTCTCAAGACCTGATTTTAATGCCCACTTCTTCATATGATGTTAAATGTATTTGCATTTTTAGTTCAGACTTATTTGTACCCATTGAGCCAAATTAATCAAATTCATCACAATATGAAAATTCCAGTTTTTTATATGAGTGCATTATCCATGATTTAAAATTTAAAAAATGTATCTATTTCCAAATTTGTTTAAAAATAACACTATGGACTCTTTCCTTACAACAATTTTTCCTTTCTGACCCCGCCGCTGTTTTCATGCATCTCAAAAACAGAATTCAGACACATAAGAAAACACTCAGTTGGGCAATACAAAATGACTTAGGTTGCTAATCCAGACTTAATTAAATAGATCTGAATTCTGTAATAATGCCTAAAAATACTCTTTTAATAAAAATAACAATAGGGTCATGATATAGAAAACGCTATAGAAAATTGCTGCCCAGCCTCTAGCCTCAAGGATAAAAATTCCTAAAAGCAAAGGCACCCTAACATGCAGCTAAATTTTTTAGGACTGAATTGAGAGCTATCCTTCTGTAGTACACTGGAGATGGAAAGACAGATGTTTTAAATCTGCAGTCTCAATACCACTGTGCTCTGAAGACAGCAGGCAACAGAATGGAAGGAAGAAAGCATCTTGATAGAAAAAAATCCCAGGAGTTAACCTGCTTGATCTTTCCCACACAGCAACTTGATTTTACAGTGCTTCGGCAGTTCTTCCGCAGTCAGAGGTGCTTGCTATTGTACTTCTGCATGTGGCAGCCCTACCAGCACACCATCGTGATCTCCTGTCCTTTGTTCTAGCCTTAGAACTCTTGAAAAATAGACTTTTCTAAATATACTTCCTGAATAGCTCACTTCTGTTGGAAATGGAACTAAATAACCTAAAAGAGATCACCTTTACCCAGTAGACAGACTATCTGGGGTTGGAGATAATCACCTTCAAAAAAAAATAGTTAAAACAGCCAGTTAAAAAACTATTGATTTGGCTACGTGAACACATCTTCTTCATCTGTTTTCTCATAAGGCTGACGATGTAGCACTGCTTCCAATCCCAGGTTTTTAAAAGCTATTGAGCAAAAAATAGAAAGGCCATTAACTGAACTGAAAGGAAAAGAATCTGGTTGATTTGAATCAGGTCATAATTCTCATTAATAACTTTAGCTACATATTCTAATGCAAAAGTTCAGACTACAGGCATTGTTACAGAGGAAAACAAAAGAGCTGCTATTTCTGCAGAAGGGGAGAGAGCACACAGACTCTCAGACACCAAACAAGAGCAGCAAATATGTCTAAAGTCTGACCCCTCCCTTACTCCTATAGAAATCTTGGATCTCAGATCAAGCCACTGACAACATTAATTATCCACTTGAAATGAGCAAAGGTTTATTATAATATTCACATTGTTATTGCTACTGTCTGTCTCATCCAAAACATAATTTAAAGTATGATCATCTGTCACAGGCTCTTAGCAGGAAAATACACATTACCATAGCATTCCTTCTAGGACATCCTCTGGGAGGTCATTCAGAGCCAGTCATGCCATCAGCTGTAGGAATTAACATCAAGTGAAAAATATTTTTACACCCTAAAGCAAACTCACTCCTTCCTTTCTGATTGCCTGGATAACAAAGTTACCTGCTACAAGCTATCGAGCAGGGAGATCTCCCACTAGGTCAGGCAGTAAATAAGGTACTCAGCACCTAACAGAATAAAATTCAAAACCCCTGCTTGTACAACACTTACATTTGAAGATCAAGGCTCAGAAATGAAGGACATGATGTTTTCCATATGCACAGTACTTAATGACTTAAAAGTAAACATATGTACAAGTGCTTCAGTAATTGGGTCCTCAGACTGTAGTGCTGTCTCTTTATTATTGGCTTCTTTAAAAATCTTACAAGTACATTACTAACATCCTCCAAGGAATCTTCTTAAGGAATGTTTCCAGTAAAATACAACCCTAAGATCTAAACTTCTCTACTTTGAAGATATATAGCTTTTCTGGTATACTAAGAAAAAAAAAATCCTGTACTATTCCAAAGGAACAAACGATTCATCTCTTGCAGCTTTATAGAAAGCCATGAGAACTGAGAAACAATGACTATAATCTCATCGAAGAGAAAACTGGATGTTTATGATTATATGTTCATTGTCTAATTTGGGAGAAATACAAGAAATGCAATAAAGAATGGATATATAATCAAACATTAACTTCATGCCATTTCAAGAACATTAACTCTTTTTATTGTTAGAGGCAGAAACTCTTCTCCTTGAACTTTCAGGGCAACCCACCCCAGATCCCAAAGAGCCACCACAGGACTCTGCGGGCTCAAGTCTTATGTTGGTGTGAATCCACTGGCATTTGATTCATTTGTTCACAAGACTCTTTCCAAGTTTCCCTGTTAGGCCTATGAAGGGCATTTGAGAGAAGTGCTTGTACTGGTGTTGTTGAAATGCAACGTATCATGAACATGAGTGGAATTGTACCACACTCTTTATTCTAATGATTTTTCATGACGACAGATGGCTCCATAACCTTATGCCTCAGCCCAAGTGCAAATTACTTTGAAAGGCTGTATTGACATGCTCATGGACACGGCACAAATGCTCCTTCAGACTCACAATAATATTTACAGGCATATTAAAACACATAAATATAAATATAATGAGAGAGTAATGCATATTTTAGGAATTTAATATTCACTGCAAATGAATTAATGATTTCACCTTTTGTCCTATAATGTTTCAAACCTCTGTCTAAGTTCTGGCATTATGCTATCATTTCAAATTAACTGCAATTTTCCACTGCTATGCTTGCTATGAATGAAAAAACATCTAAAGAAATTACAAATGTGCTGACACATCCACAAAAAACCACAACCAAACCAACAAACCCAATGAACTGTTTTCTCATGTAGAAAAAGCTACATTTTTATTTCATTTTGCACATTATTTAAGTTTCAGTGTTGGGGTTTAATCCCAGTGTGTTTTCAGTATTGAACTGGAAACTTCTAAGACGAAATAACCTGAAACAGAGAATTAGTGTATTTCTGAGGATAGCGAAATCCAGCCCAGCAGAAGGATTAAATCACAATGGGACAATGTACTAAAAAAAAAAAAAATTTAAAAAAACCACCTAAAACAGAACATAGCTCTTCAGATAATTAAAGTGCTTTAGACCACTAGCCAATTGATTTTCTCCTTGTAAAGGTAGTTCAATTGAAATGTTCAGAATAAATCATGTGTTAAAATTATCTTCTAAAGTAAGAGCTGAGTGCATATTGATTAATAATTATTTGCACTAACAGACTGAACTAAAGAAATACCATCAATTACTTCAAAAAACTCTAAGATCAATCATGATGGAATCAATCGTTGAAAGGTTCACTACACTTTTCCCAATATTTTGGAAGTGTTCCTCAAATGACTTTCTAGAGATACCTTGGTTTCCTGTTTCTAGAGCTATGGAAATTTGTTTTAGATGCCAATTATCACTAGGTGTTTCAACTGCATAATTCAGCTCTCACCCTTCAGTTACAGGGGAGTTCTGCAAGAAGAACAAACATTTTCCACATCAAGTATGAGGCATGAGGGGGCACTTTCACCAGGGAAGTTTAGTTAATATTTCATACTTATGCTCCCACAGCAAAGGAAATGCAAACAGTCTAAATTAATGACCAGAAAAGATGATTTACATAGAGCTCCCATCCAAAGATGGGGGATACTCAGTATAAATTAACTCTGTTTTACACACTAATGAGTCCTACTCACTGAATTTGGTCAGGCAGCACAATAAAACTCCAATAATTTTCTAAAAATTGCAATTTAGCTTGCCTCGTTATAAATAGCATGGAGATCATTAATCCCTTACGGCACCACAGGCATTACTCAAGCTTGGTATCTTATTGAAAATCAAGCAGAATTTTCCTTTCTCATGCTGCATAGCCCCATTAGAATTGGGTAGGGAGTCTGCTGGCTGTAGCACCAGGTTTGAATGAAAAAGAAAAGTTTCTGTGGTTCTGATTCTCAGGGTTTCTTTTCCACCTGGTTTCAGGTTTACCCACCGCACAAGTGTTAACCAGAAAGACAAAAACAGATCATGCAAGGCGGTGGAACTAAGTCCACACGTGGGTGGAAAACATTAAAAGTTGCAGTGCTGACCTCTCATTTATTTTCTAGTTTCTTGTTTGGTTGGTTGGTTGGCTGGCTGGTTAGGTTGGCTGACACAGGACCAACTCCCATATACACTAATAGGCCTTCAGAAGGAGACAAAATTTCTGTACACTTCCTCTGTAATGCACAAAAAAGCATTTTGTTGCCTGAAACAATAACATTTTCAGCAGAAATATTTAAGTTTAAACATTCTTTACATAAATGAGATGCCCAGCTCTGTCAGAACACCTTAATTTTATGCATTTTTATACTTCTAAGCAACTTAGTAGTGAGGATTGCTTATTTGCATTCATTTCCATATAATTTGCACGAAAAGCTGAAAAAGGGCAGCAAGGAAATCCATCATTTTGACTTTAAATGAAAATATTATTTCTGTAAAAAACATGTTGAATGCTTACTTTATTTTACGTATGACATCACTTTCAATATCTTCATAAATATCAAATGGCACTTCTCAGAAATTGTGACTTTTTTTTAGTAGATTAAGAAAATAATCCAGCAACATTTTTGATGTAGAGAAACGCAAAATGCAACCTTTTTTCTCCTCTAAGAGAATTTAAATTCTTAGCAAGGTGAATCACCATTCTGATTTATTCTGGGTGTTCTCTGAATTTTTATTCTACTAATTTTCAAAGCCTCAGTCTTTGCCAGGTTGAGGAAGGGAAAAGTAAATATTCCCTAATGAAAAAATGGTGTAACATGCATGTACAAATTTAAGTGTTTTTAAGTCCTGTGCTGTCTGTGGATTATCTCTTAGGTGATGTTAAAATGTGTTCAAATAAATTCTCAGTAATTTCACACCTACATCCAGCATATCTTCTTAGTCTTGTAAAGATACCATTTTCATATGCAGCCACAGCCCTTCTGGCTGCCAGCTGTGCCCCTAATCAGCTGGTACTAAACCATATCTGTTCTCAGCATTAAGATGGCCAATGGCTTCTCATTCCTCAGACACTGCACACAGTTTAACTCTTTTGGTTTATTTCTCCATCCCATTCAACCTGTGTCCCATTACACCCCCATGCCTCTGCAACACACAAGAAAAATCAGGAACTGCACAAAAGGCAAAGAAAGGTAAAACCATGGAGCAGATGCTATCCTGCAGCTGAGCCTTCTAAGGCAGCACATTGGGAAATTCTACAGCGCAAAAGTGGTCTCTGGAAATAATCATGGGTCGGATTTGCTAAACATCCTACTGCCAGCCACAGTGACACTTTTATCAGCTTTCACCATATCCCTGGTGTCAGTAAGCGCAGTATCAGGAATAACTCACCCCCGAATTGCTTCAACTCAGCTCAAGTGAAGGCAGCAGAAGTGTGTGCTTGGCACATCTTCCAGTGACACCGTTCCTGGGGCGGCCAGGCGAGGGTGACACCGCCGAGGCAGCGCTCAAAGCCCTGCAGGGGTTCTTGGGGCACTCCACCTCTGCAGGGCACAGGCAACGGAGGCAAACCCAGGGCCACCGTTCGACACATTTCCTAGAAGCAGGGCTGCCTCAAGCTAACAGTAAAAGGGAAGATACTTTATACATTCTGCTTCAACTAAACCCAAACATACAAGTGCTAGGAAACAAAATGTGTGTTTTCAGGCTCTCATGATCATTGCTCAGGATTCCTCCCACTCTAATTTCTTATATGTGTGCTTTTCTATGTTTCATCCAAGTTCCTGGGTGATTCAAGATACGCATTTCTTAAGTTTGACTTACATGATTTCAACCGCTAAATATCTTTTTGAATAATTTTGTACTGATTTCCATCAGGTCAGTAACATATTTTTTTTATTATATTGCCTTTATAACACATTGCACTGGAAGATTTTAGACTTTGGAACTCACAAGTCTCTACTATATACTTCTAATCAGGTTGAAATGTGAAAAAAGGAGATTTTACTTGTGCAAATTAAGAGATGGTACAAGTATATTAATTTTCACAATCAGACTAAAATGTTGTAATAAAATTTTCAGTAACTCAAGGGAAAGATTGCTTGAGACAGCAAAGTGTAATTAAGCAAAACTAGTGAGTCTGTATCATTAAAGAAAATGTTAAAGGCAATTTGAGTCTAGAGATCAGCACTTCAAACCTTCCCTAACCCTATCCTTAACTCGCAACCTAACTTTGCAGTGTAAGCACTTTTTGTCAACAGCAGCCCAGAGGCCTCATGAAATTAATTAAGTGTCCTATCTCTTTACAATGGAAACAAACCCGTCCACACGCTGTTTGCATTTCTGGCATGATCGGCATTCGTCCCTGAAGTCACCGGCATCAGCAGCTGGAAAGCACAAGACTGAGCTTCTTCACCTCACTTCTTTTGTCTTCTCTTACCACTTCTAGATTCACACATTAATTAGGGCACTCCACAGGTGTCGGTCTTATAAAGCAGGTACATCCCCTACTGCAAAATTTATTATTCTGGTGGTTCTTAGCACAAGAAAGAAAAAGCCTCACAAAATGCTGAAAGAAATCCTTTGTCCCTAAAGTCTTTATACTCGCCCTTAAAAAAACCCCATGTGAGTCACAAGTGGGAGGACTGCAAGGAGGCAAAGATGCATTTGCTTTGCCATCATGTAGCAGCTGTCAACACTTCCATGCCAATGACAGACGTGAAACGGCATGAGAATTTGGAAATCCGATATGGCACAAAAAAAAGAGATGCCAGGAAAAGGTTAGTCCGTGTTTCCATGCTGATGCAGCCTCCACAAGCAACTGAGTGGACCCATGTGCTCTGTCACTACATGGAAACTAATGGCAAGATGGCAAATAGGTCTGTGGCATTGCCAGAGCTGGGGTTCTCAGCTTCAGGGCAGATGCTCCAGGCAACCTCCCAGAGATCTGTGGCAGTTGTGCCAATTATCCCATGGATCCTCCAGCTCTACACATTTATCAAACTGCATCAGCAGCCCAACACAAAGACAAGACACCAAAAACCCCACAGAAGCCTTATTATTCACTCAGCAGTTGTACCAGCTCTGGCCCTTTGACGGCCATCTACATAATCATCACTCTCGCTCTAGAGAATGGGGTCCTGAGGCCATAACTTGGGTTTTTTATAAATAGAAGATTAATTTCCCCCTGCTTGACCATGAGATGCAGGTTTTAAAAGCAGCAGAAGACTCTAAAAGGCCCAGAAGAAAGTTATAGAGCATAGCTCAACTGTTTACTGTCGTGTTGTTTTACTCCATTCCCTAAGTTAATATGAAATATATTAGCAAAAGGTTGCAATGGTCTCTGATCTTACAAGGTTCACTTTTGCCTTAAGAAAAGTTGGTTGGCGGTTTTAAAGTTAAGGCTTTACAATGGAATAACCAATGGCATTTAGCATATGGATAAATGATTTTTGACAACTTGTTTACACTCTTGCAGAGCCATAACAGAATCCCAGATCTCTGTAATCAATGCGTTATTTAAGTAGGACAATCACATGATTGACAGTTCACATATCAGTGAGAATAACTGCAGTGCCCAAACACAAACACACGTAAGATTATTGGCTCTTAACAGAATTGACCATCACGTAGGTAAAAAAAAAATGCTGGCCAGAAACCATTAACCTACACCTCTGAAATGCTGCTCTAGGATCTTCTCTTTAATTTGAATATATTCTAGCCAAAACAGGAGTTTCAATTTAATATTTTACATCCAGTGGTGAAGCAAATACTTCAAATGTCATGCCAGCAATTAAAATGTGTCTAGATTTTTTGGCTACTGTGGTAGTTGAACTTAGGACCTTCACAGTGAGTCACTACAGTCACACCATTACTGAGATATTATATTCTGCAAGTACAAAGATGGGAAATTTTCCAGATTGTCTGCCAAGATTCACTGCACCTAGGATACAGCAAGTGTCATAAATAGAATTTGCCACAGCAAGCCTTGCAATAACTGCCAGAGAAACGCAACAGACCTCCTGTGGTCTGATTTAACATAAACAAGCCAAGACATGGAAAAAGTAAAAACACTGCCCTGCAGTCACTGCTTAATAGCTTTTCCAATTGAGCACGGAGAAGTCTGACGTATTGAGAATGTCTGTCTATGCAGCGCACGACTGTTCCTTATGCGCTGCAGCTTCTGCCACATCACAGGGAACCTTCCATTCCTACTTGGAAGACAGCAAATTTATGTTCAGGAAGAGCTGAATTTAGAGTCTGCTGTGCATGTATATGTGAATATTTGCTTTTACTGCTTCTCCGCCCTGAAACAGCAAAACAAACCCCATGCATGTTAAAACATATGGCTTGGGAGTGGAACCAGTAAATGCAAAGTGCCTTTATTTCCTCATTGAGTCTCGCTTTATAGCTGCTTGTGCAATCCAGATCACACATCTTCCTGAGAACATTTTACAAAAATAAGTTTTCCTCATGAAAACAGAAGATTCCCAAAGTTTTCTTATAGCCTATTACATTTTTATTCATAGAATGTTGTTTAACTTGTATTCTTAAAATGAATTAACTACAAATAAAAGATTTTTCCATTCTTTCATAATACATAGCTCGAAAAACTACTCTTCCTCTCATAGGACATCCTTTAAAGATTAAAATGTTAAAACACACTTAAAAAAACAAATTAGTAAACAATTACATCAATTGTTATCACCATATTGTAACAAACACTACCAAGGGTATTACTTGCAAGCATTCTGACTGAATTATAGAGTGAATAATAGACTGAATAGAACTCGACTTGTAATTTCCACATAATAAGCTTTAGACTGCAGTTATGGTATGTTCCAGAGTACTGGAGGAGTCAATAGAACAAAGGAATAAAGAAATTATATCTTTAACAACTGCATTAAAAAGGTAACACTACCTTTAAAACAAAACATTGGTAGATTAGTTGGAAAGGGCAAACTCTTATTTTGCTTCCTCTTTATCTTGCCACAAAGAAACACCATCCTGGGAAAGGTCACGGTGCATTATGGAGAAATTAGGGAAACAGATCGCTGTGAACTTAGTCCTGCTCTTCTGTGGCAAAGTGCAAAACCCTGCAGTTATAAAAACAGTCTAGAGATAATGGCTTATCAATGAAGAAGTAAAATTGTAAATGACTCCATCATGAGAGCTTCAGGCAAAACGCTCGTACGAACAGCACTGTCATATGTGCAATTCTACCATGTCCTTAGAACAGGACAAACTTTCCTCTTAATAAACAATTCCATTTCAAATGGAAGAAAAATCACTAAAAATTATTTTGATAGAATTTAAAAGTTGTAGGATGTCCTAAATAAACCAAAAAATAATCAAATTGATTGAATAAAATAATTTTTTTATACTGTGAAAATGGAACTGGATTTCAAGTCTTACATATAATGAAATAGAGATCTGAGGAAAAATAAAAAGATTTTATATAATTTTAAAGCTCTGGACACATGAAACCAATAAGAATAAAATATAAATAATTTGAGGAGTGTTTTTTTCATTATTTAGGGAATTATAAATTCATTTTTGAATGAATTTCATAAAATCCAGTGATTTACTAAAACGCTACTTAGGTTTTTACAATACACTCCTTTGAATGCTGAGAGCCCTGATACCATTTGGCAGTTTGTCATCTGGAAAACCACAAAAAGATTTAATTCCCTTCATACTTAGCTAGCAAAACAATGTTAAATATTGGAAAATAATAATTTTGTGTGATTTTTTTTTAAGTATTTTATTGGAATGATACCAGTGTATCACTAGTATCATGAAAAGAGAAAGTGCATCCACCCTGTGGCATATGTGATCTATTTATCACACTACTGCAGGTACCTCACATATGGCTGAAGACATTGTGGCTTCTAGTTCTTACCCCAACACAGGAGAACTCAGAAACTATGAAAAATCTGTGACATAAAAACGTGGTCTGTAAGGCTGAGCTGGAAATATTCTGCTGATATGCTATTGGGTGACAGCTCATCTGGCAGCATCTGCAGAGCCACTTCTATCCTCCTCTAATTTGCCTGGGTTTTACACTGCTTTCTGCTGGCTTTTCGTGGCTTGATATGCCTTTACTCTGTAAGAGTTCATTCTGTAATATCAACACCATCAAAGAGACACAACTGCAGGAGATATAGCAAGGTCTGTAGTCATCTAGGTATCTGCAAGTCAACAATCAAAAGATTTATTTTGTCCAAATCTACTTGTTCTTAGCTTGCTTTTCAATCAAAGCAAGAAATAAATGCAACTGTTCTTCAAGTAACATGAGCTCACTTTCAGTGGGAATCTAGCACTTGTTTGTTGAGCTAAACTACAGAGACAGTCTGTGATAAAGCTGTGCTGAACCTTAAAAAAACATGGGTTTTTGATGCCTTCACACACTGATTTGTGTCACCCTACATCACTTTCCTATAGTTCCTTGTTACTTTATGGCTACGCTAGACAATGTACAGATGTGCTAGAGAGTGCTCATAGTTAAACATAAATGTGCTACAACCAATTCACCCCCAGTACAATTTTAGCAGCCAAAAAGAGTAACTGCAATGGGTATTATTCATTTGTTCTTTATTTTAATTCCCAGGGTGTGAGCTTATCTACTTTTAAGCTATTACTTTCATGTTTTCCTAGGCTAAAAAATGTTAGAATTCTTTCTCTACAACTAGAAGCAACTCTGGGGCAAGTCATCACGTTGTAGACAGAACTGCAAGCTGAGCCTCTCAAGCAATCAGCAGCACTGGCCCCCTGCACCAGGTGCTGATTTCCCCTATAACAATAGGCACAATTAAGTCAAAGCCAACCCGATTAACTCTGCTCCAGGCTAACCCCTGCATGCTCACTGGCTCCCCTGATTAACTGTACAGGACTACGGACAGGAGGGTGTCAGGAAAACCCCGGAAGAATTAGCAAGCCTGCAAGGAGACGCTGCAGGAGGGAGAAGGTGCCAGAAAGAAAGAGCAGAAAGGTGGCAGTTTAAAACACTTATTAAAGGAGTTAACAAAATAAAAGGATGTAATTTAAATCACTAAATGACAGAAACCTATTGTGATGAAGCAGTGCAGTGTCTGAAAGTGGATACTCCCCATAAAGATCACACATGTACCTGCACAATAGCATTAGATGAGGACGGAATTATAAACCTCAGTGACATGGGACTTTTTGGGTTCAGCCTGCTTGCAATAATTGGAGTAGGTTTTGTATTGATAGTTATAATCTTAAGCAATATAAAGTATTTATTAGTGCCCACCTGCTGGCAGTACTTTAGTGCCCCTTATGCATTGCCAACAAGAATATCAATCAGCAACTCATTAAAATAAAACTCAAAAATATGCCAGTGAAATGCTAAAACATACTTGAAATATGTTCTGTTAGCTTTCCCATATTCCTATATTCATTTATAGCATCAAGGTATGAGCCAATATACAGAAGCTCAAATGTTGTTGTAATTTTAGCATAGGGCAATGTTAATTATAGCATGTCAAGATATTTAAAAATTAATAAAAGAAGAAAATTCCATTTTTTTGTCACATACCAGTTAGAACTACTTCAGTTCATCACAGCTGACTGCTGTACCATTTTGGACTTTTATAGCATTATGGTCTGTGTGGAAGGAGTGCCCTCCCCCACTTTAATGGCAGTAGACTGCTGGGAGATTGTTCAAAGATAAAAATATGTACCACCAAGTCCCTAAAATGTCATGATAAATGAACTCAAATGTCACTATTAAAATATTTCCTTTCATCAGTTTCACAGCACAGATCTCCCATCACAATGCCAGAACTGACACAACTTTCCTCATTCTTCTATGGGAATACTGAATTTCTTTTTGAAGGTTGATTTTAAGACAATGGAAATGCGTGTGGCATAAAACTGAGATAGCCACCTGTAAAGTGACTTAAAAGGTGCCCCCTGGAGAAAACCTCTTCTGCATGACCCTCTTCCACAGGAAAAAAAATCCAGGTTGAGTTAATCACAAGCAGACCCCTGAAACAATTCTCTACAGGCTTCTTTAAATGTGAAAAGCATCATTTTACTTTTAACTGATTCTGTTAACAGTCTCTAAGAAAGAGAAAAAAATCGCACAGCATAAGAGAGAACTGCTTATGAAGAAAACAGAACACTAAATGAGAAATTCAAGGGTACCAGATTTTTCTTCCTTTTTGCCATTGTTATTCAATGCTGTGTCCCAAAATAGCAAGAAAAAAAAAAAAAAGAATACCTTTAATGCAATACCAGAATAAATATGACCATGAAAATTTTGTTAGTTTATTATGGGTATTTTCTATAACATTTCATGCCTTCCTCCCTCCTGTGTAACTATTTTCCATTCAAATATCCAGGTGATGCTTTGGAACTTTTAAGAAAGGGCTGATAGGAAGTGAAGGTTAACGAATAATGCGTGTTTATAATGAGAACCAAACTGCTACCTGCAGAGAATAATACAGGATGATCTCTCTTTGGAGAGGGGGAAAAAAAACCCAACAACATAAATGGAACGCTGTCAAATTTATAAGCAGCAATTTAGACAGCAAATGTGTTGCTTGGGTTTCAGCAGTCTTAAACACTGTGAGCGGCTTAACCTTATCTCCCAGTGCCACTGCCTTCCTGGAGTAATTGATGCTCGGAGTCCCCCAATTTCACATAAACCAGGCCACTGTGTTATTGTATACAGCAATCTAACTGCTAGCAGAGACAGGAAACGGCGCTGAACCCAGATCAATAGACATGTCAACAGTAAGCTGCTTAATCTAATTCTGCCTATCTCATCTTGGAGCACAGTTTGCAATTTTACTGCTAGGTCCCTCTGGCAGGAAATGGTTTGGAAAGTTTAGTCTTAAGAAGTTTAAGCGATATGCTTATCCTTCAGGCTCTCAAATGTTTATTCAGCAGAATAGCTGCTTTAAATGTTTTATAAATGGTAGCAATGTAAACAAGGCACTCCTGAATTCCTTCTCATATGAAAGCCATAATGGTGATTTCCTCACAGTGGACAGGGAGCTTAACACGACACCAATTACACTTAAAGGTAAATTGCATTTGTACAGATGTACCAAACTCAAATAAACTTTGGTGATCAGAATAATTTTTCCAACAACCTCTCTTCACTCTGATGATGTTCCCACATGGAAACACTTCTCTTTTTAGCAATTATGTCGCTGCCTCCTCCTTCACAGCATTTTCAATGACTTCCCTGCAAAAATATAGACATACATATAGATAGAATTCACAGTTCACTGGTGCCTGTTCCATGTCCCAAAACACTCAGAGTTTTCAATTTCAGCTGAACTATGACAAAGTCATGGTGCATCCCCAGGGCTTTTGTGGTGCCTGCAACTCAAGGGGCCGTGGCCACTGCCAGTAGATAGGAAATTTAAGCTCCTGGTTAACTTTGGAATCACAGTTGATGTTTTCCAACCATGACAAACCTTTAAACCACTCTGACCATCTATTTGTCATCGGAAAACAAGTGCAAACTTGTTTAGAGAGGAAAGATGGTGTTTCACTCAAGGTGCTGGAGAGGGAATTAGACGATGTAAGTTCTTTCCTCAACTCTGCTACAAAGTGCCAGTGTGATTGTACCAGCCAGTTTTCAAGTGCTTCAACTCCTCATCCATAAAATGAAACTTTCCCAGCTGCACTGGAGTGCTGAGACACTCAAAGCATTAGTGTCCATGAGGTGTTCAGACACCACAGTGCTGAGCATTACAGAAAAGTCAATAAATGAACTCCATAAATAAAATGTTATGAAAGCCCACTCGAGTCTTTCAGCTTGAAATCATGGGACTGCTCCCATGAGTTAGTGCCTTGGAAATAAATTTAGCAAAGATTCCAGGAACAATACAGCTGAGGCTAAGATTAAGAAATAGCACAGAAACTATTACTATTTAGATACTTGTACATTACTTAATAAACAAGTTGTTTACTACTGGAAGTGTTACAACATACTGCATACCTCAGATGAGAAAATGGAGGTCTTTTGAGTAAAATTTTGAAAACTCAATATCTGTGGGCTTGTTAGTGAAAAAAGCTCTCTTGAACAAAGACTTAAATGGAAAGAGTTTGTGTACATGGCCTAATATCTCTTCAAACCTGCCTTCTTTCAGTTTATAAAAGTTTTGCTCTTGTGCTCTGAAAGTCTAAACTACAGAATATTATTCCAAAGATCAACAGCATACCACAAATAATCAAAGGCAAAGTTGAAGAGATTCTTTTGTCAACAATTCATGGACTCAACAACAGCCATTTCTAATAAAGAGCAATTTAGTAAAAATAATAAAGATAGCAGACAGACTATCCACGAATGTAAAACCCAGTAATTTAGTTCAATTAGTTCACTTCAAATAGAAACTTATGGTGTGCTAGTCTATTTTGGTTTCAGACTTATCCCACCCCCAGTCCACATTTTCAAAGCTATAGTATATTCCAAATGCTAATTAACTACCATTCCTTTTAAACTCACGAATATCCCTACAAATCTGACAGTGTGGAGGTTTCACATGGAGGTGAGACTAAGAAATTACATTCTCATTAAAATGCAAACAAATCAGAAAGACCTTAATTTAATCCCTAATACACAATTACCTGTCTCAGCAGAGACTATTATACCCAAGAGCAGTAAAGAATAGGAACACGTTTCTTATCCTGGTGACCCACTCATGGAGATCTTCATTTGTGGATTTCTCAGTGTTTCTAATTTCAATTTTGTTCGAATCTCTTTCTCTAGATTAAACTGTGTATTTTCACCCCTCACTGTTCACTCAACTTCTCATAAAAAAAATGCCACTATAGTGGTAAACAGTAATTACCTAATTAATAATGCCACAAGACAGAAATAATCCATTTTACCAGCTCATATATTTTAAAAAAAGTTACCTGATTATTTACAATCATCAGTTTCAGCAACAATGAAAATTATATAATCATTACTATTTTCCACATTTACATGATGCTTCTCAATATAAACGAATATGTAATCTCTGTGGAGAGGGGACTCTGTTTTCACATGGATCTCTTTTATACCTACAGTGAAGTCACTGATCATTTCTGCAATGCAAATAAATTATTATTCCCTCTGATCTGCAAGAAAAAAGTGTACAAGAAGCTCAAAATTTCTCCAACTCTAACATAAAATTGCAAAACAAAAGCATGCACAGAATCTTGCTGTCAAACGGCAACAAGCCTACTTGACAAAAAAAGAGAGCACAGCTCACAGTTTTGAGTGGGATAATTAATGTTAAAGGTTTTTAAAGGCTTGGCTTTTTGAGGGAAAAGCACACAGAAGATAGATAAATGGGTATTTAAGCCTTTCTGTATAAAAAATTAGGGAGAACTTTATAAATAAGTAATAACTAAAATATTATTATTGTGGTGCCATATTTGGTACACGTATACAAAATATACTCTATAATTCATGATACAGCCCAAGTATCTGGACATTTAAGTGTTGGACCATTTTTATTAAAATTAGACTAGATCATAGCAGGTCCCAAAGTTTGGGTTCCCCACCCCTTATCTCAGGAACTCGATTTTTTACTTAGAAACATTTTCAACAGTGTTGTACAAACTGCTTAATACCATGAAGACAGAGAGTTACAAAGATGGTTTCAAAGTATTGTGCCAAAAATTGAAATACATGTAGCACATTTGCGGCAAAATTTGAAATGTACATGTTCAAGAGATGGAGGCACAACTGTTCAGCTGAGAAGTTATGTATACAAACGCCACATGAATTTTTATGATGTCCTGATCCTTTGTAACAAAAATCAAAACTACACTCCTTTTTTTAAAACTCCCACACAACCAACATGAAGATGTGAATTTTTATGTTACCCTGGCTTATATGAGACCAGAGAGAGATTCAGACTCTGCAGGTCAGTAGGCAAGAAACCCGAACACGGGTGTTTACCAGTTTTTTGAAAGCATGTGAAGCTTTGAATTGGTATCTAATTCCCTCTGAGATCAATAACTTTTAGACACCTAATCTCCTTAAGCACTTCTGAAAACCCTACTGCCTGCTTAAAGTTTTGCTCTGGCTAGTCTGAAATACCTCGTAAGACTGCTGCATTTCCACAGCCATAACCACCATTAGTTCATGGCTTTACTGACTCTGGTGAAATGGCTGGCAGTCCTTCCAAAAGGACTAAGTCAAATTGATGGGTAGGTGTCTTCTGGACCTCGTGTTTAACAAATGCATTGGTTGCTCTCTATCCAGACTTAGATAAATGAGTAACAAATTAAAAGAAACGTTTTTATGATTCACTGCAGTAGCTTGCTTTTTGTGCTCTTCTCTTTTCTGATACAAGGTTAAAAGTGACTGGTAAACCTTTTAAGGTTATTGAAACTAAATTATTAACGCTGTGTTTCACCTTCCTTTTGTCCTCTTCATGGCATTTTCCCTGATTGCTTACTGCTACTCCACTCCTACAAGTTGTAAATCAAATGAAAAGCCTTTAAAGTACAAAACCATCTGATTAAAATTTTCATCCACAAGGGAACCACAGATATGACAAGACGCCACATTATGCAGTTTTTACATTTAAAACATCTGACAGTCTTTTTTTTTCATGTGTGTGAAAATTGAGCGCTTTCATCTTTGTAAGCAACAAAAAGGATGATTCTCACTCATAAAACCCATTTGCAACCTTCAAAACATCTTTGATATTCTTCTCCATTGCATAACTGCATTTGGGACAGTATACACAGGCACAAAGTGCAGTGACACGTGGCTAGTCTGGTCACATCTGGACTTCTCCCAGCTCTAACCTGTACAGTTCACAGGACTGCTGAGATTACCCATCAAACTCAGCACCAAATACTTCCCAGAGAGCCCACACTCTACAGGCAGTTGGAAACATAAAGGAAGACACGGTAAACTACAATCAAGGGTCTCATAAAAACCTATACTGAACTCTTCTGAAGGAAAAGACATACTTTTAAGGAATGAACTCTGTCTAGAAGGAAGTAAAATCTAATTTACATTTTAGTGAGGTTTCTAATGCAATTCCTATCTTAGATAAGATATGGGTCTATTTGACAGCACACTTCTGAAAAGTTGGCAAACAACAACTTTCTTAATGGTGCTTTTCAGCAGCAGAGTATAGGATGATCCATCACCAAGTTTTCAAGATCTGAGCTCCTGATACTCCAAAAGAGAATAAACCAAGCAAATTTCTGCATTTCAGTTTTCATTGGATTTCGTAGCTGCTACACATTTATGGTCTGCTAGGTTGGCACGCAGTTACTGCACATATGCCACAGCAGTAAGAGGTTTGTTTGTCCAGCAGTGGAATCCCTGCGCTGGAGTTAAAACATCAGCCTGAACCATGAACAGGCTTTGAAGAAAGCCTGTGGTGCTAACACTACGCTATTAAATATAACATATCAATGTCTGATAACACATTCATTATGGAGATATGAAGTTTCAGGAAAGCACTGAGATCTCATTAAATAGTAGCACGGTGTGCTGGGCAAGCTCCTCATTTTTTTCATGGATGCACTATTTAAATGTTACTGCCAGGTGAACAAGGTGCTATCATGAACAAGGTGTCATGTGAACCAACTGTTACAGGTCCAAACTGAGAACCTGGTACACTATATTAAGAGTCAAAAGCACAGAAATGCTCCTTCCTAATCCCAAGGCATGTGATGCGTTCATGGCTTTCCTGGGGAACAAGGTCAGTGACAGGACATTGAGAGCTCTGTCAGGAAAGGATGCTGAGCAGGAAAACCTTAATGTCTGGCAAGCTTCACTAAAGTATCCCAAGAGCTCCAGAAGAACCACTGAAATGACTACCTGAGATAGCATATTTGGGTCAATAATGCTAATCAACAGAGATTTCTTCATGAGGAGAGGGTCTCAAAGATGTTTGTTTTCCTTTGTTTAGGATGTAGGGCACATGTGGAACACAAGTTCCACTTAGTGTTTCATACAGAAGAAAAGCAGTATCTCAGTAGGAGTGGAAAGCACTGGTGGCAAACTTTGCATGAGAAAGCACAGGGGGCTGGGATGGGCAGAGGGGACTAATCTGGGAGCAGTGCCTGAAGGCAGTGACTGGGTTTCTGAGCCAGAAGACAGCAACATGTGGGCATTTGTGCTGTATTTGATCTGGCACTTTCACTTTTCCCTACGGATTAAAATCTGTATTGCCATTTCCTACTAGCATGATTTTCTCATGGAAACCTGAGCAAGCTGCATACGGAATGAAGGAGCTCTTAGGGCTTGTATTTATTGAACAACTTGTTTTCTCATGTCAGTTTTTCTTCCTTTCCCCCCACCTTTTTCTTCCTGCCTTTGTTTTGGTGTTCAGACACCTAGACTCTCACAATCAATCACAGCAAACTAGCTCCCATAAACCTGCTTAGAGAAAAACATTTTCTTCCTCAGGCCTCTAACCCATTCCCTAGAAACCAGCTGTTTCTCTAAATATACAAGGCAACAGCACCTGAAAAACTGAGTATGACATTATATGACAGGAGAAATCATTTCAGCTCTGCCATCCCATGGCTTTGAAAAAAATTGGCATTCATGTAATAAAAGATACAGTTCAAACAATCTGGAGATCCATTTATACAATATACATTAAAAGAGTCACCAGCCAGAATAAAAAAAAGATGAGGGCATAAACAGCTGGGAATCCTCAGCAAGACCTCATACACTTCAGGGAAAGAGTCCTAGTGTCTTCTTCTGCCCCAGGGAATTTTTTAGTTCTACAATGGCACAGTTGTGACAAAGGAGGAAATGAGGCACAAAAAGGTGAAAAACAATTTCCCATCTTTCATTTGCTAAATGCTGCTGTACCCACTCTGGTGTCAGATGGTGAGCTTGGCTCCCCTTTGTTTCAGCAGCCACCGCAACACATTGTGCAAGGCCTCCAGCTGAGTCAGTGCTCGCTCGCCGCGCCGCGCGCACACAGATGGGAGTAGGCAGGGAAATGTCAAACTACTTGGATTAGCTCGGCTTTGGTCACGCACAGAAGTGGAGCTCAGGGCACCGAACGATCCTAAATTAAACATGAAGCCTCCCCCCCAGTCCAGGCACCTCGTTTTTCAGGCATTAGTCATTAAGGATCTCCCAAGCTGGTAGGTCTTGCTGTGGCTTTAAGTGCTTGCTTTCACAGCTCTACATCCTGGCAAGTAATGGTACCTTGCCCTGGCAATGAGATAAAGCCATTGCATAAAAAATGTGCTATGACGTTTTAAGTTTTTAAATCACTTGGAATGCATGAGTGTAGTTAACTTTTACTGTTATTGTTGCCAATCCCCTTGAGGGAAAAGCAATCTTCCTATTCCCCTCATTCTATGTATGGCATCTTTTTTGTCTGACATATTTCAGTAATTGGGCATGTTTATTCCTCAGCTAGTTCTAACACAACCAGTAGAGGCTGCATTTTGAATCTATGAGAGCAAGCTGGCAAGTGTCATGGAAAAAAATTTAACATTTCCAACAGTATGCAACACATGGGTGAATGTTACTCAGCCTGATGGGATGTGCAATTTTTAAATCTCATACAGATATCTGTGTATTATTCCACCACTTCTCTCTGTGAACACTGGTTTTGGTTGAGGGCTATTTCCAGTTCAGACTCCTTTTCTTCAGCATTTTCTCCTGTCTTTTCTACCCATTACTAGCTCTCACCCTCTACAGGGACGTGTTTCACTGCTTTGCTTTCCATTTTCTTTGTACTAATTCTGTTCCCTGGTCTTCTCTCTGACTTCAGGCAAAAAGCAGGTCCAGCTCTTCTGCTATACACAATCTATAGGAATATGAAGCACAAACGGGTAAGAATTTGCCAATTTCACCTTTTGAACAGAGATAAAACAATAGACTTTTGCACTATACTTGTTTGTCAATGCAAAACCACAGATTGACTACAAAAGCAGGCCTTCTCAACCAGGTATTAAAAAAGCATTCCACCACAAATTCTCCTTTTGCAAACTTCCAATTGGTTATGAGGGCTGCATCATAGATTAAAGATGCCACCATGCTTGGAGTGCTCAAACACAGAAAACAGTAGAAAGGGCAGTACTATCATGGAGTCAGCATATTATTTCTTCTCATCACTTCTAGCCCAAACCTTCAGGATCCTCCTTGCTCCTCACCCAACTGTTACAGGCAAAGGATACATAGGAAACACTCAAACATGGAACAAAATAACTCAAGAGAGCTGCTACCATATTGCTGAACAGCAGTTCATTGTTCCCTTGCCTTGGATAGTTTTAGGCCTTTATTTTACTCAAAGATCTCTTACTTACCAATGCCCTGACCTTGGCATCTGTGCTACTCTCTTAAAGCTAATGTGATCTGCTCACACAAAGCAGACTATTGCCAAGGAGCATAAGCAGCCCTAGTGATGTCACGGAACTCATTAAAGATATAGTTGACTTCTTGCCCCTAGAAAACCTAATTATTAAATGTAACCTTAGCTGAAAACAGTAGTGGTTGTTGATAAGCAAAGTAAAACAAAAGGTGTTTTGTTCAAACATAAATATAGTACTTGAGCAATAAATAGGAGTTCCTGCTTTATAACTGTGGCAAACTGTAGTTAACCATGAAATTCCTGAGATAATTGATATAAAAAAAGAACTATTCTGAAATACAATCATGTGCATAGTTTGAAAATCTAATTCCTAATGCAATTCATAACATTAACACCAGGTCTAGAAAACTTAGTGGTTCATTTTAATAAACAGCAAAGGCTGCACATTCTCACTCTGAGGACCCATTAGGAAGCTAACCCTGATGGAAAACTGCTATAATCTATCTTCTGAGAATTATTTTAAAATATACCTTTTATAGCAAATGTAAAACATAATAACTGTGTTGTAAATGTGACTGCTATATTTATTTGTTGCTATAGCTATGGATTGCAAATTTAGAAAGGAAAAATACGCTTCAAATGCTATCAAAGACAATAAGAGCCTTATCCTTCCACACAATATTAAACATGCCACCTCCCACTGATGATATATAAATCACAGCACTGTTAAATCAGCTTCTTTCTTTGAGCAAATTTACTTCTTAAAATTTCTTAGATTTTTTGTAAGATATAATATTCTTATTTTATCTATTTTTATCTGTCAAAGGGCCAAAAACTTCCTACAATTTATGTGTCACTGCAGTTTATCCATAAAATTTACACAAACAGCTAAATCAGAGAAACCAATATCCTTGAAATACAAGCAACTAAAGGAATAGTCAAAAAATTGAGATTTTTAAGGGAATATTCTCAAGTGTCAAGATGCTGTCTAAAGACTGGAATATGCCTAGAATATTTAAAGACATCTTTCCCTCTACTCTGTCTTTATAAAACAACTACAAAACAATTCTCTCTAAACACTAACAGGCTACACTGAAAAGAATGTGCAGGTCTATCCACTGAAGCCACAAATAATTTCAGTGGGATTGGTGCAGCTTTGCAGGTACTGTGCTGTCTTATAAAAACTCAGACACGGTCATCCTCAAAAAATCAGGTGGTTCACATGCATTTTAGTATGCAAAAATTTTTTTAGGATGAAAATGGATATTCCATTATTTGAGGCTTTCAATTTTAAGTTGGTTAAAGTTACTCTGGTAATAATGCTATGGAGAACAATGCTGCTGAGATAACATTCATCTGTCACAGAAACTAATACAACTCCCTCAAATTTCCTTAGAGGTATTGCAGTCTCATTTTGTACAATTTTCTCTCCTCCTTGTTGCATACTTTAGGATTTCATGAGAAATTTTTGCATGAGATCTGTTCAACCTGCATGTAGAAGCTACCAGTTAAAGCATCACTCTAGGTTTGAAGACTATCTGCTGAAGGCATTGAGGAATCAGCGTGAAAATATGACTTCTCAGACCAAAATTATTCAAAAAGAAAAGAATATTCATATACATCATATGTAAAATTTCAGCACACAGGAAAATAACACTAAATTATAAGCGGATGGCTTCAAAAAACAGCAGTAAAAATACAAAGTTACCGGGGGAAGGAGTTTTAAGGGAAGTAAAGTCATACACATATGTGAGCTCCAAAATGCTCCTTCCCTCCTTTTTATAATTTTTATTTTTGGTGGAGGCGTGTGTGAGAGAAGAAATCTGACAGATGTCAAGGTCAAATCACAGAGCCTTTCAAGCTAATGCAAACTATTACAGCACTCTACATGTATGTGTCACAAAAAATGCATGTGATTTTAAACTTAAACACAGATTATAGGCTGGCTTCCTGTGACTTTTTAAACATATGGTCAGAAGCGAGGATGGAAGAAAGCATTTTTGTGTGATCTGTCATTGATCTGAAAATGTAATCTTTGTTTTATTTAAGTGTCACAGCTTGCTACAATAATGAGCTGAATAGAATATTTTAAAGGGTTAAGCTTTTGAAATGAGCAGATTCAGGAAAGTGCACAGTAACATCTTAACCCCTAACAAGTCAGTAAACACTGCACATACCTGAAGGCCTTACTGTTTAAGGTCTTTCTTAAAAAAAAAAAAAAAGTATAAATCTCAAAGCACTAATTTTAATGACAGATTTGGCATCATTGCTGTATAATTATCTAATGCCTAATATGTCCTTGAACGAACAAAATCACACCCCATAATTACAAAATACATATAATCCCTATTTATATACTCACATTCTTCAGTATAAAATATGCTATTATAATCACTAAGTGAACTTCGCTAAAAATTGTAACTATCTGATATTTTTCCTTCTCTCTCATTCTGGCTTTACTCTTGCTTCTGTCTCACCCTAACTATAAGCAGCAAGGGGTCAAAATTATGTATTTGCTGTGGAGTTACACCCAACACATTGGGGCTTGAACTACATGGAGCTTCTCCAATATCCATGTTAAATTAAACAGCAGCAAGGTCTAGGCAAAGGCATTCAAAAAAAGGCTCATTCAGGTCTCCCTGAGCATTCGGTGAACACAGGGAAGTGTGTACAAGGATGTGAGGACCCAATGTGGAAAATTTACTGCTCAATTTCTCAGCATCTTTTCCTATCCAGAAACTCTTCTTACCTGGAGTCAGGTACCCTCACAGATGCAGTTGACACACTATGGCTGACCTTCAAAATACACTGGCATCACATTCATTGCTGTGTTGCAGCACCCCACACATCACTCTGTTCACTACCATACAAGAAATACATTTTATGTTTGCTTTTGCCAATGATACTGCAAGGCAGAGTGCAAATCAAATGAAATAGAAATAGAATTTTATAAGAAATTATTATAATTTTTGAAAAAAATGTGTTTTTATGAAGTGGATCATCACTTCCTAACTTCAGAATTAAAGGATGCTGTGAAAGAGACTAAGAGTTACTTAAACACTTCTATAGGGAGTGGTTTTTAAGTTAATGCAAGGAATGTGCTTTTTTTTCAGCTTCTAGAGATGAAAAAAGAACTCTGTCTAATCCTGTAAAATAAATGGTTTTAAATGTCAAGACTCGGACCACTGAATTCTTGCCAGGTAACTTAATCCCACTGCTTTCAAATTAAAAATGGAATTTGAACTACTGCTGCTCTGCTCTAAACAATGTTGTTTCAAACAGAGGAGTAAAGGAAACCAAGCAGTTACAATAAAAGAATAAAAACATGTCAGCTATGTTCACATTGACTTTGTGCATCTACATCATGGACACTGCCATTCCTGAGCAGAAGCCAGGTGTGAAACTAAAAACATCTGCTCTGCCTGAACAATCCAGGTTCAGGTGTCAAAATCTTCCTTTTTTATCTCCTCCCATTGGGGTCACTGACATTGCTCGGGCTGCCCTTCTTCGTCTGGAGAATCAATAACCTCTTCACCCTTCTCAGAGCTTTCTTCCAGTCATTTCTGTCAAAGCTGATTGACATATTTTCATTTTACTGCCATTGTACTGTATCAGTAACTTAAATATCAGAAGATTCATGATTAGTTACTACACTATTTCTTCCCATGTAATTTCATTTTCTCTTTTCATATCATCCACTTTCACAAATGCTAAAAAACCACCTTTTGTTCACTTTGGATAACACGTGCCTGTATGTATTAATGTTGGTCTAGCAATATTTGCACACTATGCAGTCAACATTTTCCAAAGATGAGACCTCCTCTTAGGCACCAAATTTAAAATGCAGAAAACCTCAGATAGTTTCAAAATCATAGATAATTATTGAAAATAAGACACAGTGGATAATAGAAAAGGGATGTCAGTCCAAATTTAAGTGCCTAAACTGAAAAATGTTGTTCTAAACATGGAGTTCTTAAATTGAAATGTTGAAACAAGCTTTATAAGATGGCTATTTTGTCAATTACAGTAACAACAGAGAATGAATCACAGACTCACTGAATATTCTGAGTTGCAAGAGACCCACAAGGATCACTGAGTCCAACTCTGAAGTGAATGGCCTGTACAGGGATCAAACCCACAACCTTGGTGATACTGGCATCCTGCTCTAACCAACTGAGCTAATCATCCCTACCAAAATCCTGTCAAAAACCTACAAAACTCTACAGGATTTAAAACAGTATTACTTTGTATTTTACTTAATGGTCAGCTATTAACAAACCAAAATGAGTTAAAATATCATGGAACTGTGACAGAAAGAAGCCAGGTCTGACTCCTGATAGTGAAGCTCTTTATATCATTCTATGTTTGAAGGGGGAAAGGCACAGCACGACATGCATCCACCTTAAACTGCCACTTGACAAAAAGGTGATGCCATCCAAGCACACAGAATTATCTGTTCAATCCCCTTCCACGGGCACTTCCTCTCTCTCCCACACCCATGCTCATAAACTAGCACCATTTTCACCTATGTCCACCTCTGGTAATCACCAGGCACTTTGAGAGACCAGCGATGCCTCAGGCTCAGCAGAAAATTATCCTGGGTAGAAAAGAGAGTTTTCTGTGTAGCCAGTGAGCAGGCCTGGCTCAGCAAATGGCTCTGTGATTCCCAAACTGCCACTGGGAGGAGGTCAGATCATCAGAAATGGAGGAAACTGGAAAGGCAACAAAACATTGCTCTTTTTGGTGGCTGTGAGACACCACAGCAGCCCAGCTGTTTACAGAAGCAGAGCACCAGAGCTCTGGGAAAGGGAAGTGGCTCTGGATGGAAATATTAACATCAGTAATGATTTTCTCAGGTTCACTTTGTTGACAACACAATATTTCTGCATACAAAATCTTTTAGCAACTTGGAAAAACTGCAAAATCGAGAAAACCTCCAAATTATTGCAGAGAAGCTTCTTAGGTTAACAAGCTTTTCCAGCAAAGTATCTGAGATTCTGAATTAAAAATTTATTGTTGAAATTTGTTGTTGAGAGGAGAAAATCACCACATAAATGGAATGATATAGACAAAACCACTCAGTAATGTAGCAACTAACCATGTATCTCCAAACCAGTACAGAATTACCCCTTCCGTCTGTTTGGAAGATTTTAAACTAGCAAACTTGTGATCACTCAGCTAAAGTCAAATGAATTCATGGGCACATTTTGCAAAATCTGATATACTAGAAGTCTGCACATATGGATGCAACACAAATAATTAAAATTAAAGAAAAAAGCACCCTCAGGTCATAAAAGAGTCTTGAGAGAGAAAGGCAGAGTGACACTCTAACAACAACAACACCACTGCAAGCTAGAATATCTACATCCATAGCCATCTACATATTAAAAGGAATGCATATTCATATTCCCTAAGCGATGTCCCTCTGCTCTTCCAAAGTCAAAGGAACTTTTCTCTAAGCGGATAAAATCTTTCTCACTATGTTTTTCAGCAGCTGTCTTTGCTGGTTTCTAATCAAAGCTCATGATAACTGGCTTTGGCAACAGACTGTAGTTTCCCAGATGAGTAAGCAAACAAAGAGTTTATTTTTCCCCCTCTTCCACAGAACTTGAGATGCATTTTCTGTCTTAAGAGGGAATTGATGACTTCCATAATCTGGTCAACACCTCGAATACATTTATTGAAGGATCATCAGGGGTCTGTGGTATTTATATACTTCAAAATGTGGACAGCTACAAGACAAAGATAAATGCCAGCCTGGAAAACAAAAATCTGGACTATAGCAATTTATAGGAGTAGAAAATGAGAACCTTTAGACAATAACTTATTTAGATTTGACTGAGAAACAGACATAAGAAGAGAAAATAAATTGACATATTGTAAAAAATCTTCACTTGGGTTATTCTTAAGTATTCTTTAAATTGGAGAGGGGGGCAGCTCATCACAACAACATTTACTGAAAGATATTGATTTAGAAGGCAGAATATGAGGGATGTCAAACCAGAAAATCACTATAATCAACTACAAAGGAAATTCATCATGACAAAAAAGGAAGTGGGTGGATAAGCAAAGCCCGTGGAAGAAAAATAACATTGCCTGCTGTTAGACACATGATTAAAAGAAAAAAATAAAATGAATGTTAAAATTATTCCTATTCATTCAATGTGAGAAATCTAATAGATAGATACCAATACATTAGGGTAGAGGATGTATTGTCTTGAAGAGACATTGCAGAGTTCCATAAGCAAATGCTTCTTGCCACTGTGTTGAAAGACAAATTTTAGGATGAAGATGAAAAATTTGAATATTTAAAAACATAAAACTTTTATTTCTTAGAAAGACTGCATAAAAAGAGAGAAAATATATGCTAAATCCACAATTCTAATTTACTTTTCTATAATGAGACAGAAGAGTATTGAATAAAGTCCAGCAGAAGCTAGCATGTTGATAATTGACAAAGCAGACAACTTCAAACATCCTAGGACAAGAAAGATTAAATTTAATATGTCTCAAATGTGTGGGTTTAAAAGAATTTCATTCAACATTTGTTCTCAGTCTTGAATAGGAGAGGAGGAAGAGGGGAGATTAAATGGCAGGTGAATTGAATGTTTCTTTTGATGATAATAAAATCTAGAGCACTGATGGAATGTAATTTAATCTAAACCAGCACAAACCACTTATGTGTGTGACACAGGCCTGATCCTGTGGGGCAATCTGGAAGCAGGAACAGCAACACACCCAGCTCAAAGCCACACTTTGCACATGGGATGTGTTCAGCACTGGGATTCCAACACAGCCTTCGTACAACAATCTGACAGCAAATTTGGGGAAAAAGATTCAGATGTGGTTGGTGTTTTTGAATGCCCTGCTTTTCTCATGTTCATGTTTGACTTGAGAATATTTCTCTTGACACAGACAAGTGGTGCAAGCAGTTGAAAATGAGACTAGAGAAGTTTAATATGAAACAGTCAGAAAACTGAAGTGAACAGTATTTGGCCAGAAAAAATTAGTATACAAGCTGCATAATTCACATTCCCCTCCACAGCCCTAAGTAGCACTACACTAAGCAGTAAATGAGGTGCTAAAAAATAGTAGACATCTTGCAAGTGATGGTAATTTTTACCACAGCTGCTGAAATTGGCAGCCCCCATAGCCAACCCAAAAGTCTATCTTCATCTTCTACCATCTATCTTCATTCATGTTTTAATAAAAACAGCTCACCCACCATCCCCAAGAATAAAACTTGAGTACTTTCATGGTAACTACATGCAGTCCTAGGGCACTGTTTTTTCACCACTGTCAGTCAAGAGCATGTTGTCTCAGATATAAATGGCAACTTCATGAGTATCTGGAGTCAGGCAGAGAGTGGGATTCACCTAAGAAAATGAAGACATCTATATCTGTGTCACTCAGTCAATTAAGACACCTAAGACTTTTAGGTTAACAGTTGGACTTGATGATTCCTCTTTGCTTCACAAAGTGCCTGCAAGTAAATTCAGGAAGTCAGTGAGTCAGTGAACTGCAAATGCAAATGGGTTCACAAAACTATACATATCTTATTTATGCCCTGTTTTGGGGGGTTGTTTGTTTGTTTGTTTTTTATTTATTTTTTTTTCCACCGTAAAGAAACAAAACCAGTTGGACTGGGTCACAGAAAAGGTCCATCTGCTCCATGTCCTGTAACAGCAAATATCCAGGGCGGAGTACAAATGTACAAAGAGACCTCTCTGATGCACACCTCCCATCAATGCCATGTGCATTACTGACTGCTTTAGCTGGGTTAATATTTTTTCTTGAGGCAGCAATAACAACACACAGGTTCCAAGAGCAATTGTCTGTGCAATGCCTCAGAGCAGCAAAGCACGTTACAAGTGCTAAGTAGGACTATTCAATGTGTTCAATTCTATTAGAGATTTGATGATGAAATGCTCAGATTTAATATGCCTATTACTTGTATGAGCACAAAATAATTCATCCAAAGCTTGAAGCCTATTAGCTGCCAACTAGTCTACCAATTTACATGATTTTCTGATTAAAAGCACCCTGAAGATCACTGCAGTAATAATGAGGTGTTTCTTAAAGAAGCCAAAGCAGTATACTTATTTAAAAATATTTATTATAACAGCAGTTTAAACATAGTAGTTATAGTTTTCTTTTTCAAACATACAAAAAGTAAACATTTGCCTCTCTGGCAAAGCTACTTTTGGACAAATTTTCAAAGCAGTAGCTTTGAACTTCCAACTTCCCATAACGTATTAAACTTATGTTAAGGCAAGGTAATTTTCTATGTTTTGAACTACTTAGCACAAAGGACCATGCTATCATCTCTAACAGTTCTCCTTTCCTTTTCTGCTCCTCTTAGTCCTAGCAAAACATTCTCTCAAACTTCTATGTAAATACTACTAGTAAATAACAATAATATTAATACTATTAGTAATAAAACCTAACAGCATGCCACAAAAATTATTTTACCAGCACAAATGTTCCTAAAAAAGTCACACAATCTCACATCACTAGGAGAAAAATAATAATGTCCTTACAAAAAGAAAAAAGTCGAATCAGTAAGTTCACATTGAGGCCTCTATGAAATACCATATAACAGACAACATAAGAATGCTCAGTGAATTCAAATGGTTTTCCCTGGCTGAAAGGGACCTGGAAGTCCTGCTCTCATAAAAATGAGCTTTACCTGGTTATGCCAATCTCATGTGACCATAAAGACTTCTGATGCTGGAGAAATCCATAGTCTTGACAAGTAATCTACTTCCTGTGCTTCATCCTCTTACTCACTAGACTAAAATATCTTTTTAACTTCCCCTGTAAATCCAGTATTTTTGTCCCATCCACTGCAAACAGTGAGAATAAACTATTTCCTTTTTTTGAGAAACCTATGACATCATATCAGGGGGGCTCTCAGAGTTCGACAGCAGTAAAGATCACCTCTTGAAAAGATGTGTATCCTTTTGAAAATCATTTATGAAACATCTTTCCATTAATAATGATTGCCTATGAAGTGAAACAACATCTGTTTGCACACTCTCATGTTAAGTAAGTTCTTTGTTATGCTGGCACTGCCAACATTAAAATTTTTAAAATGTTTTACTTATTGAGCCAATTATAATGAAGTGAGAAAAATTCCATTACAAATATTAAAATAATCTATTATTGCATTTTATGGGATTGACTACAAAATGTCATGACTTCTTAAGCAATATTACGGTGGCTGAGATATCAAAATTCTTATATGCTTTTCCAAATTATTCTTTGAACAATGTCTCCCCCAATCTATCATATACTATATTATCTACATAAAGCAAAAAGTCTTATAGTCTTACAGATTCTCAAAATAGGTTATAAAACTGGTTCTTGTCTTGCTTGAGTAAATGGTATTAATGGAACATGTAAAAGTAGATGACTGTATACAATTGCTATTTTGTCCCTGAAAGGCAAATTCTTCTCTAGCAGCCAAATTAGAGCTATCATATGCAACTGAAATTGCTGCGGAAATGTCTGTAAGCAACATTTAGTTTTTAAATTCAACTTCAAGTATGTAGAGATTGCACAGGAGAGTTTACTCAAAAGCTACGAATTGACATTATTCAACAATTCAGGCATTTTTTTCACTGAAGCATATAAAATTTTATAGCACAATATGGAAACAATATCTTTCTTAAAAACAAATCCCGAGTTATTTATCAATTTGGTAATCGTATCTATGGCTCTGTGATATTTAAATACCCATCAAAAAGAGACAGCTAGTAAGAGATAACAACATCCATGCATTTATGCCACCTTACAAGAAAAAATAAGCTTTGAAACAGGAAATAGGCAGTGTTTAGTTAACAATATTTGAGTCTCCAGAAGAATACAAGCACAGAAACATTTGAAAACTGGCCAGATTCAGCAAGCTAAATCTTCACTGCTTTTTGCTTTGCATATATTCTTGCCCCATAACTGCCTCTTTATGATGCAAATGAAAGCTCCAAGTACTTGATTATTATAATCCTATAATTTAATTCCTTTACATAGTATTTGCTTTACATACAAATATTTAGAACTTACATGTATTTTAATCCTGTAACACTTAAGCACATTGGAGCACATTTGAAAGTACACAACAGGTGTTCAGACACTGTCAAATTCAGACACAATACTTTGCCTTTTCATGCACAGGAATGAGGACAGACACTGATCCAACCAACAGGAAAGGGCAGGAAGGTGTAGAGGTTTTAAGCATGATCTTGCATGTGTATGAAACAGGTTTAACTTTCTCCCCGACTACTGTAATTGTAGGTGGAAGTCACTTGGTGAGCATCATCAACTCAGATGCCAAAACAAGGAAATCTAAGGGTCATTTTAGTACATATATGACTTATTTCCATTGAAATGGCAAATATGAAATGGATCTACAGCAGCTGCAGATCCTTCTTGACTGGAGCTTTAGGCTGGATTTGTGATCTTTAGGACATCCAAAATTGCTCCAAATACTTACATTTAGGCATTGCATCTGCCTTCCATGGGATAGTCACATGTCTAATTTTCAGTACATGTGTTATGAAGATCAGATGTCCCAGACATTAGAGACAGATGTGATCCTGGAGTGCTTTGATTTTCCCTGTGGAGGTATCTCTGTCTATGCACTTTATAGATTTCTCTCTCTTAATACCTATACTGTGTGTGAACATCCTCCTCAGTGCCTCCATGTAATGAGAAAGTCAAGATTGTAAAGGCAGATGCAAAAGTGATGCTGATTCACCACAACATCAGGATTATAGAACTTCATCAGAGCAAACCAGACAATGCCCTGGAGAGCTACGGATGGCCAAGCCCTCACTGAATGGACTTTCATTTGAACCATGCCCACAGAGGAAGCTTGGTTAACTCTGGACTTTAGGAGTTCATATCAACTTGGTAACTAAATGACCTCAGGGCAGGATTAATATGGATGGGCAGGGAGCATTTGCAACTCTGCCTAAAGCTATCTCACTTGGATGCTCTGAATTGCCCTCCTGAGGATACTAGCTCTCTCCTTTGGCTATATAGACAGCTTGGCTTTCTAATTTAGGCATGAATAAGCTCCTTTTGAAAGCTTTGAATTACATTTTCGTGAAGCCTGTGTAGCTTTGGCTGGGACACATCCCAAAAGATTTAGGCCCAATAGAACCACATTAAATCAGAGTATTTCAGAGATATCAAGTCATCCTCCAGGAGCTAAGACTAGAATTTAGAATGAAAAATTTTGGATCTAAACATACTAGCAGCATTTCTTAAAGTTCTCTACATTTCACAAACATTTTCTCTTTAATTCTGTGAAATTTTCTAATTTGACAGCTAGATCCATGACTATCTTAATGCTATCAACACTCTTAAGTGCAGTGTGAAAGCTCAGTTCATTGAACCATCAAATAATATGACATAAGACCTAGTCCTGTTAATCATATATATACACATATATATATACATATATATATATATCAGAGAGAGAGGGGGAGAGAGAGAGAGAGAGGCAGGCATATGCAATCCATTGTACTTTCAGCCTGTCAAAATGTTTTAATTATTCAGTCAGAACAGTATGACTGCATGAATCATTTCAGGGTTCACCACAGAGCAAGTTGGAAAGTGGTCTTGATGAAATAACTGCATAAGAATTTTCAAAACTATTACTTTTAAATAAAATTTGTGGTATAAGTAAGGAAGGCATAAGCAGGTATAAGTCAGGTCTAGGACTGCTCAGAAAACGCCGTTTTTTCTGCCCCCTCATAAAAAGCCTTTCCAGTTCAGATAATGTTTCCATTCTGCTGCAGGCTTCTCTCAGGAAATTAATTTCTTAGCTTGATGTCACCTGAGGACATCCAAATGAACCACCTACCACCTCTGTAGCCTCCTTTCTTTCTAATGCTGTGTTGCATCTTAACATTTCACATAACAACTGTAAGACAGACAACCTGATCTTATTATAAATTCTCTAAAATACTCACCACATTCCATGGAACTGTACAAATAAAAGCAAGATAACATCACTCTTGAGGATTTTTTTGTGCTCTAAATGTACCCTTTCACAGGGCAATGTACTGGACAAAGCTGAAGGTTTTGGCCAACAGGAAACAAGGCTGGAAGAAGACTGATTTCCTCTCCTTTTCATTCTTTTACTCCTGATTGAATTCCCTTCATAATCTTTCCACCCCTAACGTTGCAGGAGGAAAGGGGACGGATGTTGTCTCAAGGGGATAATTGTAGGAGATATTTTGCATAACAGGGTTAGATACTAAACTATTAGACAGGACTCCTTCTTATCTGGTGTGTTTGCAGAGGAATGGATTAAACAGAAGTCCTTTAAGGTACACTGAGCTTGGCAGTTGTCTTTCCTCCATTGTGAGTTTGGCACATGTGACTGCTGGGAGACAAGCATCCGGACTGCCACTCACTCTCATTTTAATGCCAGCTCAGTCCTGACATTCTCCAGTGTCTAGTGAATTTGTAGTGAGATATTCTGAAGAAGTTTTCCTTTTCCCTCAGTTTTTCAAATGAACTTAATCTAGTGTAAAGTGAGAGTTTATGATCCCAGAGAGAGATATACCATACAGACTAGCACAGCATAAAAAGTATCAGGATAGGCTTTCCAGCATCCCCCAGTGTCTCAGCTCTGAGCCAAAGGGACTATTTCCTAATCAAAAGCCCTCATATTCTTTGCTCCTCTTTTGATAACAGAAGGCCCAGACAAACAGAAACAAATAGAAACTCTATTCTGCTGTTCATGCAAGCCTGTTCACAAAATGCCTCCCATAGGTTGCTTTCCACCAGCCCTGCTATTTCATTTAATCCATTCAGCCCTGAAGAAGGATCAACTTAGGCAATTAGACAAGGGATGTGGGCTCTGAGGGATAATTGGATGACTTGCGTGCAATAAACTTCTTGCACGGTTTCTTCACTTTTTTCTTTTGGTCTCTTTGCTCATCCCTTTGTTTCTCATCATTAATTTTTTTAATCAAGTTTGCAACACCCTTGCAGTTACAGCAAGAAAGTAATGTGACTGAGCAGCAAGAACCTGAACACCTACATTGCAGCTCCTGTGGTTTTATGCCTCTTTAAATTGTTCTGGTGTGGCATCAAATGGGATGCAGCAGTCAAGGCTTCATTTTTCTATCTGCAGCACTGCTAAAGTTGCAGGGTAGGAATAAATGAGCTCAGATATCTTTGCCTAATCTCAGGTGAATCCTGAAGGAGAGCTCATATGGGGGGTGGGGAATATTACAGCAGAATGTAATTGGTTACATTCTGGTGAATTGTGTGTGAATTTCATTATGGCCAAAGACCTTACTGACATACATGAAGGATTGCTGAAATGCAATTATTACCTTTATTTACTCCCTATAACCATCTTCATCCCACCATCTTGTCATCTCCAAGTCCAGAGTCTGGCAGCTCTTTTTGCCTTGGGCACACAACCTCATTCTCATCCTTAGTACTCAGCCTGATGCTTCTAACTTATATTTCCTCCTATCTTGATATGTTCCTCTCACATCAGCCACTTCCCTCATGTCATCCTTCTTAATATTGTATTTATTTACTGTACAAAATTCCCTTCCTCTGCTCAACATGAGTTAAAACTTCTCTTAGTTCTTTTATTTCCTATACACTAGCACAATTTGTCAGACTGGATACACAGCAATTTAAAATCATGTGTAAGTTTCAACATTTACCTCTAACATTACAATATAATTCTCTTTTATAATAAATTCCAGTGAAATATTAATGATCATTATGCTATCAACCATAAAAACCAATAACAAAAAAATAAAAATCTGATCTTTCACCACCCATCTTGAATGCTAGATTGTAGCTGCTCAATGTGCAGAAGTCCTTTATAGCGCTCATTTGTAAGGAATAAAATATTGCAGCCACAGCTACCAAGACTTGGTTCAATCTGTAGGAATGACAGTTTTCCTTCTGGATGTCCACATTCAATCTCACATGACAAACAGACACAATGTCCAGTAGACCTCTTGTGAAAAGATGCTCAGGTAACACTGAGAGGTATAATATGAAAGCAGGACAGATTGTGCAGAACCTTGTGAAATGCTGTAGGTTTCTTACAGATGAAAAACACCCATCAAAAACAAGGTCAAGAGCAGAACAAAATTTATTTCTCCTCCTACTAGTGGAGAGAGATAAATGTATTCAAGAGATAGCTACCTTCAGATGAAAGTATGGAGCATTTTAAGACAGGATAAATACCTGACTGAGAAAGAAATGGAAAACCACTTTTCAGAGTTCTTGAATGGCTTGAGGCAGCTCTGCTCTCAGTAGTGCCTCATTGAAGAGAAGGTTTGAGTAGCTCAGGCAGAATGATGAAGGATGTGACTGTTGAGTTGCTTGAAATGACACTCCTGTGTTCTACCCAGAGAACATAAATTGACTGAAGATGGAGTAATGAAATAGGAGGGTGAAATATGAACGATATGATTAAACTAAGCATGCAAAAAGAGTGATGTTGCATTTGTCTAGAAAGAAAAAAAGAAAGGAAGATGGTAATACCTTGTGTCTTTTCTGGTGAGATGTGGCTATAACTGAGCTTGCTTTGTTCAGCTCTCAGCAGCAGTTAACTTGCTGTTTTGTGACTGAGGAACACACACCAAAATAAATTTTTCCTCTTTTCTTAGTATCTCAGGGGACACCTCAGACAGGTACCGTGAATCTCAGATGGTTTATGTCTTTCTGTTGTAGACCTTAATACATTCAAGAGTACATGGAGGCAATAGAATAAAAAATTTAGATTACATACCAGGCAATTGTCTTCTCAAACAAGAGCTATAAGAGCCCACATAATGCTGTTGAACACACCCCATTTCAATGGGCACTACACAAGTGATAGAATACACCACAGTAAGAATCAATTTTCCATACAGAGGAGATCAGAACAAGTGACTAACAAGGTCTTCTCTGTAATTCTGTAGAAAATAGTTTCTGGAAGGATATCAACAGTCAGTTCTCACAAGCATACAGGTGTTAACCTTCGTGCCCTGGCCATGCTCCAGCCCAGGTAATTACCTTTTACACTTAAATTCTCCTTCCATACTGTCCTGGCTTGTCTCCTGATTTATGTGCAATTAAAGTGTGTCACTGCACAGGTGTAAGTGCAGGGAGTGGTGAGGGGATCAGCTGAGGGGTGAAGGTGGAGTTATATTAACTACAAGTCCCATTAGAGGTTATGGAGTTCTTCAGGGCCCTTGCAAATACACTCTCTAGAAGAAAGATAACCCTGCACAGAGCATCTTATTCCTCATCTGTGCTTACAAAGAGGGCAGTTGATTTTTCTATTATTTTTCTTCCTGCAGGTGAGAGGATCACTGGCTCCCCTTTGTCCCAGCAAGCTCAGCAGGTAGCTTCCTCTCCCTGATCTCCATCCTGCAGCACTCCTGATCTCCACAGGAGAGTTGTTTCATTTCCCGCCCTTTCCTCTGGTGTGCCCCTTCAGCTCCACGGGAGATCCTGTGTCTCCTGAGTCTCCATTCTGCAATGCACTCACCATCTGCAAATCCTAGCCCAGAATGAACATAGCAAGCAGGACTTTGAGAAATGCTCGGAAGCCTTTGTTTCAGAATTCACTGCCAACACAGTACCCTTTCTCTAGGAATTACAATCTCTTTTTGTCCAGCAAATTGTGCAGATGAGCTGCAGAACCTCAGTGTTAAAGGGGAAACACAGAAAATCATTTAGCAAAAGAGAGGCTGTCAGAGCCACACACCCCACACAGCAGCAATCCTGCCCTAGCAGAACTAAGAATGCAAAAGGAGCAATCCAACAACACACACAGCTCTGAGTCATTTTTAAGGGTACTTTAAGATGCATCGTTTTTGGTGCAGCTGAATGCTGTAAGCATAATACAAAACCTGTGAATTAAAGGAGAAAAGGCAACTTCTTTTATTTAAAGAAGAATCAAGAGTTATACTTTGTTCTCAGACTTATTATTCAAGTTTTGAGAGTGTAGTCGAGAAAAAGACAGTACATGTTTTCAAAATAATTTGGGAGAAACAAGACATGTAGTTAAATGTATTCTGAAATATGAAAATACAATAGGCAAAAAAGCCAACATTTGCAATCATTCAAGGAGAAATTCAATGATAATTATTTTGTAAGGTAATCCTTATTATTTTAAAATTTCTTTTGATGCATGAAAAATTTTAATCTCTTGTTTCATATTCCAAATATTTCATGAAATGATTCATTAATTTTGGGTTGGGTTTTTTAGTTTATATTTTATGCACACCCCAGACTCCTCTCTGAGTTGCACAGCATTAGAATGAGAGAAAATGGACACAAACAGGAGCACAGGAAATTCTGATATAAAAAGCTTTTACTTTTTGCCTTTGTTTTTCTAGCTAGCATGAAGCTGATCAAATACTGCAACAGGCACCCAGGGAGCTGAATGAAATCTCCTTCCTCAGAGATATTCAGGACACAACTGCAGCCCTGAGCAACCTGACCTGACCAAACCCACTCTGAGCAGGGGGTTGGACTCATGACTTCTGGAGGTCACTTCCTCTGGAGCAGAGGAATTCTTAGAGATTTCCTAAATACAAAAACATGTAGACAGATATAAAAAAACGCACATAAAAATTTTTCCACAGCTAAACACATTCTTGCTTCTGCATTTCATTCTGCACATGGGCATGTGCTCTGCTGAATGTGGACACACACATGACATGCTACATAAAAGATTAAGGCATCTGAGCCATGAGAAGGAATAATAAAAAATCTAAGTGTGAGCTCCAACAAAGCAGGATTATTTCTGACACTGAATGGTATGTTGGCTTTACCTATTTTCCTGCTAAATTCTGACCTCTTGAGCTGCAGCAATTTTAACTACAGCAGAACAGTGCAACTAATGAAAGCTAATGAAATTCAGTCTGCATGAACAACATGTTCAGTGTGGCTTCACAGGACAAACAACTTAGCTCTGGCCATCAAAGCAAGATGTAGAGGACATTTCTGAAATTCTAATTAGACTGAATTGAGGAAAATGGCCTCATGGAAGAAAAGAAAACGATGGCCCTTCTCTAATTCACTGTGCCTTCACAGAATGGACATCAGGTGCATCCACTCAGCGTGACACATTTCACCACTGACATGAGCAAAGGAAAATGAAGATTGTGACATTTTTGCAGCCACTCACAGGAAAGGATCAGGGTACAGCACATGGCACTTGGACTGCTCCAGCCCGCTGTGCTGAGTAACCAGCTACTTGTTGTTCTAACAAGGTACCCAGATGGGAGGTTTTCCAGATGCTATTCTACAGGGAAATCTTCAAAGAAGAAACAGGTTATGAAGCCCAACTTAAAATAGTAACAGAAATGTATTTGGGGACTAGAAATTACCAGAGTATGATAATGTAGACAAAACTTAGATGAACAGCCCTACGAAAGTGAGAGGAGCAATTTCTTTTAATTGTACATCCTTTCACAAAATGCCTTTGCATAAATTCCCATAATTGCTCTTCTCCATGATCCCCCAAAGATTTAGACCAAAAAAAATTACTTACAGCACTGTTTTAATACAAAGTTAGTTCTAGATGAACTATAAAGGCCTAATGTAGTAACTGCACAATCTTAGTAACTCTACCAACTCTTTTAAATTCCCTCTATCATGTCTCTAATACTTGCCATACATAAAACCATACATGTCCTCCATTTTCAATGTCTGTTTGAGAACTTATACTTTATCGGATACAGAGATTGAAAAAAACACTAATAAAAGCAAATGCATAGAAAATTGTTTCCACAGAAAAGAAGCCTCTGTCTTAAGTACAGTTTTAAAAAAAGTTGGATCAATTAGTAATCCCTGAATGTTAGAAACATCTTAACAATGTCTCAAAGATGAAAGAGTGTATCACAGAATGAGGAAAGGGAAAAAAATTAAATTATGTCTGCAGTCCTAATGAATCAAAGCCCAGAAGGTGGTCTCCGAATCAGCAGGTTTTGATGAAATATTAAGAAAAATTATTATTGATGAAAAATGAATAAGCTCTTTTTGATTTTAGCAACCTTTAAATCACACTTTGCTAATTAAAATAGCTTCAGCACAACCCTCCATTCCTTGATGGGCATTCAGCAATCCTAAAAATGGGTGAGTTAATTTGACATTTTAGCCAATATGCATAGAGTTTATCTTAGGCTGGCAGATACAGCACAGTTTAAGATGATCCACAAAAGAATACACAGCTAAACCTTCTTTTTCTGATTTTTCTTTCTTTTTTTTCATACTATATCTACTAACACAATTACAAAGTAACGACAAGCAACTTCTACTTGGTTTCTCTGCAGCACAGTAACATATACTGCCACTGTTAATGAGCCATGAACTGTGTCTTGGGAAATAAAGACCAATGTTAATATTTTCTGTCTTCTTTGTTTGCCAGGTCAGAGCTCTTCCCATCCCAAGAATAAGTGGAAATGAAAAGTCTGAGGGACATCAGTTCTCACATCCCTTGAAGTCTAATTCTAATTGTGTTTTATATATGTTGGGAGTAGAAATTATATGTTCTCTTTTCATCCCAGTTTGTACTGCGTTTCCTTTTAAATGGAAACCTAGGAATGAGGGAAGGCTGTAATCAACAATGAATTGTTGCACACAGAAGACATTTCGTTACAGAAAGCAATGCAACTCAGGCATGCCATGCATTATTGCTACAAAACTAGACACACAAATTAAAATGAAGCGAAATCACTCCTCTGCTTTTTCTTTCATAAATTAAGTCTTGTATGTTATATCACTGTCTAAATTCCAGGTAGATGAAATTAAATTACCTATCCATTACAAATATGTCATCTATTTACCATAATAACATTTGATATATCCATCATGTAAGAAAGAATGTTATGAACACATCAAATTGAAAAGCTATTTAAATGCCACTAGTATTTTAAAGAATGAAGAAAAACTTCATGGCAAGTAAGTCTGATTTTAGAAATAAGCCTGATGTTCTTCAGAAATACCTAATCATATAAAATAGGTCATGCAAGAAACCTTTCAAAGTTTCACATCACAGTGTTTGAGCCTTAAGGAACAAGATTTCAAACACCTTATAAACCAATTCTTTAATAATATATCATGAAGTACAAGGCAGCGGGAATATACAATGTTTTCTGAGTGATGAGTGGAAAAGCACTGTTTTTCAGCTTTCCAACCAAGAACAAACTGAAATGAGATCTTTCAGCAATTTCTCAGTTCCCAGGGCTGCCAGTGTGGTATGTTTCAGACTCATTCATTCAACGAGTTTACAATATGTTAAAAGGAATTAACCACTTCCCCCTGCAACCTATATGAAGTGATGCTATTTTCCTTCCTGAAGTTCACTGCAGAGGATTCCTCCACACAATTAGACTCCACCACTTCCCCCAGTGACAAAGTACTTTGACCATAAGCAGGATGATTTGTAGGTCACATAAACAAACAAGACTGGCCATAAGGATAAACAGTGTAGTTAAATATAGTTTGTCTCATCTGTGAAGGAGATATAATTCATAAAAATAGAAAATAAGGAAAACCTCTTCAAACCCTCCAATATTAGAACATTTTACTGTTCATCCATTAAACTACATTAAAGATCTAACTTCAAACTGCATATTTAATTTTAGAAAGTAAAAAGCTAAGATTTCATGAAAACACAGGACTCTCTCCAAGCTCTTCCTGTGCACCCCTCTCCCATAACCAGATAAATGCAAAATGAAAAAACCCCATGCTCTTTAAATGCTTGGAAAGGAGAAGCCTGAACCTTCACCAGAGGAACAGATGGGTTGACTGTAAGGACATAAAAGACAAAAAGATCATAAATTTGTATTCCATTTAGTAAGGGCCACATTCAACAGCAACAACAAATTAAACTGATTAAATTCTGGCGTTCAAGTGAAGCACAACATCAGTTTGCAATCGCAATCGTGGTCAGTGGGACTTGCAAAGAACAGATTTTAGCAGTTTACACTGGTAGGATCAAAGCACTTGATTTAATGAATGGGAAAGCCTTTGCTTTTTCAGCTTTGTGTACTCAAATATTCCCCGTAATTTTCTCAGGATGAAAAATTTCAAGTTGCATTGATGGCATTAGTGGGAAAAAAAGATGTTACACACACAGCTGGGTTTTTGGACTGCAATCTCAAGCCATAAAACAACCATTTGATGCCCAAGACATTTGATGGCCTTTTCTAGCTTTTGCATCATATTTATTATATACTAGGATATATAATTGTAAAAGTAAAGGTTTTTCTCTTTTTTAATCCAAGCAACAAAACACTCAACTGATCTCTATCTGTGTGCAAATTGTACTAATACACCAACAAAAAATACTACGCATGATTCAATTACAATGTATTTAAATTAATAAAATATTGTGTTGAAGTGACAGGTTTTGACCCCCCTTTTATAAACAGTCTCTCATCACTCTCAGCACTTACAGGAATTGAAAATCACCCAGCTATGCAGATACTCCCAGCGCCAGGAGCCCATCCGCAGTCTCCCAGAACAGGGGCACCAAGGGCACGTTTGGGAGGGCCCCTCTTCACCTCCTGGTCCTGTAACCCAGAGTGGGAAGTTCATCTCTCTTATCTCACTGTGCATTTGCCCACTGCAACCATTTGTAGAGGTACTAACTCTAGCTGCTTTTGTGAAAACAAACAAATAGCTGTCACACCTCAGGCTGCACGGCACGCCGGCCGGAGGGGAGGGGAAGGGAAACCACCGGGGTTTCAGGGAGGCTGTGGTAAATGGAGAAAGACGTGGTTCTCACAACAGTATCAGTGCTTGGTATCTATTCAGAGAGGGACCAGGACTCTCAAGTAATTAAAATGGGAGACCTGAATAGAGTTCACTGCAAGTCTGCCATTTATTCCACCAAAGTGGTAACCCAAACAGGGGAGTGCAATTGCATACTTTCACAATAGGGAGCCTACATAAATCCTCATGAATTTATATTAAAACTTGTCTTATATTCTATCAAGATGGAAGAACAAAAGAAAACAACCAACCTAAGATAATAAAATGCCAATGCTAATAGTGTCTATTGGGTTCTAAATATATGGGTCTATGAGAGACCAAGCTAATTTTTAGGCAGTCCTAGGGGCAAGGATTACTGGCTTATAGGATGAAGGGTAGAGAAACAAAAAAACCCAATGTGTTCACGCTAAAGTGAAATTAAACCCCACGAAGAGTCTCACAGAGGCTCTAACTAATCCTTCTCTGGGTTATAACAGACAGAGGAGGAAAAATACCACAATGACTTCCAAGTATTATTTTCAGTTTTACACATTAGAGAACTGCAAATAGTTCATTAACCCGCAGCTCTCCAGGAAGGTTGCCTTGGAGAGTCTCATTATTCCATAATGGCACATGTGCCATTTCCTAGACCAGGAAAGTCTTTCCAGAAGTCAGATTCTCACAGGAATGAAGCTTCATAATGCCACAAAAGAGTGACATTGACTGGGAGGTAAGGATTTCAAACCCATGACTTTTAATTTCTGAAACATTACCAATTAATTATGGAGTTTGCAAAATAAGAAGGTCCCTGCTCTGAAATGCTTGCAACCTGAGTATTTTCAACATATTTACCTGCATGAGTGGGACTTTCCCCTTTAGCATGGTAACTGCAGAGCTCTGATGGCAGAGGGTGATAAACAGGGAAGAACAAGGGATCCAGGAGAAAGGAAAACACTTCCAGACTGGCAAAGAGAAGTAAACAGAGGTAGGAGGGAAGAGCTTACTCATAATCTTATTCAGTATAGGTTGTTAGCCTTCTGCACAGCTCTGCAGGTTTTAAATGTCACTGGATAGATGGTTTGCAGTGCCATGGCCTTTCCCTTCATGAAAATGCTCTTCAAGTCAACTTCCAGAACCATCAAAAAATCTCTTCATCTAAGATACATCCTAGCATTTACGGGATGCATCAAGCTGAGTAATAACTCCTATCTCTATCTCTGGTAGGCCTGGCAGTAAGCTCAGATTCCTACACGTAAACGATCCCACAGACTTAGGAACACTCCTGTGACTGACACTGCTAATAAAGAAGTTTAATATAGCTGCACTAGAGCCTGCTTTTTTAACAAATATTTATCCAAGCACAGCAATATAGTATTTCATAGCTTTCATGACCCATTCTGGTATTGCTAAGAGTTATTTTATACACACTAGAAAGACAGGGTTCTGCTTATTTCACTTTTTACATATTCTTTTATTATATTAGAGTGTTTCTATGCAGTTTCCAGGTTTCATTACTCTCATGCCAATTTAAGCACAAAGATATTACTGGGAGAATCAAAGTTAACAACTTAATAAAATGTTCCCCCTTTCTTTTTGGAAAAGCAGCAAGCAAAGTATGTGACCCGACCTGAAAAAAACCAATCTTGCCTCCTTGCACTGAGCAGATGACAGTTAAAGGAAGTGGGGTTATTTTCAGTTCCCAGATATTCCTTTGACATAACTTGATTCCACTACTCATAGAAAATAAACCAGTTCATAAAGGTCTCCCTTCTAAAATGAAGGTTTTTTCTTTTAATGGCAAAATGCATGCAAAAAGCATATGATTATGGTATTTATGTTTCCATTAAAATGTCCTCAGCAAGCTGGAGGAGTCTAACCTACTATTTTCAAGCTATTTAGATTTACAGCAGCACAGTGCCTATTTTATTTCAATTTTATTTCAATTTTATTTCAGGACAATGCTCTCTTGGTGGGAAGTGATTACAGAGTGACAGCCATTAGGAGTTGTCTTTCTACACCGTGCTCAGCTATGGATGTCAGGTGATTGCCATAAAGCCCCACTGTATGGCATCCTTGTCACCTACATGAAAAGCAGTATTGATCAGTCGTTCTGCTTCTCTCCTCTGTAATGCAAAACATACTAGAGACATTTTTCAGCAAAGCTGAAAGCCTTATTCTGAAGAACTATGTTCCTGAGACACCTCTTTCCTGAATGATAAAATAAACATAGATTATACATTCCACCTCTGCTTCACTCCATCAATGCCTAACATGGAAGTGAAAAAGTTCTTAGCAGTCTGTCTCTATTTGCTATCAGTGCATTGGATGGAGCTGATGTCACAAGGGCAGCTCATGTATGTGGAGCTAGGCTGATCATCAATCTCTTCCAACATATTTATTTGTTTGTTTATTTATTTATTGCTAGGGCTTCCTTTCTTCTGAGCAATAAACTCCCCTGTTAAGAAAGACAATCTGCTTTGATTCTCTAGGATGAAGAACAGAAACAACTTTTTTCAGTGCCATATCTGTAGCTGATATAATCACTGAAAAAACCAAACCAAAATCGAGCAACACTTTCCCCTCTAAACCTCACCTTAATGATTGAACTCTGATGTAATAGAAATCTGCATTAAAGTAATTCTAAACCAATTTCAAGTCCTTCCAGGATATATTTGAGTAGAATTTACTATTTACAGGTTGGTTTTTTTTAATACCCATTGTCAGGAAAATTGGGTAAAACATTCTCACTTACACACATCTAGCTGTGCATGTCTCTAATGAGTGAATTTTTTTCGTCTTTTTCTCCTTTGCTGTATTTTGACATTATCTACTTTCTGTTTAGAGAAATGGACAGACAAAGTTGAAGGAATAACCATGTGTTTCCTACCATTTTGTACTATCTGTCTACACTGATGAGCAGTTTACAAACTTGTCCTCCACTTTGCTATTCACTCTTTGCCATGATACAGTTAAACTTACAACAGTTGGTGGCAAGTGTTGATGGAAGTAATAGAGAAGTTGAGGGAATATTAAAGGAAAACAAACTCTGACAAGGCCTCACACACAGCCACAGTAATTCTCTTGCAAGTTACAAAAAAATTTGTCATAAGTGTTCAGCAATGGTATGCAAACTATTATAGGACATTTTGTTATAGGCTCCTTTGTAACAGACTTTTAAATAACCTTTTGGACATACTTAAATGTCAGATTTTGTTTGGCACTAAGCACCAAACTTCAATAGAAATAACATTTCCCATATAAACAATGCTGCTTTTAATATGAACGTGCTAAAGATTTGAGACAGCCTGGCCATTACCAGCTCCTGGCAGCTCAGCACAAGGGTAACATACTGTGAGTGATTTTTCTTTCCATCCACAAAAGCTGGAAGCGACTGTTTCTACTTGGATAAGCTCTGAAACATCCAGAAGAAAGGAAAGGATGGGAGAGTGAAGAATTAAAACACATTGAAAATAACACTCACCACAGGTGAACACTCATGTACACAATATTTTAAGGATGCAGAATGGCAACCAACTATTTCTCATCAAATTTCTTGTAGCATTATCAGAATAAATCAGACTGCAGAGAAGAGAGCTCCATGGAGAAGAGCCTTGAGCAGAGGCACTTGGATGCTTGGTGTCAGAAGGGGCATCAGAGGAGATGCCAAGTGAAAGAGGAAGGTCTCGCTGCTGGAAAGGGATAGCACGAAAGAGGTTGCACAGGTGATCTTTTGAGGAGATGGGTATTCTACAGACAAGGAGACAAAACAGTTAACAAGCACCTCAGGTCCACATGGTCACAACCGATTTTTAGAACAATGCTCAGATGATGCTTTCTGTGTATATATAAGATAAAGCCTTTGGGAAGGTGCCTCAGCCACAATCCAGGCTCTCATGCTGAACATTACAAAGTCAAGCTCCCAGACATCCTTCACACACTTCAAGGACAACTGAAAGCTGCTCCCTCACAGCTGTTACACCTCCTCCATGCCCAATCAGGTGATCTTTAGGATCCCTTCCAACCCAAACTATTTATTATTATTTATTATAATTTTGTGACACACTCTCTCAGCACTAGGTCCAAAGTACAGACCCAGCTTCTGGAAGAGGTAACTTTGAGCCTGAGACTGTGCACATCACTGCAGCATTCCCCAGAAGATCTCCTGGAACCAGGTGGGATTCACCCTCTCCACAGTTTGGTTGTTGATAAAGATGGGAGGAGAGAGAGGAAAGAAAAACCTATACACCAGACCTTCAGGCCTCAGACCCCTGAACAGGTATTTCAGAGTACACCTATAGCAAGCAATAATATTTTAACATCTGAATGAAATATTTCTTTATGGGTGTTTCTTGTCAAATGTGTCCCCCTTTATCACAGGTCTAGGGTTGGTTTTTCATGCCCCATTCCTAGTACCCCACTTGCATTCTATCCCTTTGCTCAGGCCCATTGTGTGTGCTGGGTCTTTCCTTTTGTCACAGCGTGATCCAGCTGTGAGAGACAGGACCCTCCGTGCTCCAGGAGCAGCCTGAATGCACAAAACTACTGCACTGCTCTTCAGTCCTACCCACCTGATTAACATCAGATTCCCCCGGCACTCCATTATCCGCCACTTTACTCACTCTCTCCTGGCTCTTTTATCAGCCACCACACAGAGTTAACTGGGTCACACAGGTCTCCTATTTTGCCGTGCCAGGTTTGTATCAAAGAACTTTTTTTTTGTTGATGTGACATTGATGCCATTCAACTCCAGCATGAAACACTGTCTTTGGTCTAACAAAAACAGCCATGAGAGTCACCACGTGGCAGACATATCCAACCAAGCTATCTTGCTTTCCAAAGGCACAAAAGTGCTGAAATGTCAGGCACCTGGGTATACCAGTGCCAGCCAATATAAGGCTAAGGAATACAAAATTTCAAGGACACAGATGAAACTGTCATCTTTTAACATTATTTTGCTTCCTACACTGAAATAATGTACATACATCCACAATATATAAGTTAATTTAATTTACTATGATAAGTAGACCTTTTACACAATGCAAGAGAACAGTGTGATTGAAAAATTAAGAAGGCAGCTGTGCAACCGATTTTTAGTAAAAATGTATGCATTCCACAATGCATCTGAGATTTCTTTTATTTGTCATATTAGAGGATGTATATTTATCAATATTATGTAAAGAAACTTTGCAAAATAGATCAAGTGGAGGGTCAAATACAGTACTCAGTCTTTAAAGAATTTTAGATATTTAGCTGAAGCATAAATGACTCCTTTACCACCTAGAACAGAATATGCAAGGTGAATGTCACTGCTCATGTAGAAGCTATGCAGATCTCAAACACTGCACACAAAGACACTGCTTTGCTGGTTTAATTGAAAATTCCATATTTTTCTGCTGGAAAGACTGAGGTAGAAAACAAAATGAATGGCTTTTCTATGAACTAAATAAATATATTTATTTATATATTCCAAACGAATGAACAATGTATCTTGCACTAGGATTTTAGTGTTAATTTCTGTAATGCTGAGAAAATGTAGAACTACAAGTTTACAAGAGTAAGCCAAGAAAACAGGTGCATTTTCACTGTTAAAACACAAAAAAAATCTGTGAATTTTGCCTTTCCCTGTTTTTACTTTATGTTATTTTACATGCCTGTTTTAGTTTCAGGTTTTCAAATGAACTCAGAACTTCATCAACAGAAACCAGATTTTTGCCCAGTTTCAGCATAAAAACAAGCAAGGCACAGTTCAGATAATGTAACTGCAGGAAGAGTAAAAATCGTGAGCTACAACCCAAGAAGTAACTCATGAGTGAAGCTTAGAATTTGCTCACTTGGTCTATACTTAATCAAAAAGCTCAACCTGTTAGATTGAAGTTAGGACTACAGTAGGACTGGAATCCATGCAAGCTTTAACCCGTTTTTGCTGTAACAACAGTAACCTTTTAGAGATTTTGTAACAGCTGTAAATAGATTGGAAATGTATTCCACAAATATAACTGCTAGAGCTTTTACAAATAAACCTGATTATGTTAAAAATTTGAATTTAATTCTAATGACACCCAAGAATGATTCCAAAATTCCAAACCATCTGAAGAAAGAGAAGAAATGCAGTTGCTCTGCAGTGAATAACTTTCCCATCCCATTCTGTAGCAGGTTCATTTGAGTGAATTCAATACTGTTCTACATCAAGGCTTGAAAAAGCCATTAATAAAAATGCAGCTCTGCCTTTCCAGTTGATGTGGACAACCATCTCCCACGACAAAAGCAATACAAGGGCAGATTTTGAGGGGTGTATTGATGGAAGTGTGGCGCCTACCTGTCTACAGGTGAAGACTTCGAGTTGCGTGGTTTCTTCACTTGGGCGTACAAGGCCTCCACGGTCTGCCCCTCCCTGGGGCTCTGTGGCCGTGTGCTCAGGGTTACTGTGCCACTGCCTGGGGGGTCATAGGCAGCGATCCCAGCGTACATCGGGTCCGCATCACAGCCAAACGTCCGGTTAAAATCCTGGATCTCTGCATAGTCACGTTCCCGAGCTTGCCTCTCCCGAAATTCTCGAGTTTTCGCTTGGATTCTGAAAAATTAAAAAGAAGGCTGAAACCGATGGATGTCCCCCCTGAGGCATTTGAAAGCAGCAGTTAGCAGACACTTTAGGTAGCCTGTCCTAATGGAAACCAGTGAAGGTTTCCAGTTTCAGTTTGCCATGAGGTCTCAAGTTTACTTTGGACATTGAAGCCTAGGTTGACACAATGCTACAATCAACATTGGTCTTTAAGGAGTACGTCTGATTATCCGTTGTCTTTTGTTTCATTGTTAGCTAAATAATGACTAGTCATAGGTGCTGGTAAACAGAGTTAATCTATTTTTTCATGCTTCTTAGGATGCCTGTGCTTCTACCTGGCCTGACACCATTTATATTGTATTGTACTCCATCAAGACTTACCAGATTTAATGGTTCTAATGCATGTATTTAGAGAGGAATTTTAATGTACTTTCTTAGCTGAATACTACAAAAATAGTATTTTTTTCAGATTTTAAAAACTGTGTAGGGATAGGATACACGGGTATTTTTGTGTTGGCAGGCATGCAGTAAACAGCAAAAGCAGATTCTTGTATGATACTTTAGAGATGTGCATGCTTTTTAAAAAATATAAACAAACCAAATCTGGTATCTCTCAAAAGCAGGCTGCATTGTCTCAGAAAGTAAAACATGTGCCTTTTGTTAAAGTTACAAATGAAAGGTGATGCCGGACAGGGTTTATATCTATGTGCACTAATTTAGCTGTGTGATAAAAAGTGACAGATAGAAACAGATGACATTTAGGAATCTGACAAGCACAAATCGAGCACAGGTCATATTTTTAAAAGCACATAAACCTATTACAAAAATTTGATCTGGGCTTCAAAGTCTCTTTGGTATTTTATAAAATTTGATGTATTGCACACACACATGCACAGCGAACTGACCACACCCCCCCTTTACACTGTCACCCCAGACCAATGTAATGCTCAGTCATCATCACAAAATGAAGCTGTCTCCTCCCTTCCATTAGTAAAATGTGCTCCTTTTTCATCTAATACAACCATGGCTACAGTGTGACAGCATCCATCCATGCAGACTACAGCTCTCTGGATCTTCTCTGTGCCATTTCCAAAGACAACTTGTTTGCCAGCTTTTAACAAAAGCAACCTATTCAAAGCCTTTGAAGGCAAGCCTCGACTTCTCTGAAAACAGAAAAGCCTTAAAGTTAAGTAACTTTGACATTCTTGGAAATTTTAAAATGGCCCTTTCAAGATTAGATTTGCAAAAACAGAAGGGGATACACAAAGGGTAGGATTCAGACTGCAGATAAAGACATGAGATCTTAGTGCCAGTAGCAGGGGAGCTCAGAGCAGCCACATGTGCAGGCTCACCTTACAGTGGCCAGGAGCTGTTGGCAGCAGACTCCAGAGTTAGGAACCATCCATGTGTCAGAGAATGAAAGGAGTCACTCCAGAGACACCTTTGATGACGTTGCTTAGGTCTTCCTTGGGAGCTTGGATATCCAGCCTTGACTGAGCTGCTCAAACCTAAGCAGCTCTGGCCACTTGACATCCCCAGGTAATCCTGGTGGACTTGTGGCTGCTGGGCAAGGACCCCCCCAGGTCATGCTGAAGTCTCAGAGACTGTGACAACCCAAATGACACAAGTCATCTGTGTTCAAGCATGTGAATCCAGCCCTGAGCTGATATGTGAATATCAGAAACGTCTCTTCCTCAGACTGAGTCCCAAGCAAACTGTTTCTTTACACTAACAACGACTACCATAAAAAATAAGGGAATACAGGGATGGCATAGATACACAGACAAGTTTTCCCCCACAAATCCTGGAAGTATTGACCATAGTGACTTGGGATACAACTGATTGACTGAATTACCTTCAACAGACAGACCCATCTACACTGATGGTTCAATGATCCATTTACATGTCTCAAGTTCAATAACAGTGAAAAGAATAAAAAATGTTTTAAAAGTTGAATTTAAACTAACATAACTTTTTAATTTTGCAAATACAAAATTATTTTCTTTACTGGTTGCCTTTTATTTTAATAGGAAAAAATGGAAGTGAAAACTATAACACTAGTCAGCCGAGAGAATTTTCCTCTACAATTTCAGCAACATCAGACTGGAATTGATTTTTGTTTAATTTACAGTGGAGAGGGACTCAAATTTAAATACAAAACTAATTTCAAACTTAAACAGAGTTTCTGCAGGTCTATTTTAAAATAAAAATATATATTTTACATTCTCCTGTACCCCAAAGCTGTTAATTCAGAAGTGTTACAGCCTTAATCACTTAAAAGGTATCTATGTAGGAGGACAAGCAGGTCTGGAAATCACCTGTGCATGTTGATTCCTCTCACTGTAGTTTACCTCCCAACTGGTAGTCCAGTATTAATTATTCCATGAAGAAATGTATTTATCTACTGATATTTATCCTCTGAATGGAAGAAGCAAAGGAAATCAGAAATTTCTTAGACATTGGTAGTTTTAATTTTCCTTTAATGGACAATTTATCATCACATATGGGAACACTATCTGACACCAATTTGAAGGAAAAAGAAATCCACGCATTTTAGATAGCCAAAATTTCAGTGCATGAAATCAGACAGTGTAACAATATGTGACATAGAGTAATTCAATCAGAAGAAAACATTGTTACCTGAAGTGCTTATAAAGCAGAATTACCTGGTGGTTACAGGTGATAACTGCCTGTTTTACACAAACTGCTATGGGAGAAGGCAGTGAACTTCTGTGATTTTGGACCATGAAGATCACATCATTCCCCACAGGTGCAGACATGAGTGTTCCTTGTTTCATGTGAAACATCTTTTCTCCTGCATTTGCGTATTGGCTCTTTCATAGTTTGGATGCTGAGCCATTTGCAGCCAGAGCATTCAGGTTTTCCCATGCATGGCTCCATGAGGGATACTTATTCCCATTCAAATGGGAAAGAACTGATTGTTGAAGTGTTATGCAAGTAATTTTGGAAAAATTAAAAAAGCAGGAAAATTTTTAGAGTATTTTCTACAATTGCTAATACAATGTATTAATACACAAACATAGTACTGCAAATCACAGTCTAAACACATTAATCTTCTTGTTAATTATAAACAAACTACCCAGTAACTGTTTGCAATAACATTTAACAAAGGGTAACACTAAAATTAAAGGTATAAGATATTTGAATTTACTGAAACTCAAAATGTTCAGATTTTTTTTAACCTTAATTATTCTTTTGTGCTTTACATTTATCCAGTGTGAAAATCCTACCACTTTCAAAAGTGGTAAAAGTACATGACAAAAGTATAGGTATTTCAATTGTTTAACATATTTTTTAATATTGTTTAAAATATGTTTGGGTTTGCCTGTTCAAGGACACACCACATTTAAACATTATGTCTTTCAACTTCAAGGAACTAGGACTAGGAACTTCAAGGACTAGGAGAAAATAGGTAGGCATATTCTTGAAAAGAATAAGAGCTCTCATCTGAATACTGCACTATCCCTTTTGAATTGTAATAGCTTCTAACTCTGAATATATTTTTATATAAGGACCTGAACTTAATGTGATGCTATATTTTATGCTGGCCTCTCCATGTGCTCGAGTGTGTATATGCTTGATCTGCCCTAAATCATTTGTTAGCACACACCACATCAAGTATCTATACGGGAAATGCCAGTGCAGACTGTTGTGGGGAAGATTAAAATGGTTATGTAAACACACTGTGCAGCACAGATGAGAACCTAGAAGTCGCTCTGTGCTTCAGCCCTAATCAGCAACACCCCTGCTAATGAAATCCAGGATCTGGAGAAGCATTTCACCATAGTGCTTTGGTTTCATTATGTGGATAAGTGTATTAAGCTGTCTTCACTGAATTGTATTCCTCCATGACATGGCACAATAAAAATGCATATATCTGAGATTTCAGATCAGCTAATTTTGAGGATTTATGGCCTTCCTAAGGATTTTGTGGGGGGTTGATAATAATAATAATGCTTAACATTCACATAACTCTTTTCATCATCAAAGAATTTTTGCAAAAACTGCTAATCAATTTTTCAGTGTTTAAACTGAACTTTTAAAAATACAAAAGCTATCCCTAGAAGTTTCTAAACCCTTCCTGCTGAAGTGTTAATACTGAAAATGTCAACAATGCACTGTCATACTTTTGAGACTCAAATTATAATGTTCAGTATAAACTATCCTCATGCATTTGTGCACCATTCAATTCAAAAGCTAATGATAAGTGCTTCAAATGACAATATTGTTAGCTGCAGAACTTCCTATAATTGTTAGAAGAGCTTTTCATTGCAAGCTAATCCAGTAATGATAGACATATCCATTGTACAGCAATTCCTATGCACATGAAATGGTGGTCACAAAAAAAGGCAAAAGCTTTTGCATGGCTGTCCCCAGAAAAGAGCAGCCACCTTGTTCCCTTCTTAAAAACTGTGAGGGATATTCAGCTTTCAGATGAAGGCAACTACCCGTTTTAGACACCTAAATTTAGGTGTCAAGGTATGTTTTGATCTCCCAAGAGAGCTGGTCAAGATTCAGTCATATCAGGCAGCTGCTGCATGGTCCAGCACACAGTTCAGTCAAAATCTGTAACATGGACCTTTTAAGGTGAAGCCAAACCCTATCAATTGTGTTGAGCAGCCCTTCCTTGACCACAAAGGGCATTTAGCCATGTAAGTTATATGTGGGTACTAAGTAATCGTACTAATCTGGGATTCAATTCCATTCTGGGCTAAATGTTTACAGCAGTTTTTGAACTATAACTTTTTTCAGCAACAGAAAAGTCAAAGCTGTGGAGCTGGATGAGCTGTTGTTGGTAAAAGTGAATAAGCAAAACTGTCAAAAGAAATCAACCCTAATTTCATCTAAAGTTAGGAGTAAAATATAAATATATCATAGATATATCCCAAATCCCTTGGGACATTCAGTCTCCTTTGTTTGGGTTTTTTCATATTAGTGATTTAGATCCTTGCAAAAAAATCACTACTTATCTTAATTGATGAACACAGCATGGGAGGGATATTCATGGCTAGTACATTACATTTGCCATTGCAGTGGCAGCAATGTCCTCCCCTAAGAGCAGAAAAAAATGTTGGCTGCTGTTTCTGGTGTGCAATTGCTTGGTCAATTCAATTAATCCTCCTGCTGCTGCCAGGATTCAGCTATTGCCCAAGTGATAATCCACACCCTCGTCTTTTCCACCGAGACTCACTCATTTACAAAATCAGTATTGAACGCTTGCAGTTCCACATATGTGAGATGGCTGACAATGTTTATTAAGGATAGAAACAGCATTGTGCAAGGACAGAAGCTTAATGACAAGCCATTCACGGCTGCCAGTTCTCAGTTCTTCTACCATCAGACTGGCATGCACTGGGATGATGGATTGGAAACAGAGAAAAACAACAACACGTTTATAAAGCCAGTCAGCTTGTTCAAGTTAGTCCAGCGGGATGAACACATTCAGTCCAATTTTTGCCAGATATCGTTTCTAATAAAGAGGTCAGAAAGTGCATTGGCCATCAGCCAGATCTTGTCAAATTTGTCCCCTCCTTCTTTGCTAGTGAAAAATACCTTGCAGGCACAGCACACCAGGTCTCACTGTTCCTCCCCCAACCTCCTCAACTGCCTTCAGGGCTTTAATGGCCCTTTTTCTAATTTTGGCAATCAAGTCAATATGGGAGTTTGTCCTCTCCTATATTTTTCTTTGACCTTTGTCCAGAGCCAAGCAGAATTTTTCTGACAACTACCCTTCTAATGAGGGTGCCTTGATTATAGGCATTACTGTGATTTCACTCTGAACCAGCATATGACACTTAGCTTTTCTTACCATGATTAGAGGTAGACAGTTATCACAGTTATAACCACCTCTCAGCAAAGCCATCTGCTTTCCTGGGAAAATCATTCCGAAGGATCACTGTGCACAATGGATAATCCTGGCCACCGACAGCCACAGCTTGTAAATAAGAAAGACACCTCCTCTTCCTCATTTCCACCCATTTCATTCAAAATTTAAGCACTTTTTAAAAAAAAGTCCAAAAATACTGCTGTGTAAATATAATTTTAAATTGAAAGGCTAGAGATCCACGTTTTCAAGTCATTAAAAGAAAAACATTAATAGTCCTGCCTTATCTTCTATAGATATACATGTGTGGTCAGCTGACTGAAATATGACCATCCTCTGACCTCAGACACATGAGGAAACACATGCAAAATGTGGTCAGTTTGCACAAGCATACAGGGACAAAATCAGAAAGGCCAAGGCATAATGTGAAATAAAAGTAGCAGGGAGCTTTAAAGATGACAATAAATCATTGCGTAATTGCATTAGCAGTAAAAGGAAGAGCAAAGAAAAGGTTGCTCCCCTGCGTGGCACTGAGGGAAGGATATTGACAGATGATGCTGAAGAGACCTAAGGCTTAATGGTTTTTTCCTTTGCATCTGTCTTCACTGAAATGGTTGACTGCAAGCAGATGACCAGCATAATTGACTACCACCAATAACAAAAATATCTTCAATATACCAGCAAAAAAAAAGTAGCTAGAAACTGGTTAAGGTAGTTGAAGTTCATCTGACACACACAGCTGTCTGAAGCAGCCTCAGACTTTTTCAGCAACTAGGAGAACTTGTTGAGGACAGTTAAAATAGTAAAAAACTAGGAAAAGGCAAATGTACCTCAGAGGAGGAGGAGAATTAAAGACTCATGAGTTTAACTTCAATCCCTTCTTAAGTAAACTACTGGTAAGCACAGAGGAGATAATGGGACAAGCAGTAGCCACCATAGAGTTATCAAGAACAGATGTGGTTGAGTCAGTCAGATTCCCTTCTAAAACATGGGAAATGGCCTTGTGAACAGAGCAGGAACAGTCCCAGGCTAAGAAAAACAGCTATGGGAGGGATGCAATAGGTTGAACAAGGCTGCTCCGACAGAGTATCTAAAGAATAGGTTCACAGTCACCAGAATGGACAGATTGAGGTATTTTCTACATGGATCACTCTGAATTTACTCAGGCTTTTTCATTAATCATTAGGACACTATGAATGTGCAGAAAATCCAAATGAAGGAACTTTGGAGTAAAGGATTAATACTAAAAATGTTTTTGAAATATAGAGTATTCAAAAATAGAATTAACTTAAATAACAGCAACTAGAAGGTAACTTACATAGTTCAAATAATTAAACAATCAATTAAAAGTAGAGAAAAAAATCTGTGAGTTGCTTTATCAGGAATGGATTTGGAAGTTCTACTGGCTAACACACATGAGTCAGCAACATTAAGCTGTTTGGGAAAGAAAAAGACAGAGTGGGGACATAACAAAAGTCTGCAAACACTGGAGGAAAAGAGTAACGTGTTAGATATTTAACAGAAGCAAGAATAATTAAGGTACTGTGAGCAGGGCAACTTCTTAAATAGAAGGCAGTGGAAAAGACTGCCATAGGAAGCTATAGACTCTAGAGCTGTTAACTGGAAAAAAAAATATTCAAAACAAAAAAGCCCCCCAAAAAACAGGATGAAACAAACACCTTGCAGGAATGGCATACCCTGCAGATTCTACTTTGAAAAAGTGACATGGTCTCTCTTAAAGATCTATAATTTCTAACCTACATAGAAATTTTACACACATATATTTCCTACTTATTGGTTCTACAACAGCTGAGAAATATAACAAGGACTAAATTTTTTTTGTTTAAATAGGCTGCCCATCATCTCTAAATTAAAGAAATGTATCTACATAATCAGACAGTCTTAATTTTCTTTCTCCTTCAACAATCACAGCCTATCTGCCAATTAGAATATGTGATAGTACTTACTGTCTCTCTGAAGATCCCCCTCCTCAAATCAGAATAGATGCATGAGAATTTCAAAAACGTTTAATGAGCTACAACCCAGGAGGGCTGCAGTTAAAAAAGAAAAAAGGTGAAGGATAAAGGTGATAAGGTGATTACTTTAAGTGCCCTAATATATTAAAGAGAGAACATTATGCTCATTTTTATAAGGAGTTATATTAAAGAAGGCTATTAAAGAAGGCAGCAAAATACAAATGAAGACACAAAGAAGTGAAAAAATGCGGGAGAGAAAGTAAATATTATGCATATGAGCAGGTGAAGTGCAAACACCAATTTGAAATCAAGTGACATTGATGAAACTAAAGGAGATATTGAAATTATTTCCTCTAACCTTGTGGAATCTCTCATATATTTCACCCCCATCCTTCCTTATCACCTGACCTTCTTGATTCACCCTTTGTCTTTCCAAAGTGAAGACATGTCCCCCCAGTAGAGTATCTCAAACCAGCTTTCTTGGATGTTGCAGTAAACAAGTGAAAATCCTTGCTTACTTTGAGTTTAAAAAAAATCTGTAAATTATCTTACTTACACTTCAATGGAGCTTTCAGCCTACTCTGCAGTTAACAGTCTGCCACATTTTAGGGTGGAAGGTTTGTCTGCTGCGCTTTTTTAAAAGAATATGTTTCAGCCAAAGGAGAATGTTGCAGGTACACAAGTCCTCCTGTCTCCAAAACAAACACTACCTCGACAGAAATGTTCTGTCCTTATTTTCATGTCTGATCCAAGGATCAGTGACCCCAGCAGTGTGGGATCACCCAAATGAACAACTGAGACTGTAACCCTGCTGGGAACCATGTTACATCAAAGACCATTGCTGTCTGAAAGTAAAACAGAAATTAGTTTTTCTTTTGCATAACAAAACTGGCCAGAAAGGCTGATATTTACACCAATGATAACAGGTCATTGATCATTAGATTATCTTAGTTCTAATCTCCTATTTAGCTCTTCTGCTGGATTGAAGTAGAAAGAAAAAGATCATGATATTCAACTATTGCTGAAACACGACATTGCTGAAACACAAGCTCCTGCTTTCATCCCTCCTCACTTTAAGAGCTCTCGTTTCCTCCTTCATGCAGACTTGCTTGGACCATTTCTTCCTGCACATTTTTTTTTCCCCAACTGGAGAACAATTTCAGAGAGCAGCACTAGTGGATAACATCTGAATTCTGCAGTTAGATGTGCAAGGAGCAGCTGTTCCCGTGTGTGCAAGAAACAAATGACATAAGCATACCACATTTCAAATGGTACCATATATCATACCATGAATCAAATCAGTCATTCCCACATACTGCAGGCAGCAGCTGCAGGTTGAGCTACAATACTGTTATCAGCTGAGCCTATCCACCAGCCATGCTCCTCTAGCTCAAGTCTAGTAACAAAAGTGGGCACAAAATTCTGCTCCTAGCTCTATTTCAGGTCCATTATCCTGTGTTTCTATACCAGTAATGTATAAAATAACCTAGTCTGGAAGTCGGAAAATGAAACAATATGAAGTGACAAAAAAAATCCCAATAACAAAAAACCTCACAACAAAGAAAGGATTATGTGAATCTCATACACTGAAGATAAAAGAAAAGAAAAAAAAACAACAATAAAGAATATAGTTTATAAGCCAGGCAGTACCTTAGCTCAGGACCCTTTTAAAACCTTACAGCATCACAGTACCAAAAGTACAGATCTCCAGCATGGCCAGAAACAGAGCCAGGTGTCTCATAACTCCTAAAAGGTTTGTTCTAGTCACTGGTTACAAAATAAAGGTTGCAGCCCTGGTGTGGAGGGAGGATCGAATGCATCATTAGGTGTCTTTCTGGCTAGCCAAATACTTGCTGCTGCATTTAAGAATCAGAAAAAGGAGTAGAATTAGTGTCTTGTTTTACTGTCAAACAGAGTCCTGTAGTGCAATGTGGAAAATGTGAGAGGTTGAATTCTGTTCAATTCAGCAAGAATAAGTTCAGTTAGTTAGTAGCTATGGTACAACTTTTTTAATTCTCAAATAAGTCTTTGCCACAATAACTCTGCCACTAAAGGAGAGTTCATATGACATCAGAGGACATGCTGCTGCCTTAGCCTAAAGTTCTAGGCATTCTGAAGTGAAACATTTTAGTGCTCTTACTTTGAACTGATATGTCTAAGAGACCACTGAATTTATATGATCTACAAGACAACTTAAACTAATTTGTAACACAGAATATTATAAAGACCACCTAAATTATGCTTTTTCTATATATTGCAAGGGACTTGGCTAGACCTTGCCCAGGTGCAATGTGTTGGATCACTATAGAAAAATTAAAAAGAAAATATACTTTTAGCATGATGTCTTAAAATCCCTATAATTACAATATATAGTTAGAGAATATGTGATGTTTTGTTAGAAAAACTACTCCAGTAACTATTATTCTACAAAGGCTTCAATTTACACAGCTCCCAAAGTCAGTATTTTTATGAAGTGGAACTGGCCTGAAATGTTTTTCCAAAGCTCAGTATTTTCATACTTCACTTCTGTGTTCTCTTCCAAAAATTATTACCGTTGATTTTTTTTTTTTTTTCATATCCTGCACCCTTATTCATTATGTAAAAACCACTGCCAAAAACAATGTTACAAATCTCAATGAAACTGAGGCAAGACCCCATCACAAAATAAGTGACAATGAGAAACATATTGCTCTGATTTTCTGATCACTGAGGAATTCTTCCTCTCCTCTGTTATGGGACGGGAAAAAGGTGAAAGTTTTAAAAGAAAACTTTACAAATTACTTAGATTCTGAATGTTTGCAGTAATCATTATTTTAGAGGTAAGTTATTCTGAAAACTGTTAAGTGGCATCAAAATACAGCAGCACCAAAAGTAAAGCTAAACCTTTGAGTTATTTCAAAAACTCTTTCAGATAACTTTTAGACAATGTACGAAACAAAAATCCTTTCCTTATCACAGTATGTTGTCTTTTTTCCTTAAAGTAAGATGAAACTGCTCGATGAAAATATTTTGCTTAAGGGGTAAAAAAGTTGGGGTTTTCCAATAAAAATATTATGGTCTCTCTGGGAAATCTGGAAAGACACCAAGAGTGTCCTGCTGTTCAGCCCCCTACTCCATCTGATACTTTAACAGTTCCAGATGGCCTTTACTACAGGATGACCTTCCCTCTATTCTTTTATTATGACCTTTGGGTCACAAATTATGTATAGGATGCTGCTGTCATTCTGTAAGACACTGCTGTACTCTTTCATCTAAAGAATAAAGATGCTTAACATTAAAACTCATCTTTGTTAGGCTGACCTTCCAATGATGATCAAACCAGACAGTTATTCCAATCAATGTCATTGCTGCAGAAAATATGTTTCATTTTTTGCAACACTGACATTAAGAAACTAAGGCATGGTTTTAAATCAAATCACTTTTGCAATCCTACTTGGCCAGAGAGCATAGCCTGTTATACTCATCTAAAATATCAAAAATATTGCTGCAACAGTTTTGATGAGTTACATTGATTAGAAGGATGTGGTGGGTTTGTTTTTTGTAAATTATTGATGTGGTTTTCAACCCAATGTCATTGATAGGAGGTAATAAAACTTTATGTAGGTTTTATTAATTATTTGTCTTTCTCTATCATCACTAACAGAACACATTGAACTTACATAGGAAAATATAATAAATAGTCCCAATGTACTAAATAAAGTAATAAGGTTAATTTCTTTCCTGCTGTCAGTAAATTCATGTTAGCAGTCTCTCGTCAGCTTGACATCAATTAATGATTTTAATTCCAGACTCTTGTCACAGTACTCACCACCCTTTCGTCTAATTAAAATGGATGATGCATGATGAAGGGAAAACACAAGACTTCTGTTCTTGTTGTAACATTTCTATTCATTAGTATACTTTTACAACAAAGGGCTTGTGGCTTGAATGGTACTAGAGAAGGATGAAGATAAAGATTTGATATAAAGACACATATACCCCTAGGAAAATATAATACAGGAAGCATTTTATGGAATAACTGAATCCTCCAGAGGGGGAAAAAAAAAATCGGCTTTATTTTAACTACTAATGAACAGGCAGAATGTTTCCCTCTAAATTTAGGACAAATAATGCGCGAACGACACCCACTCTATTGGCAGCCTTGTTTACATCTGCACAAAAAAAGTGCTGTCCGCCTCTTGACTGAGCTCCAGAAGCACCAGATCAGGACAGACTCCCGACCCCCCTCCCCGGGCAGCGCCTCCGCGACACCGCGCTGCGCCCTCCCCGCCCTGCGCCGCCAGCATCGCCTCCTCCCGGCCGCCCAGAGCCATCCCTGCCGCCCAGAGC